>BLSH010481670.1:4656072-4670832 GCA_018402905.1 Glandirana rugosa | reverse complement strand
CAACATTTTCCCAACTTCAGGGAATGCCTGAGTAATATTGAGAGCTAGGAACATCAAGTCACATCAAAGTAGTACAGGGACTACTTTTAAGTTGGTGCCACTTGAAGTGGCACAGATATGAAGAGTTTTAGGAAAAATCGGCCAAGTGTAAAAGGAGTGTATAGAAGTAACCCTCTCGGATATAGATATATACACACACACATACACACTCCTTACTGATTTAGATCAGCAGAATACATGCAGGAAGTGTAATGTGCCTGTAACCAGGAAGTGATGTGTGCGCATGGGCATTAAGCAGGGCCAGCATCAGGGGGGGGGTTCGGGCAGTACTGTTGTAAAGGGTGGCTCAAGGGGCCCTTACAAAGTGTTTAGCAGTCCTTAACATTGGAGTCTATGGGAGGGGGACACCCAGTTTGGGGACACCGTTCTCCTGAACCATAGGCGATAAAAATACTAAACTTGGGTCACGTGGACCACAACTGGTCCACGTTTGGTACCTCCAGGACCTATGGTTCGGCTTGAGGTCTTATTGCAAGCATTGGGTGAGGCTGTGCACTGTTAGTTTTTTTTTTTTTTAACCCCATGGATCCCACACTTCACTTGAATGAGTCATGCTTAGCAGGCTACACCCAGTAAGTGTGACAGGGTGTATAATTCCTACTGGGGCTGCGATATGCGTACACCCCTGGATGTGGGGGAATGGCCCAGTGGGAAGGCCCTGGGGAATGTTGGTGGTCAGAAGGGGGGGGGCAGGTCTAAAGCAGTTTAAGAAGCCCCAAAATTTCTGGAAGAGACTGTTTGGTGATCCCACATGAACAAATAAATTAACCTCATGCCCACCAAATATAGCTACCGCATCCTCCCCCACATGGTGTAAGCACAAGTTTATTTCCTACACTTACCCATCAAATGAGTAGCACCTCTTTACTGGTCAGGATCTCTATATAGGTGGATACAGCGAGGTTCCATTTCAGCAAAGGCACTTCCGGGTGAACACAATGACATTCCGGGGTCAGAGGCCAAAGCCACCCTTGCTTGCGAATATTTGATCGCAATCACAATTTTCTTTTTTTTTTTAGTAATAGGCAGGTGAATGACAAAGGTTCAGTTTGAGACATACAACACTGTCTATCCACCAGCTAAATTCATTATGAGTGCTGGTTCACACTTGTGCAATGCGGGAACCCTGCAGGTTCCTGCATCGCATTTCACACTGCCATGTGTGACCTGCTGAGAGCATCAATACATGGTTAAGGACACCCCCATTTCAACTCACATATCACAGTGCAAACTAACAGTTCAGACATTAAACTGATCGCATGGGCGTGAACACCCATGCAATCCAATCCTGGTGTGGCCCAAAAGAGGAAAAGAAAAGAAAAAAAAAAAAAGGGTCCTGTGCGAGTTCGGTCTGAATGCAATGCATATTCAGCCATCCTATCTGTATGGCTGAAATCACATGGACAGTGCATGTGACTTGTACTGCAGTGTGAATCAGACGCAATGTTGCACAGTGCAGTGAGAACCGGCACTTACCTGCAATTCTCCAGACCTGTTAAAAGAAAAGACTCCACTTAAACATCCTTTATCATTTACTTGCAGGTGTGGTGAAGTTTAGTTTTTTTTTTTTTTTAATCCATGATTACACCTTCTCATAATTTGTTATTAGCAAGACCGTTCACTTTTCCAAACCCAGCTCCCCCAAAACAAATTTAAAAAAAAACAATCGCTCCAAAATTTACATTTGCACAGCAACACAATTAAGTACATTCATTTAGTGGCATTAATATATTAGGTTTTACATTTAGACAAACATTTAGCAATTGGGATCTAATGGCCCTGCTCATAGGAGCTTACAATCTAAAATTTTTCCAAGCCTTATAGTGGACATCGCTTTAATTTCACAGTGTTTAGCAGACTACACATTTCATAGTACAACTACTCTCAGACACCAACCACCAACAAATGTTTAGCTGCAAGATTATACCAAATTACAAAAAAAACAGTCAGTCATTCTTAAAAAAAAAAAAAAAAAAAAAAAAAAAAATTACAAAATATTAAAAAGACGCATATTCCAAAACATGACCACCCACCGCCCCACATTCCACACACATACATTGGTGACGTTATTGCTGGAAGACGCAATTCTGTGTACATGATTCAGCAATGAGATCAAAGAGTAGAAGGTCAGCAGATGCTCCCAAACCATGAATGCATGGTCAGACCGCAACAACACTGACAGCAAAGCCACACTTTTGATGGACAAAATGCACAAGAATTTCAACGAACAGCCAAAGTGGGGCATTTGTCATTATGCACAATATCAGCCCTACTCAAACCACAGCAAATAACACGGCCTCTTTGCAGGGCAAACTAACCTCCTTTAATGCAGTCAATTATATAACATAGGTTGTATTGCACACCGACACGCCCAGGGGAAGTACACGCCCACCAGTGTCATTCAATCTGTCTCTTCGTGTCTGCCTAACTCAGTGGTTCTCAACTCCGGTCCTCGGGACCCCCCAACAGGCCAGGTTTGCAGGATAACTGAAATACATCACAGGTGATATAATTTTCTACTCAGTGATTGCAGTGTTCTAGTCTGCATCTCCCCAAGGTAATACTTAAAATCTGGCCTGTTGGTGGCTCCCGAGGACCGGAGTTGAGAACCACTGTCCTACCCTGACCCGGCTTGTTTTTGACCCTGCTTACTTCTGCCTGCCTGATACCCGTTGCCGAACCCAGCTTGCCTCTGACCATTCTCCGCCTACCGATCCTGCTGCTCCGTTCATCTGTGATTGATCCGGCTTATCTGACCATCCTCCTGCCTGTTTCAACGGTCAGCTGTCTGCTGTCCTGTGCTCTGCATCCAGCTCCTGTGATTGGTGTCTGCTGCTGCTGTCCGGTGTTTCCAGCTGTCTGCTGTCCGGTGTTTCCAGCTGTCTGCTGTCCGGTGTTTCCAGCTGTCTGCTGTCCGGTGTTACCAGCTCCACTCCAGCGTCCAGTCTCCTGCTGTTTGCCAGAGGCACTCCTACCTTGCTGTACTCACGAGACCACTGTTCCCATTCCAGTGGGCTCTAAGTCAGAGCTGTATGAGAGGTCTCCTACAAGAGACAGGCTCCACCCTCTCAGGTACGTGGTCCATTACAATATCAGACAGCCATGTCTGAGCCTGCGGGAGGAACCACTTCCATGGAGGAGATCTGCCAGCACCTTGCTGCACTTATTCAAGCCATCTGGTTCTTGCAAGAAGGCTACACCAGACTGGAGGCACAAGTCCAGACCCCTTCACCTGCACCCAGCATCCACCTCTGCAGCTCCAGCCATCTCCACTCAGGCCAGCGCCAGCCCTTCTGTGGTCAGGTTGCCTCCTGAAACCAGGGTCCCCACGCCTGAGATTCTCTGGGGCCCGGACCAAGTTTCGTGCCTTCCGTAGTGCCTGCCAGCTGTTTTTTGCCCTGCAACCAAGGACCTTTTCCCTTGAAGTGACCAAAGTGGGGTATGTCATTGCCCTGCTTCAGGGAGAACCACAGTCCTGGGCCCACAGGCTATTGGAGGAAAATCATGTACAAGTACAGACCCTGTCAGCCTTATTTGATGCCATGGCTCAACTGTATGACGACCCGCAGCGTACCACCACCGCAGAAGCTGCCCTGCATGCGCTCCCGCAAGGCCTCAGAGCGGCCGAAGACTATGTTACAGACTTCAGACGCTGGAGCGCAGACAACCAGTGGAATGATGCAGCTCTGCGACATCAGTTTCGCATGGGGCTCTCTGATGGACTTAAGGATGAGATTGCTAGAGTGGGAACCCCCAACACTCTGGAAGGACTGATTACTCTGTCTAGTCAAATTGACCGGCGGCTTTGTGAGCGACAAGCTGAGAGAGCTGCACAACCCCAGACCTACCTGGATGCTGTCCAGAGTTCCTATCCATGCCTCCTCCAATCCAGCACTTACCACGCCGGTTCCCAGCACCCCAGAATCTGAGCCAATGCAATTGGGGCTGATGCGACCTACGCAGACACCCGAAGAGCGACTCCGATGCCGGTAGAACAACTTGTGCATGTACTGCGGAGAGCCGAGTCATTATGTTTGCAGCTGCCCTGCCAAGACCCATAAGTCCACCTCTCTTGCACCTACCAACCTGTCAACTTTGTCTGCCAATACCACTCACATAGCTGACCATTCTCCGCCTACCGATTCTGCTGCTCCATTGATCTGTGATTGATCCGGCTTATCTGACCATCCTCCTGCCTGTTTCAACAGTCAGCTGTCTGCTATCCTGTGCTCTGCATCCAGCTCCTGTGATTGTTGTCCCCTGCTGCTGTCTGGTGTTGCCAGCTCTACTCCAGCATCCAGTCTCCTGCTGTTTGCCAGGGGCACTCCTACCTCGCTGTACCCACGAGACCACTGTTCTCATTCCAGTGGGCTCTGATTCAGAGCTGTATGAGAGGTCTCCTCCTACAAGAGACAGGCTCCACTCTCTCAGGCACATGGTTCATTACAGCGGGGCTGTCTCTGCAGGCTGGGATGGGTTGAGCACGCGCCTGCACGTTCAGAAGCTGTGGAGGAAAACAGTGTCGGCAACCTGAGGAATCACTTTGTGATCCACCTGTCACCTGCTCGAGGTCCACCTGTGGACCGCGATCGACGGGTTGCCGACCTGGGGTCTAGTGTATACAGATATACACAAAGCGTATTGAGTGTACACTATATATCGGTGCATTCGGGGGTGTACGGTATATAGCACACTACTTGACGTGGTGTCTTCAAATATATACAGTAGAGCTACACGGTTAAACTAAACTCTTCTATACACGGGAGTTCAACCCTTTGATCATTTGAAATATAGTATGTTTTTACTTCTTTTATCAACTTGAATTGGCTCTCTGCCCAGACTCAAGTGACTCCGACTTTAGAAGATTCTTGGGGAGACTTCAGGCGACTTGCATTGACTTCTATTACAGTGAAGTTGCGCTGAGTCGCCCTGCAAGTCGGACTCCATTAACTGCACTGAAAATCGCGGTAATATGTGATGGAGATCGCAGGGGGGGTGAATCGAGATCGCGAGTGCATTCGGGGGTGTACGGTATATAGCACACTCTTTAACGTGGTGTCTTCAAATATATACAGTCTAGTGTAGCTATACATACACGCAGCGTATTGAGTGTACACTATATATCAATGCATTCGGGGGTGTACGGTATATAGCACACTACTTGACGTGGTTTCTTCGAATATATATACAGTCTAGTGCAGGGGTGGCGAACACGCGGCTCTCGAGCCGCATGCGGCTCCCGGCCATAATGAATGCGGCTCTTTGCCTCTTATTATATTTTGTATATACTGTGGCTCTTTGCCAAGTTTCATGTTTCTCTCAGGGCGATCTCAGGCAGCTTGCATTGACTTCTATGATAGAAGTCTCCTCGCAAGCCGCCTTGAGATCGCCTCGAGCACCGCTTCGCACCGATTCGCGCCGCTTCATCACTGCGTGGTGTGGCTCTCTGACTCTCACAGTTTAAAATTTTGGCTCTTTGTGTCTAACTTGTTCGCCACCCCTGAGTTAGACACAAAGAGCCAAAATTTTAAACTGTGAGAGTCAGAGAGCCACACCACGCAGTGATGAAGCGGCGCGAAGCGGCGATCTCAAGGCGGCTTGCGAGGAGACTTCTATCATAGAAGTCAATGCAAGCTGCCTGAGATCGCCCTGAGAGAAACATGAAACTTGGCAAAGAGCCACAGTATATACAAAATATAATAAGCCGCATTCATTATGGCCGGGAGCCGCGTGTTCACCACCCCTGGTCTAACTTGTTCGCCACCCCTGGCCTAGGCTATAAGAAGATTGCCAAGACCCTGAAACTGAGCTGCAGCACGGTGGCTAAGACCATATATCGGTTTAACAGGACAGGTTCCACTCAGAACAGGCCTCGCCATGGTCGACCAAAGAAGTTGAGTGCACATGCTCAGTGTCATATCCAGACATATGAGCGCTGCCAGCATTGCTGCAGAGGTTGAAGGGGTGGAGGGTAAGTCTGTCTGTGCTCAGACCATACGCCACACACTGCATCAATTGGTGTGCAAAGCTGTTATCCCAGAAGGAAGCCTCTTCTAAAGATGATGCACAAGAAAGACCGCAAACAGTTTTCTGAAGACAAGCAGACTAAGGACATGGATTACTGGAACCATGTCATGTGGTCTAATGAGACTAAGATAAACGTAAGTGGTTCAGATGGTGTCAAGCGTATGTGGCAGCAACCAGATGAGGAGTACAAACACAAGTGTGTCTTGCCTACAGTCAAGCATCGTGGTGGGAGTGTCATGGTCTGGGGCTGCATGAGTGCTGTCGGCACTGGGGAGCTACAGTTTATTTAGGGAACCATGAATGCCAACATGTACGGTGACATACTGAAGCAGAGCATGATCCCCTCCTTTCAGAGACTGAGCCGCAGGGCAGTATTCCAACATGATAGTGACCCAAAACACACCTCCAAGACGACCACTGCCTTGCTAAAGAAGCTGAGGGTAAAGGTGATGGACTGGCTAAGCATGTCTCCAGACCTAAACACTATTGAGTATCTGAGGGAGGGGATGATGAGGACACGGACTGTACTTGGGTGCCTGAGAGAAGAGAGGAGGAAAGTGATGAGGCCCAACTCCAACAAGGCAGGATGTCTTCCAGGGGCCAGCTTAAGGACAGCCACCCAATTGCATCAGACCACAGAGCACCACAGGTGCAGGGCGCTGCTGCCTCTCTGCCGACTTCCAAAATTTATTTGGTGTGGGCATTTTTCAGCACATGTGCAGTAGATTGCACCGTTGCCATTTGCAATCTATGTCTGAAGCAGGTCAAGTGTGGCCAGGACTCCAGGTGCTTGGGCACTACTGTCTTGACAAGACATATGACGACCAGCCATGCAGTCCGTTGGCAAGAGTACCTGAAGAACCCACACCAGAAAACAAGGCAGACTTCTCCTTGCTCCTCATCTGGGATCTCAACCCCTACTATACCTGCAGTCCTCTCCAAAACCTGCACTGAGAGGAATGAAGGTGTAGCAATGTAGCCACAACTAGTACTTGCAGCCAATCTGCTAGCAGTACACCACCAGGTGAATTCAGCAGGCAAATATCCCTACCCCAGTTGCTGAACCGTAAAAAGAAATACTGTCCCAGCCATCCACATGCTCAGCGTCTTAATGCTAGCTTTGCCAAATTGCTAGCACTCCAACTGCTGCCTTTTCAGCTGGTTGACTCTGCCTCCTTTTGAGAATTTGTGGAATGTGCTGTCCCACAGTGGCAGGTTCTCAAAAGACATTTCTTTTCATGTAAGGCCATTCCAGCTCTCTACCGTCATGTGGAAGGCAATGTTTTGGCCTCGTTGAACAGTGCGGTCATATTACCGCTGACTCATGGTCCAGCAGGCACGGTCAGGGACGGTATCTTTCCTTCACGGCGCACTGGGTAACTCTGCTGGCAGCTGGGAAGGATGCAGGACAGGGTTCTGTTTTGGAAATAGTTCCACCACCACGCCTCCAAAAAGCTGGTGGTGATTTTTGCCACATCCACCTCCTCCACCCCCTCCTCTTCTACCTCTGTGGCCTCTTCTGCAGAATTGTCCTCTGAACATGCAGTGCTCTGTAAGCATTCAAGGGGCTATGCAAGCAGTCAGGCTAAAAGATGCCATGCGGTGCTTGAGATAGTCTGTCTTGGGGACAGGAGCCACACTGGGGAAGAGATTCTTTCAGCTCTGTGGGGCCAGGCCCAGAGGTGGTTGACGCCACAGCAGCTCAAGCTAGGAATGGTTGTATGCGACAATGGCACCAACCTTCTCTATGCCCTCCGACTGTGACAATTGACATGTTCCGTGCTTGGCACACATCCTGAATTGGTGGTGAGCAGCAACATTGCATGCATCAGTGACACTGTCCCACTAATATTCCTTCTGGAGCACCCGCTTCATGGAATCATGGACAGGGCACTTGAGGAAAGACTTCTTTCCTCTCAAGGCCCCCTTTATGCAGACAGCATTCCTGCAGAACCGCCAAACACATGGGCGGAGGACGATTGTGTCAGCATGGATGTGGAGTTAAAATACGCAGCAGTCTTTAAGGGATCATGGTTTTTAGGCCCCAGAAACCCAAGGAGTTGTACGTGGCTGGGAGGAGGTAGTTCCTGATAATGTCATCCTCAGTGACCCAGAGGACACTCATGCTTCCTCAAACTTACGCTGCATTGGCTCTCTGATTCTGAAAAGCCTGCGAAAAGACCCTAGGATTTGTGGTATCAAGGAGAGGGATCATTACTGGCTGGCAACCCTTCTTGATCCCCGTTACAAGGGAAAAGTTGCAGAACTCATCCTGCCTATGCAGAGGATGAAACATCTTCAGGATACCTTGAAGAACAGTTTGTGCAACGCCTTTCCAAACCCTGGGAGGTTACATGTTCTGCTGCTGGCCCTGGATGTGTTTCTGAATCTTCGGTCGTTCAGAGGCAGAGTGGCGGAGAAGGTGGCTGGCTGAGCGATGCCTTTAAAAAAAATGTCAGTCCTCAGCACCCAGGCCTGATAGGTTCAAGCAACCATCGTCAGCGTCTGCATTATATGATGCAGGAATATATAGGGGCAAGAGCAGACTTGAAACCTTTCCAACTGAGCATCCACTTAGTTACTGGGTCTTGAGGATGGACCACTGGCCGGAACTTGCTCAATATGCAATTGAGCTACTGGCCTGTCCTGCATCCAGCATGCTTTCTGAACGGACATTGAGTGCTGCTGGAGGGTTCGTTACCGATCAAAGAGTGCGCCTGTCCACAGACATGGTTAAAAGGCTCACTTTTATAAAAATGAATCAGTCCTGGACCAGCAGCTATCAAGCCCCTGATGCTGATGCAACTGATTACATTTGCTAGTTATCTGGGATCCCTTGAAGACTGCCACTGCTCCTATTCTTCCTGTCCATAATCTAGAACAATATTTTGTATTTAGGGCATCAGCAACACCCAAGGCCCAATTTTTCTGCACCTGGTTTACAGGGGCATGTCATAACAATTTTTAAAACTAATTTACAACATCAGGTCCAGTTCCTCCATCCAACAAGAGTAACTGCAAGGGGTTACAGTGTTGTGGCACCGCCAGCACCCAAGGCCCAATTTTTTTCCACTTGCTTGACTGGGGGCTTTCGTCACAATTTGTAAACGAATTTACAACATCAGGCCCAGTTCCTCCATCCAACAAGAGTAATGGCAAGGGGTTACAGTGTTCTGGCACCGCCAGCCCCCAAGGCCCAATTTTTCACCACCTGTTTGGGGGCTTACGTCACAATTTTTAAACTAATTTACAACGGCAGAACCCGTGCCAAAATTAAAAAAAAATTATGTGGGGTTCCCCTCCAAAATCCAAACCAGGCACGGTATGGTTTTTAAGGGGAACCCTGTGCCAATTTTTTTTTTTTTTAAATGGCGTGGGTCCCCCTCCAAATCCAAACCAGACCCTTATCCGAGCACGCAGCCCTGGCATGGCAGGAGGGGGTGAGGGCGAGCGAGCGGCCTCCTCCCTCCGAACCATACCAGGCTACATGCCCTCAACATGGGGAGGATGCTTTGAGGTCACCCCCAAAGCACCTTGTCCCCATGTTGATGGGGAGAAGGGCCTCATCCCCACAACCCTGGCTGGTGGTTGTGGGGGTCTGCGGGCAGGGGGCTTATCAGAATCTGGAAGCCCCCTTTAATAAGGGGGCCCCCAGATCCCAACCTCCCCCTATGTGAATAGGTATGGGGTACATCACCAAAAAAGAAGTGTAGTGGTAAAAAAAACAAGAGGCAGTTTTTGACAAGTCCTTTATTGGACTTTATGGGGCCACCCAGTGACGTAACTTCATGTGCTGTCAGAGGAGGCAGGTCACCCATTTACGTCACCAGGTGGTCCCGCCCCTTCTTATAAAAGAACTGTCATTGTGAAGACCGCCCATTCTGGGAGAGGAGCAGGGGCTAGCTGCAGCAGCAGGGAGAGCGGCAGGGGTAAAAGAGGAAGAAGATTGAAGACGAAGAGAGGATGCAAGAAGACTAAAAGAAGAAGCAGGAGAAGATGGAGGAAGAAAGAAGAAAAGAGCTATTTAACACAATAAAGGACTTGTCAAAAACTGCCTCGTTTTTTGTACCACTACACTCTTTATTTGGTAAATGGGTTGGGGTGCAGTATACCCCATACCTATTCACATAGGGGGGCGGGATCTGGGGGGACCCCTTATTAAAGGGGGCTTCCAGATTCCGATAAGCCCCCCCACCCGCCCGCAGACCCCCACAAGCACCGGTCAGGCTTATGGGGAAGAGTCTCTTGTCCCCATCAACATGGGGACAAGGTGCTTTGGGGGGGGGGGGGGCAGAGCCCCCCTCCCCCAAAGCACCCATACTCCCCATGTTGAGGGCATGTAGCCTGGTACGGTACAGGAGGGGGGCCTAACCGGCCAGGGCTGCATGCTCGGATAAGGGTCTGGTTTGGATTTTAGGGGGAACCCCACGTCAATTTTTTAAAAATGTGCTGCGGGGTTCCCCTTAATATCCAAACCAGACCCGAAGAGCCTGGTTTGGACTGGGGGGGAACCCCACAAACCTTTTTTCAGCGATTTATTTATTTTTTTTTTTCCCTGTATATTGCCAGGAACCGGCAATACATTACAGCTGCGATTTTAAATGACAATTTTTCCTGTGGAAAAGCCATTTTGCTCTGGCTATGTTCTACACCTCGCAGAGATGCGCCCTTTTACACACAGACTAAGGACACCCCCCAGGCACAATATTTAAGGGAATTTTTCCTTTTTTTCACATTAAGCATTATTAAAATCACTGCTCCTGAAAAAACGATTGATTTAAAAACGTACATGTTTGAATGTTCGCCCAAACGTTTTGTCTGTTCGCATGTTCTGGTGCGAACCGAACCAGGGGGTGTTTGGCTCATCCCTACTCCTAACCTGGTCCTGCCAAATAACTTTATCTTGGTCTCATCAGACCACAGGACATGGTTCCAGTAATCCATGTCCTTAGTCTGCTTGTCTTCAGCAAACTGTTTGCAGGCTTATTTGTGCATCATCTTTAGAAGAGGTTTCCTTCTGGCATGACAGCCATGCAGACCAATTTGATGCAGTGTGCAGCGTATGGTCTGAGCACTTACAGGCTGACCCCCTAACCCTTCAACCTCTGCAGCAATGCTGCCGCACTCATACGTCTATTTCCCAAAGACAACCTCTGGCTATGACGCTGAGCATGTGCACTCAACTGCTTTGGTCGACCATGGTGAGGCCTGTTTTGAATGGAATCTGTCCTGTTAACCACTTCAGCCCCGGAAAGTTTTACCCCCTTCCTGACCAGAGCAGTTGAGATTCGGCACTGCGTCGCTTTAACTGACACTTGCGCGGTCATGCGACATACCCAAACAAAAACATTTTTTTTCATTGGTTTTGGCCGATTTATATTCTTCCTCATATTTGTGATAAAAAAAATCGCAATCGGCGTTTGGTTTGCGCAAAAGTGGCCGCGTTTACGGATGATGAGAATTCATTTCTGGGGTTTTTATTTTTTTTTTATTTTTTACTAGTATTGGCGGTGATCTGCAATTTTTAGCGGTACTGCGATATTGCGGCGGACATGTTGGATATTTTTGACACTTTTTTGGGACCAATGACATTAATTCAGCAGTCAGAAATTTAAATATCCACTGATTACTGTATAAATGTCATTGGCAGTGAAGGGGTTAACCTGGGGGGGAAGCTAGGGGTTAACTGTGTTCCCTGGGTGTGTTCTTACTGTGGGGGGGCTTGGCTAACATGGGCATAGGAGATCTAATTGATCCCAGTGACAGGGATCAGTAGATCACCTATGCCTGCACTGACAGGGCGGGGAACCGCCGTGTTTACATCGGCGGTTCCCCGCTCTTTGGCTGTGGCCTCCGAAGTGCGGCGGGCCTGCACGCATGCCCCCTAGCACCCACCCGCAGATCGCCGCCTTTTTACGGCGATTCGCGCCCGGCGTCCACACTGCCGCAGTAAATAATACTGCGCCTGGTGTGGAACCGGTTAAATAGCTGTATGGTCTTGGCCACCATGCTGTAGATCAGTTTCATGGTCTTGGCAATCTTCTTATAGCCTAGGCCATCTTTATGTAGAGCAACAATTCTTTGTTTCATATCCTCAGAGTTCTTTGCCATGAGGCACCATGTTGAACGTCCAGTGACCAGTATGAGCGAGTGAGAGCGATAACACCAAATTTAACACGCCTGAGACCTTGTAACACTGAGACACATGACACCGGGGAGGAAAAATGGTTAATTGGACCCAATTTGAACATTTTCACTTAGGGGTGTACTCACTTTTGTTGCCAGCGGTTTAGACATTAATGGCTGTGTGTTGAGTTATTTTGAGGGGACAGCTAATTTACACTGTTATACAAGCTGTACACTCACTACTTTACATTGTAGCAAAGTGTCATTTCTTCAGTGTTGTCACAAAGATATAATGTGTAAAGATATAATAAAATATTTCCAAAAACGTGAGGGGGTACTCATTTTTGTGAGATATTTTGTGTGTAGATACATATCTACACACATACCTACAGTATTCTATACACAGCCCTCAAATTTTGTGTGTGGGACTGCCTCGGAGGGGTGGGGGGCGAGCACCGTCGAGCTGATTGGGAGCCATTCTCCCAGCCATGGGAAGAGAGCTGAGGAAGAGGTGAGCTGTCCGGCCAGATCATCAGAGAGCAGTGATTTCCCGCTGTAACAGCTTTCATTTGAATCGCCGGGTACAGAGCTCACGGTCACCCAGTCCCACCATCTTTGATAGACAGAACTCTGGTCCAATGCTGAATGATATCAAAGTCCTCGGGCCAGGAGGCGGCACTGTGTGACGGTGAGCTCCATACCTGCCAATTCAAATGAAAGCTGTTAAAGCGGGCAATCCCCGTTCTCTGATGATCCGGCCAGCTTGCCTCTCCCTATGCACAGGTGAGGCTGCACTGATAAAGTTATTTATTTTTGTAACTTAATTCTGCATAAAACCTTTAAAGTGGATGTAAACCCACCCAGTATAAACTAATGGAACAGTATTAATGTATATATACATGCAATACTCTTGCATGTATCCCTACCTTGCAGATGTCACCCCCTTCAACAGTAGCAGCCCCACAAAACTCTGGAATCAGTGGGTAGGTCTCTTTGCTGAAGTTCAGTGGGTGAAGCCATGATGTCACAAGACTTCCCACCCACCTCTGCTGCTCTCCTAGTCCTGAGTTTTGAGAAACATCCTTTCAAAGCTCAGGAAATTCACCCCATGACTTCAACATACCCAATCATGCTGAGGTGTGGAGCAGCCAATCCTGAGAGAGCTGGGGAGGATGTGAAGCGCCATATGTTCATGCGTGAGATAAGTTAATTAGCTGTCAGTCACAACATAGGGGACTAAACAATCACATATTTCTGCATGTGTCTGTTTTGTCCTACTGAAAAAAGATAAGAGCATTGCTCAGAGCTGGATTAACTCTTCGTGGCAAGACTGGGCACAAATGACATCTTATACTCTACTAGGCAGAATTGTTGATTAGATTTTTTATTTTCCGGTTTACATCCACTTTAAGTGTCATTTCACAAAATGATTGATGAGGGTGTGTTTAGGGGCAAGGCGGGGCAACTGGTGGCAAGTAACCCTTAAGGCCTGGCTAGTAGTTGAAGACTTGAAATTTTAAGATATATATATATATATATATATATATATATATATACACACACACACACACACACACACACACACACACACAGGCTGGAGGGTGGCCCAGTGTCATTTTACATTCTTGTAAGGGAAGAGAATTCATGCATACATCTTTTTTGAAACTTGGACCACTGTAGCAACTTTTATATTAAAATCATGCAGTATATTAAGCTGGTCCATCCAATAATAAGGTTTGTACTTACCATAAGATCTTTTTATTGTAGGCCATCAAGGGAGCGGGTCACCTGCAGCACGCGTGCGCACCCCAGACCCGTAAGTGCAAAATCACGTACAGGTAGAGTTGCACGATTAATTGTATTAAAATTGCGATCTCCATCACATATTATGCGATTTTCAGTGCAGTATGGAGTCTGACTTGTGGGGTGACTCAGTGCAACTTGACTGTAATAGAAGTCAATGCAAGTTGCCTGAAGTCTCCCCAGGAATCTTTTTCGGAGCGACTTGAGTCTGGGCAGAGAGCCAACTCAAGTTGATTAAAGAAGTAAAAAGATACTGTTTCAAATGATCAAAGGGTTGAACTCCCGTGTATAGAAGTTTGGTTTAACCATTAAAGATTAAATCTTTTCTGACATTTGCGGCTTACAAATAAAAATCCAGTATTTTCTGCTAGAAAAGGACTTAGAACTCCCAAACATTATATATATATATATATATATATATATATATATATATGTCGTTCCGCCGAGAGGACACGTTTTAGTGTATGGACATGTACCTCAACGTGCTAAGACCGGTTTTACTCTTAGTACTAAAAATAAAAAAACGAATCTTATTTCTAGTGCTAAGAGCGCCGCATTGTAAAATGTATATGTCGTGATAAATAAAAAAAACTTTCACAGTAAAAACGTTTAACACAAACTTTCTGGCGACGCGTTTATGTATTTTATAACGTTGTTAGCGGTAGAATAAGAGATCGCAGAGGCGATTTTTTTTTTATATATATATATATATATATATATATATATATATATATTACAAACCCT
>BLSH010481670.1:4636623-4650717 GCA_018402905.1 Glandirana rugosa | reverse complement strand
AGACCCGTAAGTGCAAAATCACGTACAGGTAGAGTTGCACGATTAATTGTATTAAAATTGCGATCTCCATCACATATTATGCGATTTTCAGTGCAGTATGGAGTCTGACTTGTGGGGTGACTCAGTGCAACTTGACTGTAATAGAAGTCAATGCAAGTTGCCTGAAGTCTCCCCAGGAATCTTTTTCGGAGCGACTTGAGTCTGGGCAGAGAGCCAACTCAAGTTGATTAAAGAAGTAAAAAGATACTGTTTCAAATGATCAAAGGGTTGAACTCCCGTGTATAGAAGTTTGGTTTAACCATTAAAGATTAAATCTTTTCTGACATTTGCGGCTTACAAATAAAAATCCAGTATTTTCTGCTAGAAAAGGACTTAGAACTCCCAAACATTATATATATATATATATATATATATATATATATATATATTTTTTTTTTAGCGGAGACGCTAGAGAATAAGATGGCGATTGTTGCAATATTTTATGTATTTGCGCAGCGGTCTTTCAAACACAATTTGCAAAAATGACACTTTCAAAAAAAATAAATAGTGCTGTATATGTAAAATGTTACGCCGCGAGAATCGTGATCTTTATTCTAAGCAAAAAAATAAAAATCATGATTCTCATTTTGGCCAGAATCGTGCAACTCCATGTACAGGTATGTGATTTTGCACAGGAGAGCCGCCTTGCTGTTGTATACAGTCGGCAAGCGGTTAATACATAATGGGTTGAATGCCCCCTATTGGGCTTAGAAACTGAACAGGTTGGAGTAGAGCCCCCGAAACAGTTTTGCTACAGGAACTGGGGCAATGACACTGACTCAGAAGACCCACCAGCACTATCTTGTGATTTGAATTGGTGAACTTCGGTGGGTACTCAGGGCAAACTCTAGCTTAAAAGCACCTAAAATCCAACTCCTGCACCCAAGCATCTAGAATGAAAGCTATCATAACGTCCACAAAAGTTCCTCCCTACTTTGTAAAGTGGGATAAACATTCATGGTTAAATTGTGTCCGAGGGTTTATCAGACTAAGTTTTAGGACTTCTGGAAGACCTAGGCTCTCAGCATAAGTTTTGACTAGCGAGTTTGACGCCACAGAATAATGAAAAGCACTTCCCAGACTAAGGCTCCATGCACACTGGACGCTATCTGGGCGTCGGGCAAGAGACGCTGCTTATGAAATGTTCTTTTGCAGTGTTTTGTAAGCAGCGTTTACCGGCATTTGCGTTTTTGGGCTTTTTCTTCATTAGCTTCCATTGACTGCAAAAAACGCTGGATGCCGAGAAACAGCCGCTTACTGGCGTTTGAGCGTTTAGGTGGTCAAAAGAATGACTTTTGAACGCCAATTTAGGGCGTTAAGATAACAGCCCAAAAACGCCACTGCTGATTAATGACAATTAACGTGCATGGACACATAGGATAACATAAAGTGGTGTTTTTGGGCTGTTATATAAAAAAAAAAACACCCAAACACAGCCATTTATCAGATACAGTGTGCATGGAGCCTAACCCTTACACTTTTTTTGGCTGTGGGAGAAGGGGGAGCTGTGGCATCCTTGATGATATCCCAAAGAGACATTGTGCTTCAAAGGCTAAGTATAAGCACTTCTTAGATGTGCATTCCAGTCAAGTATTTGGCTAATATGTTCTCCACCTGTAAACGGACAGGAGACTCATGTTGGAAATAAGATGGGAAACTTTGAACATATTGGCAAAACTATATCAGAGAGTTGGAGCAAAACAGTAATCAGATCCCTTTTAACATAGCCTTAGACCATTGTCAAAGCTAAAACATGATGCATACATGGCTTGACAAAGAACAAGGTTCTAGGCCTCCCACAATGTGGTGATTCTTGTAGACAGATGGACCCTGCATCGGATCCACACTTGGTAAAAGTACTCTTCAAACAGGTACAAGAAGACCAGTAAGCACTTGAGGAGTACACATCTCACCAGGATGTTTCCATAAAACGAAGAGCAGTAGAACGGTTGATGGTTTTGTGGCGCTCTAAAAGCATCCTAGACTGGGAAGAGCTAATATTCTCAAAAGTCTCACCCGATTCTGAGGAGTCTGCCATGCCTCACAAAACCTGGAGAAACTCAACCCTAAGCCCCCATACACAGGCCAAATAATCGGGCAGTATTGACCAGTTCAAAAGAAAGCAGCTGACATTTGGCCCATCTGTACAGCAGCCGGTCCAGCTTCTGGTGCATGAATGAAGAAAGGCTACCCATCGGCCTCCAAATCAGCGCTTGCAGCCTTTGCTGGTGTGGTCTGGTAAGGGGGTACCTTCTCCCTATCAGAACACAGTATCTCAGCAGGGAAATCGCTGTGCTAACATTGCATAGTCCCAGATCTCCTAAGCTTTTTTTTCCATTCAGCCCACTGGGTTGAACAGAAAAAAACTCAGTGTGTACTAAGCTTTAGTCCCCAGTGGGTAATGGCTCAAAGGCTTGCTAAAGCCTAGTACACACTGAGGTGTTTTTTTTTTTATTCCATTCAACCCAGCAGGTTGAATGGAGACAAAAAAACAAAAAAAAAAACACACCTTAAAAGCTGAGGTCCGCATACTGTAGCTGCGGACTTTTAATAGGACACTTGCCTGTACTGGAGTCCAGCAATGTCAGCACCTGCCAATCTTCAGATAGGGTGCAGTCGCGTCCATTGCAGGTAAGGGACCCGGCAGTATAGCATTACAGCTTCACGCCAAGCGCTCTACTGCGCATGCACGAGGCTCTGCTGCTATTGGCCCAGCGGCCAGTAGCGGAGGGAGCAGGGCAGCAGCCATTGGACTAAGCTTGCAGGTGTGTGGAAAAGAACACCCATCTAAAGTTGCCCTCTCTCCCCCCCCCCCCCCCCCAAAAGATGCCAAATGTTACACCTGAGGGGGGGATCCAACCAGTGAAGTTCCACTTTAGGGTGTAACTCCGCTTTATGAGCTCCTTGTTCGTTGTAGGTTAGTACAGCGATCTCCCTGCTGAGCTATTGTTTTCTGACAGGACTGCACTCCGGTCAGGGCTCTCAGTTATTGTCTGCCGATCAGCACTGGCAGCCCTTTTTTGGTCATGCCCCTTCAACAGAAGCTGGACGTTTGGCCAGCTTGTTGGCCGGTTTCTATTGAACCAGCCGCTATTCAGCCTGTGTGTACGGGGCTCAAGACTGTAGCAGAACAGATATAGTCGGCAGAAGGCATGGGAAAGCCCTTGTGGCCTCTGCATTCAGAGTCCAAAATGGATTTGGGCCCTAAATTAATGCATGACCTAAAAACTTCTATAGAGCAGCAAATGTGGACACACCTGACAACCAGGGAAGATTTCAAAGATGGCCTAGGCTTTAGAAGTAGAGGCTGCAAAGTTCAACAGCAGCATTGAAGCAGACTACACACAGCACCAGAGCCATTAAACAGGGATGTGAACTGGGGAACCCAGTACAGAGGGACTGACCCATGTAGAGTATCAGGCATGCTGTAACCACAAAGTAGAGGCAACATAGCTTAAGTCAATAGCCAGGTACAAACAACTGCTGGTAGGTGGTGTAGGGTCAGATTGCTCGAGGTCAACAAGTTCCTGTAGACAAGCAGCAGGAACAAAGGAATGAAGTTGCATGTGGCAGATTTGCAAAGCAGTAACAGCAGAGACACTTCCAGCTCTGAATGTCCCCAAAAGCTACACAACACTCCACTCAGTGAACATCAGCACTCTGTCCCTCAGTAATGAGCCCTTTTGTGGTGAAACTGATAAAGTGGGCAATCTGAAGGTGATCAGCAGTCAAAACAAAGCAGGTACCAGGGCTCTGCCCTATCTGCTTACTCACAGTGCAAGTATTGAGATAATGCCAGAACCCAGTGCCCAAAGGTCCCTTCCAGGCTAGCACCACAATATCCAGTCCAGTGGGGGTCTGGGTACAAACATCCTAAAGACAAGCTGAGGAAAGAACTGGAACACCACCATCTAGAGACCAGATCAAGCAGCTGAATAGTGAGTAATTGTTTGGCAGGGGGAAAAAAAAAAAAATAAATAAAAAACAAAGCCACCACACACTTACCAGGCAAAATATTAGCAATATTATCATCCTCCAAGTGCTCTGCTAATAGACTTCAAAATAGGGTGGGCTCATGGTGCAGAGCATTGCGTCCGGAGTCCACACAGGTGTGTTGCAACAGCGAATTAATATTCTCTACTGTCACACTGATCCTCCTCCTGGCCAATCAGGTATTGGCCAAAAAGGACAGGTGTTCCTACTGGACTCCTAGGAGGAGACGCATAGCGGAAGCGAGGAGAAGACACAGGGGCCACTGCACGATGCTCACCGCAACTTGATGTCTGCCGATGCCCCAATCCACGCCGCCTAGATGGGGTAAGTTCCGGTGGACTGACCAGTAGACAGCAGGTAGGGGGCAGGGTTTGAGGTGCTGATTGTTTGCCACCCCACCCCTCAAAGAACCACCAGCCACCACTAATTAATCCTACCATTGGTGGCAGTTAAGCCAACCTGACTGCCTGTGTCCCTCTGTGGATGACCAGAAAAAAGTGGGTTGAGGGGTGGAACCAGTGTCAGTTGCTCTCTTCCATACCCCTCACCTACTTGTCTTCAGCCCGGCTTTGGAGACCACTGTCGTTCAGCCACTGTCTGCATAGCCTTTTCATGAAAGTCCCCACCAGATGTGTATATATAGCAGCCTCAGTCTTTCTTGCAAAGGTTGTGTGAAATTTGAACAATGTCCGGGATCATTTAACCCAGAGGTTAAAAACAAAATTTCATTGTTGGCAGCATCAGCAATTTAATTGTCCTCAAAAGGGTCGGTTGAATGTATCCAGGGATTTACACACCTCCCCCCCCCCCCCCAGAGTATAGGTCTGGAACTCAACCACACCCCCTCCACCCATATTTAACAGTGGGAGGATCTCAAAGAGCCAATGAATACCAGGTGTTCTATGTACTTCAGGGGTCAGCAGTGTGCTGCGCCATGTGCAAGGGTTAAGTATTAAGGGTTGACCCCCATTTGGGTATGGACAATTTTGCACAGTGACCAGTGTTGCCAACCTCCAGCAGCGTTTTTTACTGGCAAAACATAGAAAATTTACTGGCAGAGCACATTTTTTTACTGGCAACTTGAAAAATAACAGAACTCCTATTAAAAACGAAGACAATTGATATTTAAACACAACATGGAAACACTAACACCCATATCAAGTAATTTGCCTGATTTACACTTAAAAAGTCAGCGCAGCATGACAAATTATCAGACCCTGATATTTATAGACACAAACTGTCAGTAAATTGACTGGCGGTTGGCAACCCTTGCAGTAATCTGTAATCCCTCCCAGGACAGGAGGGTGTTGTGTATTTGGCATGCAGATGTGTGCAATGAATGGTTGTAATCTCCATCCTGGGCTGGGTGCTGTGCCCACAATCTCATTCCACCTATCCCCTCTCTTCTCTCTGTCTTCTGCCTTCTTTCCTCCTTCAAGCTGGTTTGTTAATCCTGTATGTAAATTACAGCCAATAGATGTTGTTGAGCAGGGCTGGGATTAGAGACAGGGCGAATGGCTTTCAATCTTACTGGGATTATAGAACAAGGGGACTCCCTGCAATCCACAGACACAGGCACACAAAAAGACATTTGATTTTAGGGAGGGGGTGGGCACGGATCTCACCCCCCTCTGCAGACTAGGAGCCAAGGGGGCTGATTGAAGAGCGATACACATCTATGTGCAGTGCGGAGAGATCGGTGCTGATCTGTAGAGGAGCCCCAGACCCCTGCTGTGGAGAGGCGCCGCTGAGAACGAGTGCCTGCCA
Organism: Glandirana rugosa; assembly: GCA_018402905.1. Taxonomy (NCBI): domain Eukaryota; kingdom Metazoa; phylum Chordata; class Amphibia; order Anura; family Ranidae; genus Glandirana; species Glandirana rugosa. Next base: position 4,644,918 of record BLSH010481670.1, on the reverse strand, counting down.
TTCAAAAATGGCGCCAGGCGGCACCATCACATCACTGTGCATGCGCCTGCCCGAGCATGTACGAGTTCTCCTGAGCTCGGCAGGCTTCGGAATGGCGCATGCGCAGTTGCACTGTCGGCCCGCAGCCATCCTTTTTACGGCCACCGCTGTCCGTAACGGACATTCGCGGACAGCCAGAAAACAGACTGGGATTTACTGGCTGTCCGTGAATTAACAGACGGTTGGCAACACTGACAGTGCCACTGGTCCAAGTATGTAGGATTCCCCAAGGAAGCTGGAAATCCCTGTAGTAGGCACCACTAGTTACAGTGATCTTTTCTGTCTTCCAGGTCCTGTGGCAAGAAGCTGTCTAACTATTTAGTGAACACAGACATTTGCTCAGCATGGGAACCAAAGAACACTTTCCACTCTAAGGCCACATTCACACCGGAGGGGCTTTACAGGTGTTTTCTATCTAAAAACCGCGCCTCTAAATTGGCTCCCAATGTGAAAGCCTGAATGCTTTCACACTGGGGCAGTGCATGCTTGCAGGACAGGATGGAAAAAAAAAAAGTCCTACAAGCAGCATCTTTGGGGCGGTGTGTATACATGGTTCCTCCACTGCCCTGCCCATTGAATGGGCACCGCTTCGGAAGTGCTGGACGCCGGCACTTTAAACCCCTGGGGGGGGGGGGGGGGGTGTTTGGTGGTTAAGAGCCCTAGCTATGTGAAAGGGGCCTTGTGGAATGCAAAGCCTTCTCTGATTAGACAATTATTTTTCCAACTGTTCAAAACCATCTATAGATTAACTTTTTTTTTAAAGAAATAGCCTGGAAGTGGGCTATTTACTAGAGCTAAGTAAGTTACTAGAGCCGTCAGCTTGACAATCCCCCCTTTGACGACCTTGCAGGTAAACACAAGAAAACCTAAAACCACTTATATGAAAACCGCTTGTATTCTAGACAAATACATTAAATCACTTTCTATATCAAATATACAAAAAAGGCACAGAATTATATTTTAGGAATTAAACCACCTGCAAATGCCCAATATCCAGGGCATGTAAATGTTCCAAAGAATTTTAAGAGTATGAGAAAGCTATACAAACATGAGTAGCAACGTCACTATATAACAGTTACAAGCTGTTCATGCAGGTGAGCTACCATGAAAAGGTAGGGAACTAAGCTTGATGCTAGAAATCATAAGGAAAGTCCGGCGTGGGCATTGTGGGTGCACAGCTGCCCAGACTGCCATACAAATATGGCATAAAAGCTTTGGATACGCCAGTCTTATAATCAGCACAAAGAAAAAAATATTTTCTTTGACCAGTGCCAGCTGTCCAGCCCACATTTTGCTTTCAGTTCATTAGCTGGACAAGCGGCTGACTTGTCAGGAGACGTCAGTCCACAGTGAAGGAACGGATCAGCAGCCAATCGTCCACATTCCACTTTTCTTCCGTGGCTCACAGGAGCTCAGAACTGCTGTACAATAAGTTTCTTCTTGAGGTCGTGTGTGAATCTGTTCATCTTGAACAACTCGCTGTCATAAAATGCTGAAAGGTTGTGGATGTTGATCTGCCGGGCCTGAAATCAAGACAGGAGAATTAGCAGGAAAAAAAATAAAAATGATCACAAGCAAGTTACAATGGTGAGTCATAATGAACTGAGCCTTCGACAGGTCAAGGAAACTTTATAATAGGGGCCATTATCTCAACTGATGTGCCGGCTCAGCTGTAACCTTTCCATGCTGGTATTGCACTAAAATCAAAACAGCAGCTTTGATTCGATGGAGAATTTCACGAGTCATTTAGTTTGTGAAAACTGCAAAGGTTTGACTGGCAAACAGTATAATATTTTTTATATATATATATATATATATATATATATATATATATATATATATATATATATACACACACACACATATACACACACACACACAGTTGTATGCAAAAGTCTAGGAACCCCTGACAATTTCCATAATTGTCATTTATAAATATTTGGATCAGCAATTTCATTTTTACCTATCCAATAACTGAAGGACACAGTAATATTTCAGTAGTGAAATGAGGTTTATCGGATTAACAGAAAATGTACAATATGCATCAAAACATAAATTTGGGCACCCTTGTCATTTTGTTGATTTGAATACCTGTAACGACTTAGCACTGATTAATTGGAACACACAATTGGTTTGGTGAGCTAATTAAACCTTGAACTTCATAGACAGGTGCATCCAATCATGAGAAAAGATATTTAAGGTGGCCAATTGCAAGTTGTTCTCTTTGACTCTCCTCTGAAGAGTGGCAACATGGGGGCCTCAAAACAACTCTCAAATGACCTGAAAACAAAGATTGTTCTACATTATGGTTTAGGGGAAGGCTACAAAAAGTTATCACAGTGATATAAGCTGTCAGTGTCCACTGTGAGGAACATAGTGAGGAAATGGAAGACCACAGGCACAGTTCTTGCGAAGGCCAGAAGTGGCAGCCACATAAAATATTGGAGGCGCAAAGGATGGGGAGAACGGTCAAAAACAGCCCACAGACCACCTCCAAAGACCTCCAACATCAACTTGCTGCAGATGGTGTCATTGTGCATCGTTCACCAATTCAGCGCACTTTGCACAAGGAGAAGCTGTATGGGAGATGCGAAAGAAGCCTTTTCTGCACACAGCCACAAACTAAGTCGTTTGAGGGATGCAAACGCACATTAGGACAAAGATGGAGTTGTTTGGTCATAAAAAAGGGCGTGATGCACGGCGGCAAAAAAACACAGCGTTCCAAGAAAAACACTTGCTACCCACAGTAAAATTTGGTGGAGGTTCCATCATGCTGTGGGGCTGGGTGGCCGGTGCCGGTACTGGGAATCTGGTTAAAGTTGAGGGTCGCATGGATTCCACTCAATATCAGCAGATTCTTGAGAATAATATTGAGGAATCAGTCACAAAGTTGAAGTTACGCCGGGGCTGGATATTTCAACAAGACAACGACCCAAAACACTGCTCAAAATCTCCTCGGGCATTTATGCAGAGGAACAAGTAAAATGTTCTGGAATGGCCATCCCAGTGCCCAGCCCTGAATATCATTGAAGATCTGTGGGGTGGGAGGTTGAAGCGGGTTGTCCATGCTCGGCAACCATCAAACCTAACTGAACTGGAAATGTTTTGTAAGGAGGAATGGTCCAAAATACATTCACCCAGAATCCACTCATTACAGGCTATAGGAAGCGTCTAGAGGCTGTTATTTTTGTTAAAGGAGGCTCTACTAAATATTGATGTGATTTTTCTGTTGGGGTCCCCAAATTTATGCACTTGTCCAATTTCATTTTGATGCATATTGCGCATTTTCTGTTAATCCAATAAACCTTATTTCACTACTGAAATATTACTGTGTCCTTCAGTTATTTGATAGATCAAAATGAAATTGCTGATCCAAACCCCCCAATATTTATAAATTACAATCATGGAAATTGTCAGGGGTTCCTAAACGTGTGTGTGTGTGTGTGTGTGTGTACACACACACACACACACACACACACACACATACATACATACACTTCAAAGATATTAGAAAGTCAAGTTTTCAATTGCTGGGTCCAACCCATTAGGAGGGCTGTATCTAAATTAATACCCAAAGTGACACAAAGCAATATAAACTGAGGGGCTCAGCATTAGAATACCATGTGTTTATTTCTTCACTTGTCCTAGAGACCGAGCCCAAAGTGAGGGGAAATCCCACCTCTTTACCTTTTTTGAAATATTCATTAATCCTGCCAAAAAAAAAGGCCACTTTGATTGGAGGGATTTCCTCTTACCTCCTGCGGCACCAATTAAGGAGGAACGGGGAGAGTCTCCCTTCCCTACTGAAAGTGGTTAACCCTTGACAACCACTTTAACTTACTGGTAAGCCTATAAGGCTTACATGTAGGTTCCCTGCATATCTCCTAAACCTACATGGTTTAGGAGATATACAGTGTACTTTGATGTGCCTAAGTCATCGGGGACATGCGCAGCGAAGAAACGGCCTCCGTGCCCCGGAAGAACAAGGGGCAGAAGATGGACGCTTCCTACTGCTGGGACAGCGCAGGCTTCAAATGTAGGTAAGTGGCACATAATGGGCTAATATGCGATGCATACTAGCCCATTATGCTTTTACATTGCAGGGTAATAAAAGAGGAAGTAAAACCCATCAGGGTTTACTTCCTCTGTAAAGCGGAGTGCCACCCAAAAGTGAAACTTCCACTTTAAGGGAAGGTGGCCCCCTGACATGCCACAATCTTGGCGATCTTCTGGGACATGTCACAGGTCGCCGGCCATTCACAGCGCGCAGCTTTAAAGCACACTTGCGATTCCGCTGCTGTACAGAGGAGGGGGAGAAGAGCGACGCTGCGGGCGGCTGCATCGCTGGAGCCTGGGACAGGCGAGTGTCCGATTATTAAAAAGTCAGCAGCTACACTTTTTGTAGCTACTGACTCTTAACAGGGTGGGACGGGTAAGTAACAAAGTTCCCACCTCTGACATCTATAAAAGGAAGCCGCTTTCTGAAACCAGTATTTTGCAGCTGACTCCCTTACCAGCTAAGATTCAGGCTAGGTTCACAGCTATGAATGTCAGGAACACATGCAGAATCGTGCACTTTCCTGACCTGCACAGAAAACGTCTTAACCCCTACAGATCCGCGATATTGCCGAAGTACGGCTCCAGCGCGGATGTGAAATGCCGGGACGACGTCCATGGACGTCGTCCCCTGTGCATGCTCCCGGCGCGCCCCGTCGGCAGCGGCCGCTGCGCGTGCGTGCCCGTGGGTCGGGCGGACTCGATGTCCACTCGAGACCCACGATCGCCTTACAGAGCTGCAGAACAGGGAACCACCGATGTAAACACAGCGGTTCTCCGTTCTGTGACGGGACATGACAGATCTACTGATCCCTGTCACTGGGATCAGTTAGATCTGTTATGTCCCGACCAGCCCCACCCCCCACAGTTAGAACACGCCCAGGGAACATTGTTAACCCCTTCACTGTCCCCTGCAGGTTAACCCCTTCATTGCCAATGACATTTATACAGTAATCAGTGGACATTTAAATTTCTGATCGCTGTATAAATGTCATTGGTCCCAAAAATGTGTAAAAAATGTCCGACATTTCTGCTGCAATATCGCAGTCCCGATAAAAATCACAGATCGCCGCCATTACTAGTAAAAAGAAAAAGAAAAAATAATAAAAACGCCATAAATCAATTCCCATAGTTTGTAGACGCGATAACTTTTGCGCAAATAAATCAATATACGCCGATTGCGATTTTTTTTTTACCAAAAATCTGTAGAAGAATATAGAATCGGCCTAAACTGATGAATATTTTTTTTTTTTATAGATTTGTATTTTAGCAAAAAATATTGTTCTTTTTTGCAAAATTGTTGCTCTTTTTTTTTGTTTATAGCGGCGATCAGAAATGACGCAGAGGGGATCAAATACCACCAAAAGAAAGCTCTATTTTTGGGGAAAAAAAGGACGCAAATTTAATTTGGGTACAACGTCGCACAACCGCGCAATTGTCATTCAAAATGCGACAGCGCTGAAAACTGAAAATTAGTCTGGGCAGGAGGCGGGTGCCCAGTAAGGAAGTGGTTAAGTAGCCTCGCAGGGGTGCCATTTTTAATGGCCTAGGCATATTCCACCTCCCACACCACCAACAGGAAGAATTGCTACCACTGTGTTAAATGTTATGCCTCATGCCTGCTGTCTATTTTATAATCCCCTATATGAAATGCTCCAATACTGATTTTTTTTTACACATACAGCAACTTCAGTGGCCTAATCTGCTCCCATGCTCCCCAACAATCTGTGCTTTGGTGTCTGACAGTTGTTGACTGACCTAGGTTGTCTCACAGGGTAAATGCTCTTCCCACCACTTTCTTGAAGAAATATTCAAAAAGTCATGTCTGTATGAAGCTTATGGCTTATATATGAAAAAAACGTAAACCACAGCGCAAACCATCAAAATTAACACCCTAAATCATAAAGTGCAAGTGCATGATGCAAACAATTCATAGACTTTGAATAATACAAAATTGTGACAAGCATGTAGCCAGTGTTAACATAATTCATAAATTACGTTTCTAAAAAATCAAAGTGACAAGCATGTAAGCAGTGAAAGTCTGATGTGTTAAAATACGGTCCCACGCGTTCGTTTCCTCAAAGTGCTCCTGTGCAGAAAATCTTCAAAAGTGCTCCAAAAAAGTCACGCAAGTGATCAGTGCCTGCCTTCGATAACACCCTGTGGGAGGGGCGAAATGCGTCGACAGATTGCAGTTCCTCTTATGGAGCACTGAGCACTTTTGAAGATTTTCTGCACAGGAGCACTTTGAGTAAACACGTGGGACTGTATTCTAACACAACTGGACTTTCACTGGTTACATGCTTGTCACTTTGAACAATACGAAATTGTGACAAGCATGTAGCCAGTGTTAACAATTCATAAACGGTAATCAAAGTATATGAGCTGTTTGCATCATGCACTTGCACTTTATTTAGGGTGTTAATTTTGATGGTCATTTGTCATGAACAGCAGCAACTAGATTACATTTAGGTAATAATAGCACATCCAGCAAGGGTATTATAATTATGGCTTATATAAAAAACACGTTTGGGCGTTCTGAGTAATTTTCTATCAAAAAATACTCATTTCAACTTTTAAATAAAACGTTCCAGAAAAGGCCTGGTATGAAAGTGGTTAAATGTTTCCTACTCCCTTAGAAACTACACATGACTGAAAAGACCTGACCTATAGTAGGGGCTGATTTCCTATAACTTGAGTGCAAAATCTGGTGCAGCTCTGCATAGAAACCAATCCGCTTCCAGCTTAATTGAACAAGCCGAAGTTAGAAGTTGATTGGCTACCATGCAGAGCTGCACCAGGTTTTGCCATCACCAATTTTAGTAAATCAACATCTTCGGCTCGGTTCACACCGATGCAACGTGGGATCCGACTTGAGACCCCGAGTCGGATGACATGTGAAACTCAATGAGAGCACCCGCAAGTCCCACTAGTGTGAACCGAGCCTTAGTGCCAAAACGCATCATATAAAACTCTAAAGAACTCAGAATTTGATTGGATCCACTGCCACTTGCAACCTTTCTTTGCTGAATGTCATTATGGCAAGTGAGCAGGTGTGCAGTCTTTAACATGAAAAAAATCTTAATCTTGGACACTAGGCAGAGGTTGTGCAAATTCTAACACCTTTCCCAAGCTCACCTTATCCACAAGATCTTTCTCAGACACTTCAATAGTGTCCTGCTGGGCACCGTAGCGGTTCCTCTGGTATGTCACCTGTTCTGCCACCAGCTGTTTCAGTATGAAGAGCAGCAACTCATTGTTGTCCCTTCTGAATGACAGGTACCGGGCAAAGGTCTGATCCAAGGAAAAAAAAAAAAAAAATTATACATATGTATGTATGAATAATTTACTTTGAAAACACATTCTTTTAAATACAGAACTGCCAACTAAACACAGATCTGAGCACGGGTGTGTTTCTAGAAAGCTGAATTTACCAACAGCAAGATGGAAAAGTAGAAGTCATGGTCTCACCTTGCGCATACTTCTCATGACACTGAACTTCTGTGTGTCGATAAAGCTTTCCAGCATAACTCTGATGGCCATATTGACATCATCCTCCACAACATAATCCCGCAGATGCATGCGTGCGTGTGATTCCGCCATGCGAATCATGGATTCAATGTGTCGCACAGTGATGGGGATACTGCCAGTGGCCTGTTGGAAAAGCAAATCTATGAACAGGACTGGCGCACACGATATCCTTCAAATAAGACCTCCCGCTTAGTCCATTGAGGCCGATTTACTAAAACTGGAGTGTGCAAAACCTGGTGCAGTTCTGCATGGTAGCTTGTCCACTTCCAGGTTTTATTGCCAAAGCTTAGTGGAATATGAAGTTAGAAGTTGATTGGTGACCATGCACAGCTGCACCAAATTTTGCACTCCGTTTTAGTAAAATCAACCCCATCTTGTTCATAAACTGGTGAGAAACGAAGGATGTATTTAAAAGCGAAGTTCCACTAGTTTTTAGGTTTATCAGCAGTTACAAAAAGTGATGCGCCCGCCCGATGCCTCACTCCTCTCCATGGCACCGGCATTGCAACTGTGGGTGCGGCTTCACACCTGAGCGCGCACTGTCAATGGCCAGGCAATCTTCTGGGACCTGCGACATGTCCCCGAAGATTGCTGGGAGGGAGACGAGTAGTCCCCTAGGTGGCCAGACCAGGAAGTGGGAGCAAGGCACCTGCTACACCCCCCCGATGG
>BLSH010481670.1:4618860-4636613 GCA_018402905.1 Glandirana rugosa | reverse complement strand
GCTACACCCCCCCCCCCCAAAAAAAAAAAAAAAAAAAAACACTCATGCCAATTGTGTCATGTCAGGAGGCAAGCAGGCTTTAAAGCTCAAGTTCCACTTTTGGGTGGAACTCCACTTTAAAGAATAAGTTCACCTACCCTAAGTTACATGCTGAATGAGTGTAATAGGGTCCTTGTTTTCACAGCAAGCGGGGAATCTACAAAATTTACAAAAATTGGCCGTGTGGGGGTTCTGCCCGCCTGAGTCATCCATTCACCGTTTCATGAATGGGAAGCCTTTGCGACTGACTTGCAGCGCACAATGATCAGATCGCTGTTAATTGCTCTAAGTAGTTTGCTGAGCTTCCTGTGTAAATTCCTGCATCTGAGGTACGGACAGCTAGCTATATAGTCTGCTGGACCAGTGCCACTACACCCGTGATCTGCTGATGGTGAATGCAAACACTTTACAGGTCCAACAAAAAAATTGAATGCATATTTTTTTTTAACTGCAAACAAAATTGAAAAAAAAAAAAGGTGGTGCATTTTTTTGTAAAAGTAACTATTCCTTTAAAAATGCCAAATGCAGGCTGAGAGGAGAGCTTAGAAAAAAAAAAATTTAATTTGATGAAATAATGAAACAAACAAAATTTACTGTTCTAATAACGGAGTAGAGCTGCACCTTGGGCTCCATGCACACTGGACGCTTTTTCAACCTCCCCTGAATGATTTTTTTTAGACAGCTAGAAACCGGCGCTTAAAAACGGCAGTTTAGCTGCGTTTTACATGCAGCGTTCGTGTCTAGAAGCGTTTTTTTTTTTTCTTTTCAATGGATCCAAAAATGACCAAAAACAATGGCGCGCAACATTTGAGCGTTTAATAGCTTTAAGCTTCCAGCAGTTTTTGTGGTCAGAAAAACAACTCTTGAACACAATTTTAGGGCGTTCAGATAACAGCTCATGAACGAGACTGCTGATAAACGACATTAAATATTCATGTGTGCCTGGACACATAGGATAACAGAGGGGCGTTTATGGCCTGAAGAAAAAAAAAAAAAAAAAAACCCCAAAAACAGTCGTTTATCAGCTACAGTGTGCATGGAGCACAATAGAGATGCTCCAGCAACAGAATACGGGAAGAGAGCTCCACCTAGTGGATGCAACAGAACAGCTGAATGACATTCCAACAATTGAAGGCTGCGTCTAGAAATGCAAAAAGCCGTATCCAATAAAAACATTTTCAAAATAAGGAACAGAGCACCATCTAGTGGAAGCAGATCAGTATACAAAAAACAGCACTGCTTATGTGGTCACCTTTTTGTACATTTTATTAAAGTGACCCAAGACTGCCAAAAAGAATAAAATCCACGTAAACCACCTCTCAATTCCTTTTGCTGCTTTGATCCAACTTCCTGTTAGAGGGTGGCTATGTTCATTCTCCATGGTCCCACTGACTATGTAGTAAACTCACCCTTTGTTGGACCCCGAGATGAACTTTGGGATTTGTAGTGTGCATAGAGCAGTGCACATTACTGCAACCAACATGCACTGCTTGTCCTAAGATGAATGCAGGTTGGAAATCCTGCGGTTTCAAATGAAGTCGCACTATTTCAAAGCTGCGTGTCAGTGCAACTTCAGTTGCGATTTGGCTGACATCTGTGCGACTTCATGCACAGATGTCTATGCAAGTCGTACCTGAAATTGGCAAAAGTAGTGCAGGAACCATTTTCACAATCAGTTCAGCACTGCAAAGTCGGTATTGCACTGATTTAAAACAGTTCCATTGCCGACAATAGGGTGCAACTTGTCATGTGATTTCACCTGTCAAATTGCTCCAGTGTGAACATGGGCTTAATGAAAAAGTGAGAGGCAGAAAAAAAAAAAAAAAAAAAAGCAAAAAGGAACAATTACCTGAAGAGTAGATTACAGGGCCACGGGTATCAGAGGTTATGGCATTCCTGGAGAATAAGGCTGGGTTCACACCTATGCGAATTGGGTGCAGCTTACACCGCATCCAATTCTCAGGACACTTGAAAACACATTGCTTTCAATGTGTCCGGTTCACATAGGTGTGGTGCAGTCGCACACTGCATTGCACACAAAACGTGTGTGTTTTCTGTGCAATCAGGTGCAAATTCCCAGGCCATTCTGTTCAATGGGAGGGCATCTGACCCGCAAGTGTGCTATGCACTGAACGGGGATATCTCTCGCTGCACCTCCCCCCTCAGCTGCTGCTGTGTTGATAGAATCCCATATACAGAACTTCTAAATCACCACAGCAGTGACATAGCCTAATGGGATGCCATAAACTGAAGTTTCAAAGACAAACTAAGCAATCGGTACCTGCTGTTCTGTCCCTTTAGAAAACCCCTTTTCACGTAAAACAGTCTAATATAGAAATTGAAAAAAATTCATAACTTTTATAGTTTTGTTTTTAAGCCCCTTAATCCAGTCTACCATATAAAAGTGAACAGGCCACTGACCATAGACTCCTTCCTGAGATCGCTGTACATCTTGGCCACCTTGTCCTGGTCCATCTGGTTGAGCTTAGGGCGGACTTTCTCTTTAGCATAAATAATGTATTTCTTCAGCACTTCCTGGGGAAGTGGATCCACTCCAAATGTGTTGGGTAGAACAATTTCTTCTGCATCTCCATTAGCCAAATCTTTGTTGCTTGGGTGATGCTTAATATGGCTGCCAACCACAAACCGTGCCAACATTTCATCCTGAAATATAGACCACAAAATATACAAAATGACCGCTCTCTCATAATTCAGTCTAGAAATCAAAAATAGCATTTGGGCACGTAAAAATTCTGTCTCAATACAAACAAAAAAAAAACCCCAAATCCTTTTGCCAATCAACATGAGACCCGCACGCAAAAACTGATTTTATTAAACTTTTTTTTTTTTTAATTTTTAATAAGCATCAATACAATTTTCCATATACAGTAGCTAACAACTGTTATAATAGGAATCAATTTAACGACTTCCACAACGCGCGCAGTATATTTACTGCGGCAGTTTGGACGTGTCCCGCGAATCGCCGTAAATAAATGGCCATTTGCGAAGTGTCCGGTGAGCCGCGATGAGCAGCCAGAGCAAAAGAACAGGGAACCGCCGTTGTAAACACGGTGGTTCCACGATCTGTCAGTGGGGACATAAGATCTACTGATCCCTGTCACTGGGATCAGTTAGCTCTCTTATGCCCCTGGTAGCCCAGCCCCCCTCACAGTTAGAACACACCTAGGGAACACAGTTAACCCCTTCACTACCCCCTGCAGGTTAACCCCTTCACTGCCAATTACATTTATACAGTAATCATTGGATATTTAAATTTCTGATCACTGTATAAATGTCATTGGTCCCAAAAAGTGTCAAAATGGTCCGACATGTCCACTGCAATATTGCAGTACCGCTAAGAATCGCAGATCGCCGCCATTACTAGCAAAAAATAAATAAATAAAAACCCTAAAAATGAATCATCCGTAAAAGCAGCAACTATTGCGCAAACCAATAAACGCTGATTGCGATTTTTACCAAAAATATGAGGAAGACTATAAATTGGCCAAAACCTATGAAAAAAAAAAATGTTTTTTTTGGGGATTAAGAAAAATTGATTTTTTTATTATTTTTTTTTTTGCAAAATTGTGGCTCTTTTTTTGTTTATAGTGGTGATCAGAAATGACGCAGAAGAGATCAAATACCACCAAAAGAAAGCTCCATTTGTGGGAAGAAAGGCGCAAATTTCGTTTTGGGTACAACAGACGCACGCCCGCGCAATTGTCAGTTAAAGCGACGCAGTGCCGAATCGCAAAAAGTGCTCTGGTCCTAACGTGGGAAATCCTTCTGGGGCTGAAGTGGATAAGAAAGGGCAAGAAAGCATTTATACAACTCTTGATAATCCTGTCCAGCCTACCCCACATGGGTTCACACTGTAGGCTTGGAGTGGACATCAAGTTAAATATAGTATTACTTCGACATAGGCAATAAGAAATTAGAACAAACAAGCTACACCGAAAACTGATAAGAGGAGTAAAAGAATTTCAAACTTAAGAGCAATATTAAAGTTTGCACTCCTTTAAGTGTTTAGAAGCTCTAGGGTGAGATAACCAGGTATGCCAATTTTTTTTTTTTTTTTTTTTTTTTTTTTTAAGATAATGGTGGAGTAATTTTTATATGCCAGCATCAATTCAAATTGGGTTTGAGTGTCAAGTCTGGAAATAAATGTCGAGAGATTAGGTGCGTCGGAAGATTTCCAGACTGGTTATGGTGAGCTTTGCTGCTATTAATATATGAACTACAATTGTTCTAGATTATGGGATAAATCGGGATTTATTCCTAAGAAAGCAGTAGCCAGAATAAGTTTGGCAATTTTCCCGTGATGAGCGCCACGAAGGAAGAAAGATACCGATTTCCAAAAACTATGTAAGCTTTTATAGCTTGCAAACACAGATTTTGTAATAGCATGAGTTGCAGGTTTTAGGAAGCACACCAATGACCTCCCTCCAATACCGCTCAAGATTAGACAAGTGCTAGCCGTCCAACCACTGAAGGCCATTTTCCCACAAGCATATAATAAAGCATATTAGTATAACGTTTATGGTAATGAATCATGTGTGCAGCAAACACCTTTTACATTTGCAGACGCGATCAACGCATGTTCACTTCTGCAAGCGAGGCAAGAGGCTCTTTTTATGCTGTCCCTTTAATTTTTTTCTTTGATCAGTTTTTGATCAGTTATTCCCATCCCAAGAAATGTAAACATTCCTTTAATAGAAATAAGGCCTGAAAGGTCCTTTTTATGGAGACATCTGGGGTCTAAAAACACTCCAGATCCCTGGAAAGTGGGAGATTAAAAAAAAAAAAAAAAAACCAATTGATTTTTGCTTTCCATTAAAAACAAAAATGGCAGTGCTTACATCTGCCAGAACTAGAAGTGACATGTTGCTTCTGGCCTCCCAGAACCATAGAGATGGCCTGGGACCATCCAGTCCACACAGCCAGCATTATGGTAACCCGGTAGCACCACCAGATCGGATACAGGGCTCCCCAATTGCACAGGAGAGCCCTGGAGAGGCGTTGGGAGAATGTCCCTATGCACTGCCTGTAAAAGCAGTCTAGCAGCTAATGAGCCACTACAGTGGCTTTTACATGACAGGAAATAGCTGGGGGTGGGGGAAGATATACAGGGATGCCTGTAGTTGCAAGCATCATCCCAGTGTGACCACTTAAAGTCCAGGGCGTCATGCAACGTCCTATGAGCAGCAAGTGTCATCTATTTTAGACTAGACAAGTTACCTCCTACCACCCCCACTCCATCAGGACAGATATCTTCTGATAGTTGCTTAACATGTGACAAAGTCAGGGCATTCTACAACCATTCCACACTAAAAACCTGCAGCCCAGGTAAAGCTTTGAAATAGACAATGCTTGTTATCATTTAACCCAAGTTATATGGAGTTTTGTCACACATGAAGAGGTCACTTACCTGCACAGGATCCACTGTGTCCCTCACCACACACAGAATGTCAAATCGAGATACAATGGGCTCTGTCAAGTCAACATTCTCAGAGAAAGTCAGCGACGGGTCGTAACGACCACCTAAAAAAGTGATAGGTTTTTACTGAGTATCATTTTTGAATTCAATATACTGTTAAAAAAGGAGGATTAGCAAAATGGATATCAGGGTGATTACCGATTGGGTTAGCAGCAGCGATGACCGTGCAGCGTGCCTGGAGAGATGTGACAATACCAGCCTTAGAGATGGAGATACTCTGCTGCTCCATAGCTTCATGGATACTGGTCCTGTCCTGATCATTCATCTACAATAGAACACTAAAAAGGTGAATACAGCGCAAAAAAAAAAAAAAAAAAAAAACACAACACACACACACGTTAACTACTATAGGGCTCATCTTGGATTTCCAGGTCAATAAATATTCTGTTCCCACCTGCCCACATCCATACCTTGCCCCTCCATGCATCAATCATCACTTGTTCATTGCTTTCCTGCACTGAAGCTTTTGGCTTAAAACAGGGGTCCCGGGCCGCACCAGTAGTGGTTCATGGCCGGTTGATGGCTGAGCTGTGCAGCAGGTGAGAGACAATTGCAGTCGCCGCTCACCCCCTGCTGTATTCACTGAGCTCGCCTGTCTTCTCCCAAGTCTCCTGCCAATCTCAGTCAGCAGGACAAGCTGGAAATCTGCTCTGAAGAGCAGGAGTCTCATTAAAGTGCTTAAGCCACTTGTATAAAATGTTCCCATTCCCTCTGCATTATAATAAGATCTCCTGTGCCTGGGTTATATAATAAAAATGCTTATCTACTACGTACTGATAACAGTCTTCGTGCGATCAGTTGCCTCCTCGCTCCTCTGCCAGGCTGACAGTTCCAGTGGGCGAGGCCAATCACTGCCACTGACTTCAGCCGCGGAGGAGAGGCGAGGAGTCACATGATCGCAGGGAAAGGGGGAGAGGGAGGCATGACTGCAAGGGGCACTGTGATGGGGGCTGTAATTGCATGGGACACCAATATAAAAAAGGAGACTGCACTGTAAAGGGACACTGCAATCATGGTACTCCATTACAATGCAGTCCCCTGTATGTCACAGTGCCTCCTTTACAGTGCAGCCCCCGTTGGATCCCCATGCCCCTCCACAGGATTTATATAGCGCCAACAGTTTCCGCATCGCTTTACAATATGCGCACAGCCTGTTACCTCACCATGCCCCTCCACAGTACAGCCTCCATTACATTAATGTAAAGGGGACTAAACATTAAAGGGGCACTGTAATGTAAAGGGGGGGGGGGGGGGAGTGATATGAAGGGGGAACTGAGGAGAGGACACTGTGTGACTGGTTTAAAGGGGTAACGGTGGATACTAATAGGTAGGTTGTGGTATGAAGGTGGGCTTAGGACAGATTGCGTGAATATCCACGTTCAATCCCATCCTCCCCTCTCTTGAAAAATTGGCTGCCACTAAACCGGTCCCTGGTGCCAAACAGGTTGAGGACCGCTGGCTTAGAGCATAACATCTAGAAGGATGGCAGGGAAGCAGTTTCTTAAGTTATTGCAAAAAACAAAAGCAGGTTCTGTTTCAAAATAACAGATCTGAAAATGTTCATATTCACAAGTTAGATTTGTGGTGAAAAGTAAACAGGCACCTTAGGGCCTACTGTGCAGCAAATGACAGCATTTAAACCACTTTCCGACCAGCCGCCATCGTTATACGTAAACCAGTTGGCTCTCTTGCACAAATCACTGTAGCTGTATGGCGGCTATACACTGTAGGAGCGTGCCCATGGGTCGGGCGGACTTGATGTCCGCCTGGCGACCCGCGATCACCTAGTACAGAGATCTACCTATGTAAACAAGGCTGATCCCCTTCCTTGCCAGTGTCATTTTTACATTGATCAGTGCATTTTTTATGTAATAATGTCACTGGTCCCCACAAAGTGTCATTTGGGATCAGGATTTGTCCACAAAAACGTCGCAGTCCCATACATATATCCCAAAATCTACTCCATAGTTTGTAGGTGCAAAAACTTTTGCACAACCCAATCAATATACGCATATTGCGATTTTGAACAAAAAAAAAAAAAATTGTAGAAGAAATATAGATCTATATATAAAACGTCAACTTTATTTGGGTACAGCGTCGCACAATTGACAGTTAAAGCAATGCAGTGCTGTATCGCCAAAAAATGGCCTGGTCATTAAGGGGGCAAATCCTTTGGTTAAGATTCATCCTTTTCTTTAGTCAAGTAGAATAGTTTAAAGCCACAATATCAAAAATTTCAATACTTGCTCACTAAAGATAAAAAAAAAAAAAAAAAAAAACTTGCAACATGGAAGCCATGACCGTGTTGTGTAAGCTCTTTTAACACCACAGGAGTTGGAAGAGAACACAAACTCACTAACCTTATCAAACTCATCGATTAAGCACACGCCTCGGTCTGCCAGGACCAGAGCGCCAGCCTCCAGTGTCCACTCCTTAGAGACGGGGTGACGTTGGACGTAGGCCGTCAAACCCACAGCGGAAGCTCCCTGTCCGGTGGTGAAGACTGCTCTGCTGGCCACTTTCTCTACATACTTCAGAAACTGGGATTTGGCTGTTCCTGGGTCACCGCACAACAAAACGTTGATGTCCCCACGGACTTTGTGCTTGCCACCTGTAAGAAAAACAAGACAATTGAATGAAGTTGAAGAAAAAAAATAAATAAAACACCCTCACTTTGAGGTTTCAACTGAATTAAAGTGGTTGTAAACCTCAGACATGAAATATGAAAGCATATACCTCTCTATACAAGTGATGACGAACCTTAGCACCACAGATGCTTTGGAATTACATTTCCCATGATGCTCAACTACACTGCATAGTGCTAACAGCAACAAGGTTGGAAGTAGCCGCACTCAAACGATCCAATTTCCAAAAACGATTTTATTGCATCAAAGGGTGATACAGACAACGAACAGAAGGTCCAGCTGACGCGTTTCGCACCATACAGTAGGTGCTTACTCATAGCTTCATAAAAGCAATAAAAACATTTTTGGAAATTGGATCGTTTGAGTGCGGCTACTTCCAACCTTATTGCTGTTACTACTTGATTGCTTCATCAGCCTGCACCTGCCCTTGTGAGTCAGCACACCAGATCCACACGAGCTGTGCTGCCCTTTGAGCGGTGAGCCGGCACTATTTGGTCGATTGGATAAGATACACTGCATAGTGCATGATCATGGGAAAGGTAGTTCAAAAACATCTGGGGTGCCAAAGTTCACCATCACTTCTCTATAGCATGCACTGGTCTCGGTTAAAGCATTTGTTAAAGCCGAGTTCCACTCGTTTCAGTTTATTAAAAGTCAGCAGCTACAAAAAGTGTAGCTGCTGACTTAACAGCCAGTCGTCTGTCCCATGATCCAGCAATATGGCCTCCCGAAACCTCACTTCTCTCCTCAGCGCCACCATTGCAAGTGTGGGCACCCGGCTGTCACAGCTTGTGGCTTCACAGCCAGGTGCGCGATTCGCGCCATCCTGAATGGCCGGAGCAATATTCTGGGACCTGTGACGTGTCCCAGAAAATTTCCGGGAGGGAGGGCCTAGGTGGCCGAGTGGAAGTGGGAGCTGGGTACCTGTCGAGACTAGGTACCAGCTCCCCCTCCCCAAAAAAATTACACGCCAAAATGTGGCATGTCAGAGTGTTAGGACTACTTAAAGCGGAAGTTCCACTTTTGGGTGGAACTCTGCTTTAACTAAAAAAAAAAAAAAAAAAAAAGCTCTCATATCGAACACAAAATCATGCCATCCCCCTAATATGTGTCCCGGTGTCTGATTATATATATATATATATATATATATATATATATATATATATATATATATATAAAAAATGCAGATCGGTACCTATAACAGGAGTGACTCCTAGGCTCTCTCTCTACTCCCCCCCGCTGACGGCTCCAGAGGTTGGGGCCGAGCACTCCTGATGAAATCAGACGGGGAGAGAAAGAGAGAGAGCCGAGAAGTGACCCGAACACCGGGAGCCACTGTAATATAGGTACCGATCGGGATTTTTTTTTTTTTCATATAACACAGGCACATTATACTACAAGTAGGATGGGATGATTTTATATTAGTGGCTTAACCACTTTAATTTCTCCCCTGCTTCGTTTCTCTATCAGCATGAATCACTGACAAGTTTTCCTGACACCAAGAAATAAAAAACAAAACCAAGACACAGGAGGGAGCTCTAGCACACAGCCTGTTATTGACAGTCTCAGCTCTGTTCCTGTGTGCAGGGAAGGCGTGTTCCTTCCATCTAATGCACTCTCCGCACCGAGCTCTGCATAGTGTAAACTCAGCTCTGTGCCCCAGGTTTCAGGAAGCCAAGAATCTTTAAACAGATGTAGAAACGAGACTGCTGATAAACAGGTACAAACGTATACAGGTGGATTTGTATCATCTCTATCACCTGAGGGATTACAACCACTTTAATGACATATTCCTTAAGATTCACTGACCCACTATTCCAGCTTAACCAATGCTAAAGCCCCAAAGAAAAGCAGACAAACGGAAAAAAAAAAAAAAAAAAAAAAAAAAAAAAAAAAAAAAAAAAAGAAGTGCTATGGGCAAACTTTGTTCTTTGGCTCCACATACTAAACTCAGTGTGGTGAATTGACCAACACTACAGAAGACAGAATCTGGAGCAGCTGTGCATAGTAACCAGCTTGTTTCAAAGGACTTACAAATTGTAAACTAAAAGCCGATTGGTTGCCATGCCCAGCTTCTCCAGATTCTGCTCTAGTCATTAAATTCCCAATAAGAACTCCCAGCTCACACACCTGGGTTCTTTGCTTCTCCTCCAAACAATGCCAGAGCCAGGCCTCGCTTGATGTCCTCGTGTCCATAGATAGATGGAGCAATGCTGGCAAAGATCTGCAGAGAACCACTGATTAGCAACTGACAATCAAAAACACTGTAAAATGGCATTGAGACATTGAAACGAGCACTCACCTTCTCACCGATACGTTCGTCTTTAGAAAGTGCAACAATGGCTTTAACATCTTCATCCGTCAGTTCCCCTACTGCGACTTTGTCATCTTTCTTGGTGATGTGGTTGGCAAGGATAACTGTAGCGAATACAGGGAAGCCGCTAGCTGTATTCAGGGATCCATCGTAATTGTTGTGGTAGATTCCAGTCAGTTCCTGTCAAAGGAGCAAGGATATCATTTAAGAGAAGCTGGACATGCAATCAAATATGGAATACACCAGCGATAAACTCGCCTTAGAGGCACCTTTCACACTTGTGCGACGTGTTAACCAAAATTTTGAAAACCTATAAAGTCGTACAGTAATTGCATCCATTTAGGTGCAATTTGCATGCGACTTAAGAGGGTTTAAAATTGAAGTCTATGGACCTCAATTTGCACCAAACTTAGGCCAAAGTTATGCAGGGACTACTTTGAAGTCGGCCAGCTATGAACAGTACTCATTAGAAATAATGGGGAACGACTTGTCATGCAACTTTTCAGTCCCAGGTCATAGTAGAAGACGCATAAGTGTGAAAGGGACCTTAAAGAGGCAATTCTTGTTCTTTCATTAATGTAGGAAGAGACAGACAGACAATCTGTCAGATCTTCAATGCTGTGCGCATTACAAAGATTTCCCCACACTTCCTGTCCTAGTGACCTGCTGTAGCACTTTAACCACATGAACTCCAGAAGTTTTACCCCTTTACATCACCAGGCCATTTTTTTGCAATCCTGCACTGCATTACTTTAACTGACAATTGCGCGGTCGTGTGATGCTGTACCCAAATAAGATTGTCTTTTCCCCCAAATAAAGCTTTTTGGTGGTATTTGACCAATGCATTTTTATTTTTTTGCACTATACACAAAAAAGGACTGTCAATTTTGAAAAAATTACTTTCGGTGCCAGATTTTTTATTTTTTTTTTTAAATCTTATTTCTTCATAAATTTAGGCCAATATGTATTCTGCTACAAAAAAAAAAAAATAAAAAATAAAAAAAATAGGCGTATATTAATTGGTTTATGTGAACAGTGTCTACAAACAGATATATTTATGGAATTTGTATACTAGTAATTGCTGAGATCAGCATCTTACAGTGGGACTGCAATGTAGCGGGCGGACAATCGGTCACTGACTTGACACCTTCCAGTAGCCAGTGACACCAATACAGTGATCAGTGCTAAAATAATGCACTGTCACTGTACTAATGACACTGCCTGGGAAGTGGTTAACGTTAGGGGCGATCGAAGGCTTAACTGTGCTTACCCAGTGTTTGTGTACGTGGGACACTTTTACTAGGGGGAAGAAAAATTATATTCTCTGCTTTGCAGTAGAACCAAATGCGTTCCGTCTCCCTCCATGTCAGAGTAGAGATATCCCTTGTTTTACATAGGGAGATCACCGGTCTGTGTTAACCGATGATCGGCGGATGCCAGAGGACATCAAGTGCCCGGCACCAGCATATAAGCTTTTGTTGTAAACAGCAGAAGTGGCGTGCCCCCTGCAGGCGGAAATGGAGTATCACACACGATCCTGCACGCAGCTGCCACCCTGTAGGGGTACTGCTATAGGGCAGTCGGCAAGTGATTATTGACTATGCAAGGTCACCCACAGAAGTCTGAGGCCTTATAAGTATTGAAAGAATCCCTCTTGGCCTACCACCATAGATGTTCTCCAATATACAAATAATGCGAGTAGTCATTTTCTTAACAAGTAATAGACTGTTGTCACTCACTATCTCATCTCCAGGTTTGCAGCTGTCCACCAAGTCTGCCAGAAGAATGGCATCCTTGGAGCGAGGCAGACGTCCAGCAGCCACTTTTCCAGGGCTCTCCTGAATGGTTATGCGCTGGTAGTTCTGGTACACGGTCTGTAAAATGAATTCAAAAAGAGTAAATATGAACAGGCTTTGAAATTTTATTCAAGATTACCCAAGAAAGTTCAGCAAATAAAACAAAAAAAATGATATTATAAAAAAAAAAAAAATACATGATTTGTCAAGCTATGACTGCAAATAAGATATGCAGACGTTGCCGAAACACTACCACATACGCCTAAAACTATTACAGCCCGATAAATCATGGGCCAAAGTCAAGAAACAAAACAAACCTCCTCCATGTTTATTTCGAACGGTCCAAGACTCTGACACTCAGGACAGGAACCCGGCTTCACCTCCTGGTTCTGAGACTGGCAGAAAGGCCCCAAGATAAAGCTACACTTGTTACAGTTGTATTTCACCATGCTGAGCTGCGGCAACACACCAGTACAGCTGGTCACAACTCCGCTGGTCCGGATCAGCTGGTTTAGATGCAACTGCCTGTTGGACAAGCAAAACCAAAATTGGTTAATGTTATGCCTTAAAAAAAGGTAATCCTACAAAAACACAACCATCCCTCAAGAACCCCCATCATGTTACCCTAATAAAAGTCATCACCAACATCCCTGCCCAGGTCACATAACATGTAATGTCAAAACTAACACATGCACGGTTTTTAAACACCTAACTCTCTCACACAATATTGGCCACATTGTAAATTAATTTTTATTTCTAAGATCTCACCTGAGAGACCTCAGCTCTTCTACCAGAGGGAGATGGGAAATGCGGACGTGAATCTCGCGGGCGATGCGGTCATATTTTGGGTACATGACCAAAACAACCTCCTTGGCGGCTTCGTCAAAGATCTTCAACATTTCAGCGGGGGCTTCTGGGAGGAAGTAGGCCAAAACGTGCTCGCGGGCAGCCAGATCTTCATAGTTCACCGCCAGGCTCTCTTTATTGTCTGCAAGAAGAAAACACGTCACCAATACAATTCTTACATGTCTGCTGCGTTAGCATTAATTGAATGCAAATTTGCAAACCAGAAGTGTGCATCCATTTGCCAAGTCTAACTAGCTTTCCAATTCTGAGACTAACCTTGGCATACAATTTTTAGGTGCAGACTGAAACTTGCCACCTGCAACTTGTACATGGAGCAAGGACCTAATTGCTTCAAGCAATCTCATGTCATAAGCAGTCTGTCTGCCATTAACCAGTTCCTGACTGTAGCGTCCAGTTCTGGGAGGAAGTCCATAGGCGTACTCCCAGAAATTTGCAACCGCTGTGTCCTTCAGACACAGCTGATAAAAATCAGGATAAAAGCCCAATCACAGCAGCCCTTTACCATGTGATTAGCTGTGCCCAATCACAGCTGAAACAGACTTTCTGGTTATTGGTAGTCCTTTCCTCCCACGCTGTGTCTGTGGGAAGAAAGGAGAGCCATTAACTGGCAAGCCTGTCAGCACATGGTTTACACTGCTCATCAGCGCCATGAACATCAATGCCCATCAGCGCAAAAAAATTACTTATTTGCTAAATTTTATAACAGAAGAAAAAGTTTTAATTTTTTTTTCTGTCTTTTCTCATTTGCTTAGCACAAAAAACAAAACAAAAAAACCTAGCGTTGAAAACCAGCAAAAGAAAGCCCTCTAAAAACAGGATTAAAATTTCATATGGGTTGCATGACCGCACAATTGCCAAAATGCGACAGCTGGCCTGGGCAGGAAGGGCAAGAAAGTGCCCAGTATTGAAGTGCATAAGAGCAAAGTAACTGTCTGTACCAGAACATGCTAAAGCCCAATAAAACTTGGCTTCTTGGTCAAGCCAGTCATTTCTGCAAGATGGATGTGATGGATTCACAGTACAAGCCTTACCTTTGCACATGTCACTGATCTTCTCTTTGAAGACATTGTGCCCGTGCTCATCGACATGGGTTCTTAGAAAGTTCTTGAAGCGGTGGAAGATCTCCAAGCGTGTGGCAGCCATGGACACCCACTCTCTAACACTGTAGCCCTTCATGTCCTCCAAATTCTCAATGCTTTCAATCATTTCTTCATCCTCATCCGCAGCCCCCTCTGCAGCACGCTCAGCCAATCGCCTCTTCCGTGCAGGGCGGTCTTCCTCCTCGTCATCGCTGTCTAAAAAAAAAGTGAACAGATTTAATATACGCAAGTTATGCCTCGGCAGTTCCTGGGTTTGTTAAATGTCAGATCTGCTCCTCAGTCCCTGATGGGAGAGGGGATGGAGAAAATGATTCCTCCCGGCTGCAGCAGACTTACGACATCTCAGCCTAGACAGCATCACTTAAAGTGATACTAAAACACACTTTCATTTTCATTGTGCCTTCTATTTGTATGTGGATTATTGCACTGTATTTTAATCAAAAGAACCCATCTAAGCACCATTTTCCTAATCGATATACAGCTGTCACATGACCCAGCTCTCAACATAAGTAGGAGGAGCTTCTAGTGCTCTGCTGGCGGTCACTTTTTTTTTTTCCCCCCCCAAAGAACAGGCTTTGGAATACAAAGTAAAAAAAAAAATTAAATATCAGTAAACTGTTTTAAATTTGTATACAAATATATATTTGAAATCAAATTTATTTTTTTAGAAATAACATGTTGTGGGCAGATTACTGCCAGTCACAAGCTGTGTCTCGCCCCTCCAGCCTGCATCTTATAAAAAAAGAGGGAGATGAAGCCTCCCCATCAGTCTACATGTGATGTCTTACCCCCATTCTGTTTAGCTGGTTAGTGGGCATGGAGAAGGAGGGAGAAAGGAAGCTGCGATTTAGCACTGTGTATACGCACACGTGTGACTCTATAGTCACATGGGCTGCTCAGATGATAGGGAGGAAATGCTCAGCCTAGAAACTCACTGAGAACTGAGCATGTGCAGAGCTGCCAACACTGCTCTGCAAAATCCCTAGCTGAATTGGGAACATGAACAGGAAAGGGAGAGAGAGAGCAGTAAGATCAACCAGTATTTTTGCAGAATACAGAAAACAAATCTCCTAGTGACCGAGTATGAACAGCATGTAATACACCATTTATTGATAGTTTATGGTGTGGGTTTAGTGACCCCAACTAAAGCTCAGAACGGCTTCTTGATGAAAGCTACAGCTCTTTAGAAACAGGTTGCTGTATATCGGATTTAAGAAATGTTTCCTACGGAATTGTAAAAGATACTAAAAAAACGCCCGCCTAACGCAACCCAGGTGTGCTCCTTGTTCTCTTCCCTCGCCCAAAACTGCAGGACTTTCAGGAGACAAAGGTCTAAAAAAAAGGTCTCACTGTGCAGATGAACTGGGACCAAAAGCCCACATAACTGCCTTCAAAAGTGGAAAATACGGAGACAACTAGTCATAAGGCTTGAAAGCTACCATTTCAGGCTGAGGAGGAGAGTTTAGCAAAAGGGAATTTATAAACCCTCCATTAGAGACGAACAGAGATGGTCCTCCTTTCTGGAGAACCCCTAGCTACAACATCAAGCTTCGACCGGATTCTAAGCAGGACGTGACCACCATGAAATTTCAGATTGGGCCTGTGTCTAGTAGTGTATGACAGCCAAGGAAAGACTTACCATACAGGAGTCCTCTACGCATTCGGCCCATATCACGCCCAGTCTCTCGGTCCCGCATTCTCATAGCCTGCTCTGCAGCATCCCTCTGGCTGGCTGTCAGCTCCTCAACATCTTCGTCATCCAAGCCTTCGGCTTCATAAACATCCAGCTCAGAGATGGCACGGTAATCCCTGAAACGTACACAAAAAGCAGAGTATGAGAAAACGTACCCGGATAACAGACAATTATCTACAGACACACAGCAGCATGAAGATCTGAATGACCCGGATGGCAATTAGATTCACCCTCATCCATCCACATTACAAAAATTGCATCACAATACACAATAGTTCTGTCACCATAAGGAGCAATAAAAAAAGCTCCAAACCTCTCCATCCCATCACCGATGAGCTCTTCCCCATCTTCCTCCTCCACAGGAAGAACCTCATCTCCAAGGAGATTGTCCGACTCGTCCTCAAAGGGAGGGAGGTCCCGGCCAGGGCTGGACGTGAGCGCATCTCCGCGCCTTGATCCCGAACGGGGACTGGTAGCGATAACAAACGACTCTGAAGAATCCTGTAACAAACAAAATAGGTCAGCACAACCGGCCACCACACACACACATTACAATCTATATCAGATCTACCAACATGTAAGTGCAAAAGGCATTCCTGGTGGTAAAAGTTATGATAAGTCCTCATTTCACACTGGTGAAGTCCACCAGCGGATCTACCCGCTCAGCAAGGCAATCTCTGATCCCCACTGTGCAGGCGAATGATAGGTCCTTATCCACTCCACTGATGCAGAGCGGACATGGACCTAGCCTGCTGTTGGAAACTGACTGCCTGTCAATCGATAGATGGGGAATGGACCCCCTTCTGTCATTTTGGTGGATTTTTAATTAATCCTTCTTTCCTTCTGTTAGTGTTTTGACAATTACTTTGAACATAAATACAGATTCTATGTTACATATATTCTTATATACATGTGAGCATGGATGCTTTTAATTTCTTGGTAGTGCAGTAACTTCACTTTTTGTAAAAAAAAAAAAAAAAAAAAAAAAAAAAAAAAAAAAAAGCAAGACAAAGGCATAATGAGCTAGTATGCACCGCATACTAGCTCATTATGAAATTCTTACCTTAGATCAAAGCACCTGCAGTGGCGACTGCACACCACTGACATCTTACCTGAAGTTTCTTCCGGGTTTGCGGGATCTGGCGCTATAAGTGGCCAGAGCAGCAATAATGTCACTCCCACGTATGCAAGCCGCCGTTAAGGGCACAGGGCTCGAAAGGAACGGCTGTTGCTTCAGAGCGCATACGCCAGTGATTTCACTGGCTGCATGTAATGTAAATATTGTTAAGGGGATATTTACACTACCTATAGGTAAGCCTCATTATAGGCTTACCTATAGGTAAACGTTAGCATAGGAAGGGCGGCCTTGGATGGCGGCATGTGGAGAGACATGGTAACAGATTGGCAGGTGCAGATTGTCTACTCTCAGTTTTAGGCTGGGTTCACGCTTGTCTGACACGACAATGATTAGACTTTCGTCCTACTTTGCTCTACGACATGTATCCTACATTGGTCCAACTTCAGTGAACAGGGATCTGACTTTGATCCCGACAGTACCAGGCACCTTGTGCTCTGGGGACCTTGAAGGGGAACGCCCGCCAAATTAAAACAGTATGGGGCCCCCCAAAATCCATACCAGACGCTTATCCAAGCATGCAGGTCAGGAACAAGGGTGGGGATGAGCGAGCGCGCTCCTCCCCCCGAACCATACCAGGCCACATGCCCTCAACATGGCACCTTATCCCCATGTTGAGAAGGGCCTCTGCCTCGAGCCAGGGTTGTCGGGGGGGGGGGGGGGGGGG
>BLSH010481670.1:4601417-4618850 GCA_018402905.1 Glandirana rugosa | reverse complement strand
GGTCCATATAACTCAATGTTAAACCCTCAAAGTAGCATGCAAATCACAATTTAAACAAGGAGGGCCCCCATCCCATTCACCAAAGTCAAAAAACACAGTACACAGATTTTTTATTAAATCAGCTGCTGCGTCTCTTCCGATATCTTCTCCCTCTCCGGTTCTTCTCGCTCTGTTGTTCTTCTGACCTTGACTCGACGCAATCTTCTGGTGTAATGCTGGCTCCACTGTGTGCAGGGACTTATAATGACATGGGGCAGGGCGCCACTGGCGCCATCCAGAGGCCCGTCCCTTGTGACATCACCGCCCAGGGCATGATGGGGCGGTGACTTTATAAGGGGGCAGGGAACTCCGAATGATGTCAGCGAGTGGCCACGCCCCCATGCCAATATAAGTCATTGCTCTTGGCAGAGCCAGCATTACACCAGGAGATCACATTGAGTCAACATCGGAAGAACAGAGCGCAAAGAGAGAAGACATCGCATAGAGGAGAAAAAAAAAAAATAATAATAATATCGGAAGAGACACGGGCACTGATTTAATAAAATACTTTAAAAACCTGTGTACTGTGTTTATATTTTTTTTAGGTGAATGGGTAGGGGGGCTGGGATCTGGGGGTCCCCAGTTTCCGATAAGCCGCCCGCAGACCCCAACAACCACCGGCCAGGGTTGTCAGGAAGAGGCCGTTGTCCTAATCAACATGGGGACAATGTGCTTTGGGGTGGGGGGCACAGGGCGCTTGCTCGTCGCCAACCTTTTCCTGGCCTGCCGAGCTGCGATAAGAGTCTGGTATGGATTTTGGGAGGGACTCCACGCTGCTTTTTTTTTTTATTGGTGTGAGGGTTCCGCTTAAAATCTATATCAGACTGAAGGGCCTGGTATGCTCTTGGAGGGGGGAACCCATGCAGTTTTTTTTTTTTTAATTTGGCGTGGAGTTCCCCTTCAAGATCTTCAGAGCACAAGTCGCATGCTAAAATCTGATCAGTTAAGACAATGATCCGGCTTTGATCCAACTTCAATGTTATTCAATGGGCTGAAGTAGGATCAAAGTCGGACTGGCTTGTGTCGGACCAGTTAAGACGGCTCTCATAGGGAAATATTGATTTGGTGACGTCATGCTACTTGGCTCACAATGTCCAAGTGTGAACCCAGCCTTACTCCTATACTTTTTAACCTTTGTACAATTGATATGACAAAATGATGTGATTTAATCTATTTTGTCTCCAATCTGCGGCCATTCTGGTCCGCTATCGTAGGACACTTGCTCATGTACATGGTATTTACCTAACTCCTTTGTAATTTTGGAGGAGGCCAAAGTACTTTATTGAACCTATCAGCGGACACAGGATGGATACTCGGCAGGTGTCAACGGACACACATCAGTTGACTTCCACCACTCCATAGAGAGCAATGGATGGTCCGATCGGGTCCATCTGAAAAGAATGACAGGTGGACCCAATCGGTTCAGTGTGAAAGGGGCCTTTATCACAAAGCAGCTCATGCACCTTCTCTGAGCCACTTTATTCTTTAGACCCCTTTCGCACTTGTGCGAGTTGTCCTGCGATTTGTGACTGCAAAGTCTCATGACAAGTCGGTCCCCATTATTTCCAATGAGTACCATTCATATCTGTAGGACTTTGAAATTACTATGGCCCAACTTTGATGCAACTTGAGGTCTATATACCTCAATGTTAAACCCTCAAAGTAGCATGCAAATCACACCAGAATATAGATGCATTTTCTGTACAACTTTGTAATACATTTTCATTGTGCTAAAGTTACAACAAAGTTGAACCAAAATCGCACTGATTCGAAATCACGTCGCACAAGTGTGTACCGCGATTCGGGATCAGTACGACTTCGGCCCAACTTTGTTGCAGCTTTGACATAATGAAAACAGATTACAAAATCGTACAGAAAACGCATCATTCAGATGCAACTTTGAGGGTTTAACATTGAAGTCTAAGGACCTCAAGTTGCAAAGTTCGGCGCCAAAGTAATGCAGGGACTTAATCTGAAGTCGGCACAACTTCAAAGTTGTATAGATATGAAACGGTACTCATTGGAAATAATGGGGAACGGCTTGTCATGGGACTCTGCAGTCCCGAAAAGCAGGACAAGTCGCACAGTGTGAAAGCGGTCTTAATCTGACATCTACTTGGCGCATTTACCAGTGAACGGCACCAAAAGAGCAAGGCGCATTTTTTTGCACATTTCACAAATGTTTACAAGTCACATGACCGTGCACATTTGTGAAACACTAGAACGCCAACTTCGGGCTCATTCACATATCGTGTAGTGCGAAGGATTCCCACTTGAGATTTCCGGTAGGCGATTATCGCATGATTCCATGTGCCGCACAAAGAACAGCCAATTCAATTGAATGGGCTGCCCTATGCACATTTGTTGTGCACCTTTTTTAAATGCGCGGTCTGTACAAAAATCACACTGTTTTGGGCGCCAGTGAGACTAAAACGCACAATTTGGAATTGCAAATCACCTAACGGGAGCAGGGACAGAACAATTCATATATATATATATATTTTTTTTTTTACACATACATACTTTATATTAATAAAACAATGTAACTAAATAAACTGCAGGCTACCGTAATACAACCCCAGAAGTAACCAGTTGCACAGACCAGTCACATAGAACAATGAGCCCCTCCAGCTTCTGTCCCAGGCATGCTGGTACTTATAGTACTGCTGCCCCTGGTGCTCCTCTATCCCTGTACCATACACACAATAACCGATCCCCAGGACCCATCCAGCCCACCCCGATCCCCGCACTCACTGCCATGCTTGCTGCTTTATCCGCACACACAAGATCCGCTCCGCTTGTCTCTCCAGCTGCCGGTTTGGCGCGAAAAACCCCACGTGACCAGCCCAAGCGCGCGAAATTCTCTCCTCCTTTGCATAAGCCCCGCCCCTAACCCAAAGACTGCAGGGATGGAACAGGGGCGGGGCGCTCCGGAAGCCGCGCTCATTGGTTCCACTGAGGCGGAAAGGCGGGGCTCATGATTAAATAAGCAGGATGCTGATGTTTGAGTTTAGAGACGACAAAGGAAAAGTTGTTAAAGTTGTGCTAACATGAATAACGTACAGAATGATGATCTACACACAGATAAGCCATAATATCATGACCACCGACACCACTACAGCCATTTCTGACCCTTGTTGTTTACAAGTTAAAATCTGTATATTTTTTTTTTTTTGAAAATTACTTAGAACCCCAAAATGTTGTATATATATTTTTAGCAAAGACCCTAGAGCAGGGGTGTCAAATTGGCGGCCCTCCAGCTGTTGCGGAACCACAAGTCCCATCATGCATCTGCCTGTGGGAGTCATGCTTGTAACTGTCAGCCTTGCAATGCCTTATGAATATGGTACTTGTAGTTCCGCAACAGCTGGAGGGCCGCCAGTTTGACACCTGTGCCCTAGAGAATAAAGTGGCGTTGTTGCAATATTTTAAGTAACACGATATTTGCACAGCGGCCTTTCAAACGCAATTTTTTTTTTTGTGAAAAAATACACATTTTTGAATTAAAAAATAAAAAAAACAGTAAAGCTAGCCCAATTTTTTGTATATTGAGAAAAAGGATGTAACGCTGAGTAAATAGATACCAAACATGATATGGTTGTAAATTGCACACACTCGTGGAATGGCGACAAACGACGGTACTTAAAAATCTCCATAGGCAACATTTTAAAAAATGTTAAAGGTTACCAGGTGAGAGCTACAGAGGAGGTCTAGTGCTAGAATTATCGCTCACACTCTGACGATCACGGCGATACCTCACATGTGGTTTGAACACCGTTTACATTTACGGGCGTGACTTACGTATGCGTTTTCTTTGCTGCGCGAGCTCACGGGGATGGGGGCGTTTTGAAAATTTTTGATTTATTTTATTTTATTTTTTTTACACTGTTCCTTTAAACAAAAAAAATCTGATTACTTTTATTGCTGTCACAAGGAATGTAAACATCCCCTGTGACAGTAATATGTGGTGACAGGTACTCTTTATGGAGGGATGGGGGGTCTAAAAGACCCCCCATCCCTCCTTTACACTTCACAATATTCAGATCGCCAAAAACGGCGATTCTGAATACCATCATTTCTTAAAAATCAAAGATATATTGCAGCGCCCAAGTATCACATGTCAATATCAAAAGAGATAGTGTTCATAAAAAATGAGGTTCAGACAGAGGAAAAATGCACTCTATGAGAGATGAATCCCAACATTCATAAATCCAAAATTGTCAAAAACATCTTATCTGTAAAGGAACACTCAAGCCCACAGGGTATTCTGATAAATCCAATAATTGATAATGGATGTAAGCTTACCAGAATCCCATAGGCAATGCGCAGGTATCAGGATAAATCTGTAGGGTAAGTGGTCTGATGTCATCAGGGTCCAAATGGAGAATATACAGGTCACAGATACCCAGGAAAAGATGGTCTGGAAACGTCTGGTGTCATCGGTTAGTGGCAGCCAAGATGAGAGACAAGAACGATCCCTATCCAGGTGGATGTCTCCAACTTCTCCAAACAGATACTCTCAAATGGTGTTGATGCATGCCATAATGCAGTGGATAAAGAAAAAGACCGCAATAGTGTAATACTGTATGTTGATAATTTATTCCAATAAATGTTGAATCATACTGACAATGTATATGAATTAAAAAGAGCTCTCAGTAAAATCGTGACAGGGGGGGCATGGAAACCCGACGCGTTTCGGCTCCAATAGCCGTCATCTGGGGTATACCCCCCTCCTGTCACTACCCATATATATATAACAAAAGCACTCAAAGTTAACAAACACGCCCACAGAGGGCTAAAACCGGAAGTCAATTTTTTGTTGTTAAAATGGCGCCCATTGGCGTGAGTTCCACGCCTCAATCCCATATCACCACATGCTCAGCAGTGTGTATGGATTAGCAAGGTTTAAAAAAATACTCAATTTAAATACCCAAATGAAATGGTGATGAGTGAAGAAATCAGTGTACAATAAAATAAATTAGTATAAATTAACCAGTTGGTTTGTGGGTGAATAAAATATCAATTTCAACCGTAATTACGGTATATGGAGCCTAAACCGGAAGTGGTCATATAACCGGAAGTGGTAATTGCGGTAAATGAAGCCTAACCCGGAAGCGGTCATATAACAGCGTCAGATCACAGCTGTGTCCTCCATATGGATAAGACTCGCATGACTTCCTTAAACCCTGGTGTCAGCAGAGGAAGTCCAAATGTCCGCATACCTGAATGCCAGATAAAGCCTCAAGGAATACTGTGATATAATATATACGTGCAATACAAATAAAGTGTATCAGTGTTAAATTACCATAAAGTTGGTAAATACTAATAAATAATAGTGGTCAAAATTTGGCGATGCCAAATCCTGGCAGCGCTCTACATATGCTGGGAGTGGTCAAAGACCTATGTCACTTCCTTAGTCAACTGGTGTCAGCAAGGAGTGTCATAATAATAAAAATAATCGATGTGTGTAATCCCATAGTGCCCGGATGAAGAATCTATTAAAAGAAAATGTGCTTTAATGAGTATATATCAAAAAGATATTTAGGAAAAATATGCAAATATAAGGATACGGAAGTAAAAATAAAAATTCTGATTAAAATGGTGAATATAAAAATACTAACTAAAATGGTGACAAAACCATTAATGTCGATAACCAAATTGGTCATATAATAGTTGCAGAATATGTATAGATATGAATGTGCAAAGTGTGCTAAGTATATATGGCGCCAGATTTATTACAAAAAATGACCCACAATATATTAAAAATGATAACATATGCAATAGATATAATGTAAAGAGACAAATAATTAAATAAATAAATCAAGGAACAAGTTAAGACGGGATGAATTATAAAAATGCCAAAAACCATCAAAAAGTACAAATGAACTTAAAACCGTCCCAATAATAAAACATATATCAAATATATAACATGACCAGAGCAAAAGGTAAAAACATAAAGGATCATCAGTATGTATTCTACTTGGAAGATATACTAAAACAAAAGTACTGGGTGGTAACTTTTATGCCTTACTAATAAAAGAATTTATGTCCCAGTCAACGTTCATCCCATGGGGATGGTAACTTTTCAGGGAGTAAATCCAGGACGTTTCCAATTGAGGACCCCCCTCTTTACCCATCCCCCTCTCCATGGGGGAACATATTTGTCGATAATCTGGTACAAGGTTCCCTCTGGGTTACGGTTATGGTACCTCAAATAATGCTTAGGAACACTGATTCGTTTTCCCTTTGATTATATTCGTTATATGCTCGTTGACTCGAACATTGAAGGCCCTAGTGGTTCTTCCCACGTACTGTTTGTTGCAAGGACAAGTCAATAAATATACGACATTTTTTGTCTCACAAGTACTAAAAAATTTTATATCAAAGCAATGGCCAGTGACTGTGGACATGAAGTTAGGGATTCTCCTGTTTTTGCACTTATTTAATTTACAAACACAACATTTTTGGCATTTAAAATACCCTTTCAGGTCCTGAAAGAATGATGGCTTACGAGGAGGATCAATCACATTAGGTGCAATCCTCTGTCTAAGTCAGTGGTTCTCAACTCCGGTCCTCGGGCCCCCCCAACAGGCCAGATTTTAAGTATTACCTTGGGGAGATGCAGACTAGAATACTGCAATCACTGAGCAGCAAATGATATCACCTGTGATGTATTTCAGTTATCCTGCAAACCTGGCCTGTTGGGGGGGCCCGAGGACCGGAGTTGAGAACCACTGGTCTAAGTGAAGGTACCCCCCTGTATGTAATCCGTGGTTTTTCGGGTAACAGGGGACCAAGTATCTGGTCATTGCGGAGAACATCCCAATGTTTGGAAATAACCTTTTTTATTTGTTTATGCTGAATACTATATCCAGTGAAAAAGGACCATTTAGCATCATGTTTTACAGTTTTCTGTTTATCCCTCAGTAGTTCTGATCTGTCAATATATGTGGCTGCCTGTATTTCCTTGTCTAGATCACTACTGGAATATCCCTTTTCCAAGAATTTCTCTTTGAGAACCTGAGCTTGTTCCTTGAATATGTGCATATCTGTACAATTTCGCCTTAACCTAATGAATTGGCTCTTTGGTATCGATCTCAGCCATGGTCTGTGGTGGCAACTATCCGTAGGAATAAAACTATTCCTATCTGTAGGTTTAAAAAAGGTCATAGTTGAAAATTAACCCTGGCTAATATCTATAACCAAATCAAGGTTGACACCAGACGTTTCCAGACCATCTTTTCCTGGGTATCTGTGACCTGTATATTCTCCATTTGGACCCTGATGACATCAGACTACTTACCCTACAGATTTATCCTGATACCTGCGCATTGCCTATGGGATTCTGGTAAGCTTACATCCATTATCAATTATTGGATTTATCAGAATACCTTGTGGGCTTGAGTGTTCCTTTACAGATAAGATGTTTTTGACAATTTTGGATTTATGAATGTTGGGATTCATCTATCATAGAGTGCATTTTTCCTCTGTCTGAACCTCATTTTTTATGAACACTATCTCTTTTGATATTGACATGTGATACTTGGGCGCTGCAATATATCTTTTATTTCTTTTGGAACAATTGGATCGGTTGTTGTTTGCGAGCAGCCTGTGCTAGACTTTTTATCATACTTTTTATCATCTTTTAGGATATTATGATTATATAAGTTTAGTGTGCGCGGACTTTTACTTGTATATTTCTTAAAAATCGCCGCCATTGGCAGCCGAGGAAACCGGAAGTGACGTTGCTATCAGAATTTCACAAAGAAGACCCAATCAGAGCCGATTCCGGCTTCTTTCGGGACTCCCCGCAGCCGGTGGATGCGCCGGATGGATGCTCCGGTCTCCCAGTGGGATGGGAGACTGTGGAAGGCGGCAGGAGGGGGGGGGTGTCCCCTCCTGCTGCCTGGGATGATGGCCCAATGGCTGTCGAACCAGATCGGCCATTATCACCAGATAGCTGACCACTCGCTCTGAGAAACGGTACCGGGGTATAGCCTGTAGCTGCAGGCTTGTCCCAGCCCTGCCTTTAGGCCCCTTTCACACTGGGGCGTTATTACAGCGTTATAGCGGTAAAATTACTGCTAAAATAATGCTATAAAAAAACTATTCATGCATCTCAATGGATGCTTTCTCACGAAGGCGTTGCGCTAGCGCAGCGTTTAAGAAAATCATGCAAGCATGATTTTAGAAAAATGTGGGGTGCGGTGTATACACCGATCCTCCACCGCCCCTGCCATTGGAATGAATGGGCAGCGCTCCCGTAGCGGCTGTACACCGCTCCGGGAGAGCCAAGCGCCGGCACTTTTAACCCCTGTTTAACCCCTTGTGGGGGGTTAAAAGTGCCGTGCTGCAGGCCGAATAGCGGCGCCATAGCGCCGCTATTGCAGCGGTAGATTGCCGCTAAATTGTGGCAAGATACCAACCCACCACTGAATCAGTCATCAATTCTTAAAGCGGAGGTCCACCCATCCCTGACAAAAATTAAAAGCCAGCAGCTACGCATACTGCAGCTGCTGACTTTTAATAGTAGGACCAGGGCCGGCTCTACCATGGGTCCCAGTGGGTCCATTGGACCCAGGCAGCACTTTGGGAGGTGCAGCAAATTGAGCCACGACCGTCTCTCCTTCTCTTCTATTTACCCAGCAAATTGACAACCAAGATTTTTTTCCAGCAGTTTTGTGTGTTATTATGGCAACTGCCCCCCTGGGCCGCTCCACCTGCCCCTATACTACACTAGCCCATTCCTATACTGCCCTAGCCTGTCCACATACTACCCTGGCCTGTCTATATACTACCCTAGATTGTCTATATACTACCATAGACTGTCTATATACTACCCTAGCCTGTCCATATACTACCCTAGCCTTTCTATATATTACCCTAGCCTGTCTATATACTACCCTAGCCTGTCCATATACTTCCCTAGCCTGTCCATATACTACCCTAGACTGTCTATATACTACCCTAGCCTGTCCATATACTACCCTAGCCTGTCCATATACTACCCTAGCCTGTCCATATACTACCCTAGACTGTCTATATACTACCCTAGATTGTCCATATACTACCCTAGCCTGTCCATATACTACCCTAGCCTGTCCATATACTACCCTAGATTGTCTATATACTACCCTAGACTGTCTATAGACTACCCTAGCCTGTCCATATACTACCCTAGCCTGTCTATATACTACCCTAGCCTGTCCATATACTACCCTAGCCTTTCTATATATTACCCTAGCCTGTCTATATACTACCCTAGCCTGTCCATATACTTCCCTAGCCTGTCTATATACTACCCTAGACTGTCTATATACTACCCTAGCCTGTCCATATACTACCCTAGCCTGTCCATATACTACACTAGACTGTCTATATACTACCCTAGACTGTCTATATACTACCCTAGCCTGTCTATATACTACCCTAGCCTGTCCATATACTACCCTAGACTTTCTATATACTACCCTAGACTGTCTATATACTACCCTAGCCTGTCTATATACTACCCTAGCCTGTCTATATATTACCCTAGTGTGCCCATTCACTACCCTAGCCTGTCTATATACTACCCTAGCCTGTCTATATACTGCCCTAGCCTGCCCCTATACTGCCCTAGACTGTCTATAAACTGCCCCAGTCTGGCTCTTGGAATAGAACCTAATGGTATGTCATATAATTTTGCATATAGACAAGGTGCAGTTGCATGTAAATATGACTTTCTGATAAATTTATTTTTCGTTTTAATTATCATGATATAAAATAATGGATGTGGGGGCCTTTTGGGGGTGTGATTTATTTTTGAGGGGGGTGGGGGGCAGCATTCCATTCTTGGACCCAGGCAGCACAATGTCTTGGGCCAGCCCTGAGTAGGACACTTACCTGTCCTGGAGTCCAAATGTCGGATGCTGCCACCGCCATTGCGGGTAAGGGAACCTGGCAGTGTAGCATTACAGCTTCACACCAGGGACCCTACTGCGCATGCACGATGCTCCGCTCCTCTCTCCTACTGGCCCGGCGGTGGGGGAAGGAAAGGAGGAGGGAGCCGAGCTGCTGGCGTAATTTGCCGAGGCGCAGACTCCCGGAAGTGGGGACAGGCTACCTGTCAAAGACCCCCCCGAAAGGCACCGAAGGTGGGGAGGAATCAGATGAGTGGAAGTTCCAATTGTGAGTGGAATGCCGCTTTAAACTGCGGCACATCAGTGGTTGGACTTCCCCCACAGTGTGCTGGAAATCTAGTTGCCAGTCCTTAACTGAAATCCAATGAATGAAAGGGGAGGGCCAGGGACAGTTAGGCTGGGGAGGTAAGAGCTAGATGATGCTGGATATCATCCAGCCAGGAAATGAGTCAGACTCTGTGTGCCTCCTGCAGCTTTACATGCTGGGAGGAGTCTTCAGGTGTGCGAATGTAACAAGCTTGCCAGAATTTATGCAACAAATGAAAATAGGAAAAAATTGGAAAATGTGAAAGGGAGCCCACAGCTCCATCTGCTGGCTGAAAAAAATACAACCCCCAATTCCAAAAAAGTTGGGATGCTGTGCAGATCTACAATAACCTTTTGCCAACCACCCCACCTATATATACTGAGGGGTGGCAGCTCCTGTGCGCAAAATAACGAACAGGTAAGTGATTTCGCTATTCCAGGTCTGCGGGCGACCCATTCCCGCTGTGATTGGACAGAGCGGGAGCCAGTCAGCGGGTCCTGCGGACACAATGTCCCCCAGGAACCGCTGATTGTTCACGAGAGAGGCAGAACATGCTAGTAGGGGAGACAGAGAACCTGTGTTTCTGCTAAGTAGGAACACACATCTCTGTCTTTCAATAGCCAAAGCAACCCCCCCCCCCCACAGTTAGAAAGCACTCCTTCCTAGGATCACATTTAACCCTTTGATCGCCCCTGATGTTAACTCCTTCCCTGCCAGTGTCATTAGTACAGTGACAGTGCATTTTTTAGCACTGATCACTGTATTAGTGTCACTGGTCCCAAAAAAGTGTCACATAGTGTCCGATTTGTCCCAATGTTGCAGTCCCACTAAAAATCGCTGATGGCCACCATTAGTGGTAAAAAAAAATAAACAAATAAAAATGCCATAAACCTATCCCACAGTTTGTAGACGCTATGACTTTTGCGCAAACCAATATACGCTTATTGAAAATTTTTTCCAAAAATATGTAGCAGAATACATATTGACCTAAATTTATGGAGAAATTAGATTTTTTTTTTATTTTTTTATTTGCTGTACTTTATAGAAGAAAGTAAAAAATATTGTTTTTTTTTCAGAACTGACACTCTTTTTTTCTTTATAGCGCTAAAAATAAAAAACACAGAGGTGATCAAATACCACCAAAAGAAAGCTCTATTTGTGGGGGAAAAAAAGGACATCAATTTTATTTGGGTACAACGTCGCACGACCGCACAATTGTCAGTTAAAGTAACGCAGTGCCGTATCGCAAAAAATGGCCTGGTCAAGAAGGGGGGTAAACATTCCGGAGCTGAAGTGGCTAAACGAGAATGCAATGATTTGCAAATCTCCCATATACCCATATTTTATTTACAAGTGAAAACAGAAAACATATCAAAAGTTTAAACTGAGAAAATGGACCATTTTAAGAAAAAATAAGGTAATTTTGAAATTGATGGCAGCAACACGCCTCAGAAAGGTTGGGACAGGGCAACAAGAAGCTGGCAAAGTAAGTGGCACTAAGGCCCCTTTCACATTTGTGTGACCTGAAAGTCGCGCAATTTTGCTGCGATTTTGCCGCAACTTTAAGCAATGCTTGTGTAATATTGAGGTCTATGGACCTAGAATCGCATCAAAGTTGGACCAAAGTAGTGCAGGGACTACTTTGTAGTTGCTGCGACTTGAAGTCGCACAGATATGAATGGTATTCATTGGAAATCATGGGGTCCGACTTGTCATGCGACTTTGCAGTCCCAAGTTGCAGGAAAATTGTGAAAGGGGGAGAGTTGGAAGACCATTTTGCAACTTATTAGGTCAGTAACATGATTGGGTATAAAAAGAGCATCTTGGAGAGTCCGTGTTTCTCAGAAGTAAAGCTGGGCAGAGGTTCACCAATCTGTGAAAACCTGCATCTAAAAATTTATAATAATGTCCCTTAATGTAAAATTGCAAAGATGTTAAATATATCATCATCTACAGTACATAATATAATCAAAAGATTCAGATAGTCTGGAGAAATCTCTGGGCACAAGGCACAAGGTCGAAACACAATATTGGATGCCGGTTATCTTCAG
Organism: Glandirana rugosa; assembly: GCA_018402905.1. Taxonomy (NCBI): domain Eukaryota; kingdom Metazoa; phylum Chordata; class Amphibia; order Anura; family Ranidae; genus Glandirana; species Glandirana rugosa. The sequence goes on along the minus strand of BLSH010481670.1, from coordinate 4,606,551 downwards.
GCCCTCAGACGGCACTGCATTAAAACCAGGCATGATTGTGTGATGGACGTCATTGCACTCAGGAGTACTTCCAGAAATCACTGTCTGTGAAGACAGTTCGCCATGCCATCCAAAAATGTAAGTTAAATTTCTATCGCGCAAAGAAGAAGCCATATCTGAAGCCATAGCTATCTTCTCTGGGCTCATTTTAAATGGTCTGTTGCAAAGTGGAAAACTGTTCTGTGTTCAGATGAATTGAAATTTGAGATTCTATTTGGCAACTATGGGTGCCACGTCCTCCAGACTAAAGAGAAGAGGGACCTTTCGGCTCGTTTTCAGTACTAGTTGAAAATCCTGCATCCCTGATGCTATGGGGGGTATTAGTGCATATGGAATGGGCATCTTGCGCATGTGAAAAGGCTCCATCAATGCTGAAAGATATATCCAGGATTTAGAGCAGCATATGCTCCCATCCAGACGTCTTTTTCAGGGAAGCATATTTCAGCAGGACACTGCTAAAACGTATACTGCATCTATGGCAATAGTATGGCTTCCTAGTAGTAGAGTTTGGGTGCTTAACTAGCCTGCCTGCAGTCCAGACCTTTCACCAATTTAAAATATTTGGTGCATCTTGAAACAAAAAGTATGACACAGAAGACCCAGTACTGTTGAGCAGTTAGAATCCTATATCAGACAACAACATTCCAGTCCCAAAACTCCAGCAACCGGTCTCCTCAGTTCCTAGACATTTACAGAGTGTTTTTAGAAGAAGAGGGGATACTATACCGTGCTAAATATGGCTCCATCCCAACTTTTTTTTTAAAACATGTTGCTGCCATCAATTTCAATATTACCTTATTTTTTTCTTAAAGCAGAGTTCCAGTCTGGGGGAAAAAAAATATTGTAGCTGCTGACTTTTCATATAAGGACACTTACCTGTCCAGGAATCCTACGATGTCGGCACTCCAAGCTGATTCATTGGCTTAGGGTGCAGGAGTTATGGAAACTGCCAGGGAAGCCTGCAGGCTTCACAGCCGGTTTCCTAATGCGCATTTCTGTATTTCTGAATGCTCCTGCCGTCTTCTGGGACACACACAGGTCCCAGAAGGCACTGAGGGGGAGGACATGACGTAGATCGCTGTGCGGTGATCTTACCAGGAAGTGGGAGCGGGTACCTTCAAAACCAGGTACCAGATCCCCCCCCCAAAAAGTGGCAACTGTAGCAGTGGATTGGGGGAGGGTGGAAACAAGCAGAGCTTCCCCTTTTGGATGGAGCTCCACTTTAAAATTGTACATTTTCTCAGTTTAGCCAATTGACCTCTGGAAAGTTTTAGGCTGGATTCACACCTATGCATTTTTAGTGCTTTTTGCAATTTGCAGATTTGCACTACAGAACGTGTTCCATAGGAAGCCATGTTAAATGGACTGTAGTGCAAATCTGCAAAATGCAAAAAGCACTAAAAATGCATAGGTGTGAATCCAGCCTTACCCCCTTCATGACCAGGCCATTTTTTGCTATTCAGCACTACATTACTTTAGGCTGGGTTCACACTAGTGCGAATTAGATGCGGATCCCCGCATCCAGCTTGCACTAGATGGCAGATTGTGACCCGCTCTCTATGGAGCCGGTTCACACATTTCCGCAGCGGCTCCGGTGCGAATTTGCACAGGTGTCCTGTGTGTCTTTTGGTCCGTTTCAGGTCTGAATTCAGCCCAAATCTGATCTGAAACGGTGAATGGAGACGCACAGGACCCCTGCTGGGAGCCGCTATGTGCTGAGATGTGAACCCAGCCTTAACTGGCCATTGTATGGTCATGCAACACTGTACCCTAATGAAATCATATAATTTTTTTCACACAAATAGAGCTTTCTTTTGGTAATATTGGATCAACACTGAATTTTTTTATTTTGAATATATAAATGAAAAAATACTGGAAGTCTATTACACGCAAAATGCTGCATTTTGCGGGGAAAAAATCCCTGACCCTTTCCAAAAACGCACAGGCACAAAAAAGCATTGATGTGAAAATGTTCCATCGGAACCCATGTTTAAAAAACCCCCTGCATTTCTGCAAAATGCATCAAAAAACGCATCAGTGTGACTGTGTGAATCGAGGCTTAGCTTAGGCTGGGTTCACACTATTGTGAATTGGATACGGGTTACCTACATCCAATTCGCAATAGCTGGAGATTATGACCAGCTCTCTATAGAGCCGGTTCACACATCTCCAGAGCGGCTCTGGTGCGAATTTGCACAGGAGCCCTGTGTGTCTTTTGGTCAGTTTCAGTCAGAATGCAGCCCAAAATTCGGGCTGTAATCGGACCTGAAACGGCGACTGGGGACGCACCAGACCCCTGCTGGAAGCCAGAGCGTGCTCCAGTGTGAACCCAGCCTTAAGGTTGCCTAGCCCTGTATCACAGTGTACTAATGACTGGGAAGGGGATAACATCGAGTGAAAATAAAGGGTTAACTGTGTGCCTAAAGAGTGTAATGTGTGCTGCTTTTACTTAAAGTGATGCGGCCGCCTGGCCCTTCATTCTTCTCTCCCTCCTCCATGTGGTGTCGGCATAGCAAGTGTGGGCGCGCGGCTTTGGCTTCAAAGCCGGGCGTGCACTGCGCATGCGCAAGCCGCGCTGCATGCTGTGAATGGCTGGTGTATCTTCTGGGACCTGTGATGTGTCCCAGAAGATCGCCGGGAGGGAGGGGGGACAGGTGAACTTTCTTCCGGTGCCTCGGTGCCAGGAGAGGAAGTGGAAGCTGGATACCTGTAAAAAAACAGGTATCCCCTCCCCCCCTTAAAAAAAGACATGCCAATTGTGGCATGTCAGGGGGTAACCTTCACATAAAGTGGAAGTTCCACTTTTGGCTCCGTACACACGATGTGGATTTCGGACGGGAATTTTCATTTGATGGCCGGTCGTCCCAAATTCTTACCATTAGAATGCTCCTTTTGACAGCTGATTTTGATTTGGAGAGCTGGAGGTCTTGGGAGGAACGAAGAGGACAATGTATCTGGGAGCAGAGTTGTGGATGGCTTTGTAGCTCATTGTTAGTATTTTGAATTTAATTCGTTGGGCGACTGGCAGCCAATGGAGGGATTGGCAGAGAGGGGTGGCAGACGCTGAGCGGTTTGTAAGGTGGATGAGTCTGGCAGCAGCATTCATGATGGACTGGGGGGGGGGGGGGGTAGTATATTTTAAGGTAGGCCAATGAGGAAGGAGTTGCAGTAGTCGAGGCGAGAGATGACCAGGGAGTGGTTTTATTGGTTAGGAAAGGATGAAGTTTAGAGATGTTGCGGAGATTGAGGCGGCAAGCCTTGGAAAGTGATTGGATGTGGGGCCAAAAGGAAGTTCGGAGTCCAGGATATCACCAAGCACCCTGACATGCGGGGACGGGTGGGTGGTTGTGCCATTGCTTTTGACAGAGAAGTCAGGGGAAGAGGCACGTAGGGGAGGAAATATTATGAGCTCGGTTTTCTTACAAGTTGAGTTTGAGGACGTGGTGTGACATCCAGGCAGATATGTCTCGTTAGTACTCTCTTCACTTTCGACATGAGAAAAGCATCCAACAAAAAATGGACATTCTGTCGTCTGAAATTCACATTGTGTGTTTGAGGCTTAAGGCTGGGTTCACACTGTGAGCGGCTCCCAGCAGCGGTCCGGTGCGTCTCCATTCACTGTTTCAGGTCTGATTTCAGCCCGAATTTTTAGCTGAATTCGGACCTGAAACAGACCAGAAGAGACGCACCGGACTCCTGTGCAAATTTGCAGAGCCGCAGCGGAGATATATGAAGCGGCTTCATAGAGAGCCGGTCACAATCTCCTGCTATTGGGAGGTATGGATTGCGGAGAGACCCACATCCATACCTCCCAACATTTTGAGATGGGAATGAGGGACACCTACTATCAAATGTATGTAGGGATAGGACACGCCCCCTGCCACGCCCCCCTTAAAGGAGAATTATACAAAAACAAAAGATTAGTTAAACCCACAAGTGCTTTTTTTTTTTTACCACTACTATTCCTTTATATTGGCTTCTGAAATAACAAATGCAGCAATTGGATGAAATGGTTTAGCACGGGAAACACATTTTGAAAGATAAAAAGTGAATTTTATATACAACTCTACAGATCAGAGCAAAATGAGGGACAAATGAGGAGGAAAGAGGGACAGAGAGACTTTGTTCCAAATCAGGGACAGTCCCTCGAAATCAGGGACAGTTGGGAGGTACGCCCACATCCAATTTGCAATAGTGTGTGAGAAGAAATAGACAGATTTGTTTTTGGTGTTTGTCAACACAGAACTCGGTGCTGTGATTGGCCACAGCTGATCAGCAAGTATACAGCCAAAAATCATTGGCTGTACCCTGCTGACAAACTTGTGCTGTGTCAAATCACAGCAGGGGTCAGCAGGGGGTGCGCATGTGTGCTGCCAAACAAGGAAGTACATGGGGGTGCCAGGCTGTGCCACCCACTGTATGTCTACAGTGAGATGTACAGCAAGAGGCTAAACATTTGATATGTTTTCTATTGTGAATAAAAAATGGGTTTATCAGATTTCCAAAGCATTGCATTCTGTTCTCATGGAAATTGGGTTGTAATAAAAAAATAATAAAAAGAAATCAAAATATGTGTGCAATAGCATATGATTGTATGGCAATGTATATATATTTATATATGAGACGATCTGCGCTCCTCTGCCTGCCCTGTCACGCGCTCTGGGTGGAATCTGTGCTCGGCGGTTACATTGCATCCTTCTGTATCCTTCTCACCGCTAGGGGGAGGAGGCTGTGCTGGTCACGTGTCCTGTCATCCGGAAGCGGCCTCATCCATCGGTCGGAGATCGGCAGGGCTGTTGGAGGAGCGCCGAGTCATCAATCCACGGTGAGAGAAGACCCCAGGGATACACCGAGGAGGGGGGCGGGGGAAGACCCCGGACTAACAGGAGGGTAAGTTCGGGAATGTGAGAGATTAAATGTCCACCAGGGAGAGGAATAACGGGGACATGCGAGGGGCGGGGTGTACAGAGAGAGCGAGCTGGCGATCCTGGGGGGGGGGGTCATTGTAGATTGGGGGGATAGATAGGCTTTAGGGGAGGCCAGGGGGTCTGGGGGCGGGTGTAGAGGAGACAAGGATGGGGGGGGGGGTGTATAT
>BLSH010481670.1:4578492-4588843 GCA_018402905.1 Glandirana rugosa | reverse complement strand
CACACACACACACACACACACACACACACACACACACACACACACACACACACACACACACACACACACACACGGGGTGGGGGGTCCTGAAAACGTTTACGCACTTTTTTTTAAATTTAACCGCTTCAGCTCCTGAAGATTTACCCCCTTTCATGACCTGGCCATTTTTTGCAATACAGCACTGTCTTACTTTAACTGACAATTGCGCGGTCGTGCGATGCTGTACCAAAAAAAAAAAAAAAAAGTCCTTTTCCCCACAAATAGAGCTTTCTTTTAGTAGTTTTTGATCACCTCTGCGTTTTTGTTTTTTGCGCTATAAACAAAAAAGACCAATATTTTGAAAAAAAAACAATATTTTTTTTTTTCTGCTATAAAACACACCCAATAAAAAAAAAAAAATCTGCCGCAATTTCTTCATCAATTTTAGTCCACAGGGTAGTCTGCTTTTTGGTAAAAAATAATCCCAGTAAGTGTATATTGATGAGTTTGTGCAAAAGTTATAGCATCTACAAACTGTGGTATATATTCGTGGATTTTTTGTTTATTTTTTACTAGTAATGGCGGCGATCAGCGACTTAGAGGGACTGCAATATTGTGATGGACAAATCGGATGCCTAACGTGACACTTTTTTGGGGACCAGTGACACTAATACAGTGATCAGAGCTAAAAATATGCACTGTCACTGTACTAATGACACTGGATGGGAAGAGGTTAACTATGTGGCCAACGTGTTTGTGTGTGCTGTTTTTTTTTACTTCCTGCTTTGCAACATTGCTGCTGTCAGAAGAGAGCCCTGTGTTTGTTTACCTACAAAGGGCTTTCTTCTGTAATATCCCGAGCGATCATCGGGTGCCAGGGACTAATCAGTGGCTGCCACCCGCTGATTGGTTGGTGCTGCAGCCAATCGCAGCATAGCTGTCGGGGGGCACGCTCTCTACCCCGGCACGTGGATCACACACTAGGTACTTGATCCGTCGCACAGCGGCCGCCCTGCCACAGTACACCTACAGTAGGCGGCCCGCAAGCGGTTTATAGAGTTTATAAAAAGTGCAGAAACTTTTTGAAGAACCCTTGTATTTAAATTTGTACATAACGACTCGTAAAATAATTACTAAAGCAAGAGCAAAAAGATGTATAAAAGATCTGCTGATATTTGCAACTTTTTACATAACAGTCCTCAGACCTCTCCCTGACTTTTGCCTTGCTGTTCTCTGCAGCCTGTTGCTGTTATCTTTGTCAGACAAGAATGACAGTTGGCAGCTTCCATCGGTGTGATCGGACAGGAAGTCAGCTGAGGACGGGAGAGGATACATTCCTCTCTGCCAACTATGCAGCTTCATTTTGAAGTTAAACTGCAGGCAAACAGCTAAATAAACACAGATGAAATATACATGAGAGCTGTTTACCTGCCAGTGCTTTGTATTTCTGTCCACCCAGTTCTAATATTTACACAGCTCTGCCACACAGCACAGTTCTATTTGGCATAGCATAGGGACCTGGTTTTTTTTTTTTTTTTTTCTACTGAAACTAAAAGTGAAGTTCGGGTTTAGAAAAACCTCCATAAAGCTGGTCATCAGAGGGAAGCATGAAGTGCCCTAGAATTTCCTGGTAGAGGGCTGCGATGACTTTGGATTGATAAAACACGGTGGACCAATACCAGCAGATGACATGGCTCCTCAAATCATCACTGACTGTGGAAAATTTTGCATTTCATTTGAAAATCAAGGTTCCAGATTCTGGAGGAGGAGTGGAGAAGCACAGAATCCAAGTTGCATGAGGTCCACTGTGAAGTTTCCACAGTCAGTTATGATTTGGGGAGCCATGTCATCTGCTGGTGTTGGTCCATTGTGTTTTATCAAGTCCAAAGTCATCGCAGCCCTCTACCAGGAAATTCTAGAGCACTTCATGCTTCCCTCTGATGACCAGCTTTATGGAGATGCCAATGTTATTTTCCAGCAGGACTTGGCACCGCCCACACTGCCAAAAGTACCAATACCGGGTTTTTATCTGCCTGGAGTTCAGCGTTAAATCTTCTCTCTGATCTGAATTCTACCTCCATGAAAGTTATAAGAAACACTTATGTTCAGCCGTTTGTATATTTAGCCGCCCTTTGAGTGGCAAAAAGAATGTCAAACACTTAACAATTGAGCAATCAGTTAAAACCTTGGAATATTGCACCTACCTTGTGTCATTTGTATGTTTGCACAGAATGAGTGTTGCTGGATAGAAGCCATAGACAAGGTTGTATTGTTTTATTTCAAACTTTGCAAAATCTGACTGCTCATGTCCTATGTTTTGGGCTGCTTGGACAGTCCTGCCCAACACCTTCCGATTGCATAGCCTTGAGTCCTATGTCTCTTAGATTTGGACATGCAGTGCTTTTTTTTTTTTCTTTTCCGGCGCATTACATTTGGATGCAGTACACTACACTGCTACTTGCTGCAGTCAAGTTATAGATATCTGCAGATTAGGCATGCTCTAGGTCAGGGATATGCAATTAGCAGACCTCCAGATGTTGCAGAACTATAAGTCCCATGAGGCATTGCAAGACTCTGACAGCCACAAGCATGACACCCAGAGGCATGATGGGACTTGTAGTTTTGCAACAGCTGGAGGTCTGCTAATTGCTTATCCCTGCTCTAGGTGTACAGTTTAAAACTCAAGTACTGGAATGGAGCGAGATTCCCTTACTTCAAAAAGTTATTAAAACAAATACGCCCAAAGGATTAATATCTGAACTATACACACATATCTGTAGGGGTACAATTGCAGGATCAGAGGAGCTGCCTATTAGGAGGAGCTGGGAAGAGGATATAGGGGAAATAACAATAGAATAGTGGTTTTCGACATTGGAGCATGGGCCATTGGTGTCGGTCTCCCACCCGCAGAGAGCTTCACACCTATTTTTGATACATGGAGCATACTATACCTGGTCTCTCTACTCTTGCTTTTGACAATACCCCACAGATTCTATATGGGGTTTAGGTTAGGCGAGTTTGCTGGCCAATCAAGCAGTGATACCATGATCATTAAACCAGGTATTGGTACTTTTGGCTGGAAAATGAAATCGGCATCTCCATAAAGCTGGTCAGCAGAGGAAAGCACGAAGTGCTCTTGAACAGTGGTTCTCAACTCCTGTCCTCGGGACCCACTAACAGGCCAAGTTTGTAGGATAACTGAAATGCATCACAGGTGATATCATTTGCTGCTCAGTAATTGCAGTATTCTAGTCTGCATCTCCCCAAGGTAATACTTAAAATCTGGCCTGTTGGTGGGTCCCGAGGACTGGAGTTGAGAACCACTGCTCTAGAATTTCCTGCTAGAGGGCTGCACTGACTTTGGATTGATAAAATACAGTGGACCAACACCAGCAGATGACATACATGGCTCCTCAAATTATCACTGACTGTGGAAAATTTTGCATTTTATTTGAAAATCAAGATTCTAGATTCTGGAGGAAGAGTAGAGAGGCACAGAATCCAAGTTGCATGAGGCCCAGTGTGCAGTTTCCACAGTCAGTGATGATTTGGGGAGCCATGTCATCTGCTGGTGTTGGTCCACTGTGTTTTATCAAGTGCAAAGTCATCGCAGCCCCCTACCAGGAAATTCTAGAGCACTTCATGCTTCCCTCTGATGACCAGCTTTATGGAGATGCCAATGTTATTTTCCAGCAGGACTTGGCACTGCCCACACTGCCAAAAGTACCAATACCGGTTTTAATGATCATAGTATTACTGTGCTTGATTGGCCACAAACTCGCTTGATCTAAACCCCATAGAAAATCTGTGGGGTATTGTCAAGATGAAGGTGAGGGACACCAGACCCAACAATGCAGACAAGCTGAAGGCCACTATCAAAGCAACCTGGGCTTCCATAACACCTCAGCGGTGCCACCACAGGCCAATTGCCTTCATGCCACACTGCATTGATGTAGTAATTCATGCAAAAAGAGCCCCGATTTTTATTATTTTTTTGTCTTATGTAATATTCAAATTTTCTGAGATACTGAATTCTGGGTTTTCACTAGCCATAGCCATAATCATCAAACTTAAAGGAAAGATAAATGCTTGAAAAATATCACCACCATCAGGGCAAAACTTTGGAAGTTTGATTTTGGATATACTTTGGAATGATGGAATCTCAGTGTGTAGGGAACAGAAACAATGATGTGTAGTGGAGCTTCTGAACTTCTTGAAATGTATAGTGGAAGGCAGAGATGCAGTTTCACTTTAAGTCATTGTGGCTTTGAAGACAGTTGCTAGCACCTAAGGAGGTCCACAGTGGTTGTGGTGAAGTGTTAACTGTCTTGTGATTGGTCAGCTTATCTCCTGTGCATTGAATCTTGTATCTCCACAGGAAGTGAAGACCAGCAGATCTCTCTGTTTATGCCTGTACAGTGTGTCCTGCTCCTATCAATATCAGGATGTCCGCTGTTACCGAGAACAGCTCGACCTTTTTCAACGTGACCTCCGCCTCCTCTACTTTATCCTTCAGCACATCCATACACCCAACATCCGCCTCTGGGGTCGTCAGCCCCAATGTGACCACGCCACATGTGTGCCTGGTCATCTTATATGAAGATATCCGAAGTTCCAGGTATGTGACTTTTAAAGAGCGAGAGACCAGCGTAAAGACCAATAGTGTAGTATATTTAAAAACAAAATATTTTTTGTAAAAAAAAAAAAAACAAATAATATGCCATTACAATATTCTAAATTTAACCACTTACCTCCTGACCACAGTACATTTACATCGGGCGCAGCTCCAGGTTAAACAACGTAAGGGTACGTCGCAGCTTACTTCCTGGTTTTTGGACGCGCTGTGTGTGCTCCCTGCTGATCTGTGCTGTGATTGGCCAAAGCAGTGATTTTGATTTTTTACCTGCTGATTGGCTGTGGCCAATCACAACACAGAGCTCTGTGTGTCAACCGACCACACAGGATCTGGCTGGTTTCTTCTTCCCTGAGCTCTTTTCTTTCAGGGAGAGAAGCCATCCAGATTCTGAATGAGTGCAAGCCGCACATATAAACTTGTTAGGCACTTTTAACCCCTTGATTGCCCTCCACCGTTAACCCTTTGATTGCCTTGTGACCCAGCCAGTGTCATTAGTACAGTGATGGTGTACAGTATTATCTCTGACCACTGTATTGGTGTCACTATCGTATTCAGTGCAAGCTGCACCTATACACTTGTTAGGCACTTTTAACCCCTGATTACCCTCCACCATAACCCTTTGATTGCCTGTGACCCAACCAGTGTCATTAGTACAGTGACGGTGTACAGTAGTATCTCTGACCACTGTATTGGTGTCACTATCGTATTCAGTGTCAATCAGTTTGTGTCCCTCCCAGGCAATGTCAGTTATAGTCACACTATAAGTCACTGATCACTGCCATCACTAGTATAATGTCTGTACATATCAGTATCTTGATCATGATCTAATGGCCACAATTATACTAGTGTTTCCAATAGTATAGTGTCCCCAAAAACGCAGTTTTTTTTTTTTTTTTTTTTTTTACCAAAGACATGTATCCGAATACATTTTGGGATACATTTTAATGAAGAATTTTTTTTTATTTTATTGGATATATTTTATAACCGTAGGAAATATCGTCTCAATCCCCCCCCAAATGTTGGACTTTTTTTGTTTATATAATAAAAAAATGAAAAAACCCAGTGGTGATCAAATACCAGCTAAAGAAAGCTCTGCTTGTACCCAAATTAAATTTTATATAGTTTTTGTCACACAGTGTTGCATCCCTGAGCAGTTTTTAGAGAGTGATACTGCTGGACTACCTTGGTATTGAAGTGTAGGAATGGTGGTTAAAATACAGTACTACGTGACATATCCTACAAATGCTGCTGCTAGAAATGAAGTGTTAGGTGCTGCGCTGCTAGACCATAAATATTGAAATGGGGGGGTCTGATGAAGTCACGTGACTGTGATGTAACGTGTAGGGTGAGCGGTGGCGGACGCAGGCCAGAGGTGACGTCATGCGGGAGCGAAGCCCGGGAATTTTGTAATACAGAGCTTTTATGTCTCTTTAAATGTAAGTGCATTTGAGTTTTAATAAATTGCATTGTACCATAATTCTGCACCATAAGAGGCTCTTTAAATATTCCCCTGTTATGAGCTGGGCATTTGGGCAGCATGAATGCGTACTGATCTTAAAGGCACCACACCCCCACCCCCGTTACTGGAAACCATAGGAGAACAGAGAGCCCCTTAGAGGTTAACAGAAGGAGACCACCATCACCTAAGTATAATCATGTACCTGCTATATGACGCCTATCTGGAGGTGAGAGGCCAGAGAGCACATAGTACAAGGGTGGCACAAAATGTATGAAGTCACAAGTACCTCCCCAAGGAATTTTGTGTTTTATTAACCCACGGAATTTTATCTCCATCACCATTTTCACAATATCTCTCCAATTATCAGGATCACTTGGATAGCACGACCTGTCACATCTATTCACTGATTGTTTAATTTAGTTTTTTAACTACTTCGCCCAGCACTAGAATATTCTAAGGTTATGTGCATGTATATATCTTTGACTCTTTTATTTTTTTTTTTTTTTCAATGACCTTTCAATGTTGATTTATTTGCTAGCAGCACAGCATCTAACACGCCATTTCATCCCTGAGCAATTGCCAGTTAATGTAGTACAGTGATGAATAGCAAAAAATGCCCTGATCATGAAGGGGGTAAAACCTTCTGGAGGGAGTGGTTAAACATATTACCCTATTAGTCTTTGCGCTGGTCCCTCTCTGTATCTCTTACATGCTCCAGAGCTCCCTCTGTGGCCATCCAGCAGCATTGGACTTTTTCTTGGGTAGCCAGCTGTTATTTGTTTAGTGCCTGAGTACCTGTGACCTATATACCATTAATTTATCACTGTACTCTGTGCTTAGTCTGTGAGTTATTGCGCCATTGTAATTCAACACTGTTCAACATTATTAAAGGAAGGTTATCATTTTTGTAATGCTTTTTAGCTTTTTAAAGTCTATGTGCAGCCAAAATTAAAAACCTAAAAATCAGCACAGAAGACATAACTTACAGACAGTGAGATGTGTCCCTTCTTGTGCTGATTCCTCTTCTGTAAGTGAAAATCTTCTTCTATCCTTCCGGCTGTCCCTCCTCTCCCCTGAAGCTGACGCTGGGAGTCGATCACATGACCAGACCGGAGCTCCCTGAGAAAAGGTAAGTATAGACATCTTTCCTCTATGGGCTAGTTAGTATAGGACTTAGAATGGGGGTGGATGCAGATTTAAAGCAGAGTTCCAGTCTGGGGGAAAAAAAAAGTCAGCAGCTACAAATACTGTAGCTGCTAAATTTTAATATGAGGACACTTGCCTGTCAAGGGATCCCGTGATGTCAGCACCCCAAGTCCATCTGCTTCGGGTGCAGGCGCTGGCATTGCAACTAAGGGAAACCGGCAGTGAAGCCTTCAGGCTTTACAGCCAGTTTAATGCTGTACTTGCACTCTCTGGATGGTCCCGCTGTCTTCTGGGACACACACAGGGCTCAGATGGCAGCGGCGGGGGAAGGTGCCAGACATGGCTTTGATTGCTGTGCGGCGATTTTGCCAGGAGGTGGGGGCAGGTACCTGCCCCCCCAAGAAAAATGCCAAATGTGGCAGTGGAGGGGAGGGAGTGTGGGGGGGGAACAATCAGAGCTTCCCCTTTTGGGTGGATCTTTGCTTTAAGATTAGGTTTAGCCCAGAAAAATAGTTTGCACAGCATTTCTCATAATAAAGGGAGATGGTACATTTACAATACAGTTCAATAGAAGAGTGCTCAGAGGCATTCTTACATTATGATTATTTATGTGCTTCCATCATGATGAAATACCTGAGTTCTGATCATGTTCCATTTATTTCCTCCTCCTGTGACAGGGTGCGGTATTGGGATTTGATGCTTCTAATTCCCAATGTTCTGTTCTTTGTCTTCCTGCTGTGGAAACTGCCGTCTGCAAGGGCCAAAATCCGCGTCACATCGAGTCCCATCTTCACCACTTTCTACATCCTAGTAAGTCTTTTTTGTCAATCTGTGTTTGAGAGTGGCTGATTTCTGCATGAAGTAATTTCTTTATTGACAAGCACAGCAGAGTCTTCTTAAAACAGAAGGTATCTATATATCTCACTTCCATCACAAATGTAAAAAAAACCAAAGGGTTATTCCTCATGTTGGTATAGGAGTGACAGAGCCGTGCAAATCATTCTTTTATGCCCATGAGCCAATTGTAAATTTAGAATTGCTGGTTTATATCTCAGATACACCTAGTATTATACAGCATGTAATTGTTTTTTTCTTGAAGCTTTATGGTGCAGTGAGGGAAGAACTGGACCAAAAGGCCATGTGCCCCCCACCCCACCAAGCCTTTCATGGCAGGCCTTGGGACCTAGACCCTACTAGTCAGAAGGGAGTTAGTGCCAAACTGTGTATGTGAAAAAACAATATGACAGACAAACTTAAAAGGGAGTTGGACAAGGTACTTCAAGTGCTAAAGTGCAATAAAATGGCAGGCCCTTCGGTCAGTAAAAAAATTCTTCCGGTCCCAACCAATAGACCCAGCCTAGGAGGCAGGTGTTGGGAAAATCAAACAACTATATGGTGAAATATAATCAGCGCAAAAAGCAACTTAAATATATGTGCAAATATCATCCACTTAATATCGTTTGCCTTGTAACGTAGGCTGAAGCTGCTGCTTACACCTTCTTGAGTGTGTCCATCAAACTCTCCCCATAAACATACAGTTCAAAATATAAGTGCAGCGCAATCACATATTGAATACAACATAAATGAAACCATAAGCAAAAGACATCTGCTCAAATAGCCAATATTGTGAATACAGTATAAGACTCCCATATATTAGAACTCCACCGCTGTGTAAACATAAGGTGACAGTTCATTTAGTATATTCAATGTGTTTGCTGCCCATCACCTCCGAATAAAGTGCCTGCTCAACTCCAGTATCTGAACCCACTACAGAGTCATCATCACGTTAGTGAATTCCACTCTAGATGGTACTGGAACACTCCTACTAGCGTCCCTTAATCACACTACTTCACTTCATGGTTCCCGATCATCAGTGAAACATGTCATAGAATAAAAAATGGAGAAACCATAGTGCTCTGTTTTCAAATATTTATTGCAATTGAACAAGGGGTTAAAATCACTAAAATGGATATATAAAAAAAAAAAGCATATAATCAGCTCACCACTCTGATACAAATGGTTAGTTGTGATATCGTGGCCTACGACTCCTCCCACCCATGCGCGTTACGCCCTCCTAATGGGCTTCTTCAGCAGGAGTTGGGGGAAAAAAAGCATGCAATGGGTGTAGTATCCAGAAAGGTGTAGACAGCACTCGAGCAGATGAGGAAAAAAGTCCAATAGTGGACTTTTTTCCTCATCTGCTCGAGTGCTGTTAACACCTTTCTGGATACTATGTTGGACGGCTTACGGACCTGACGTGCACCGAGTGATTGGAAATACATATGTGATTCACCTGGAGCGGTTCCTACCCTCTTTCTTTCCAATGGGTGTAGTGACCACGGTCTGCCAAATGAACTCAGAGCTCCCCCACTGTGAGAATTTCTGGCACTCCCAGACTGCCACCCCAGGGGCACATACACCGCAGGCTTCTCTGGCAATCATGAGTGTAGTGCAGTGCATGAAAAAAATGGCTTCTATGTAGCAAGGCTTGGTGTGCAATGAAAAATCATAGCCAGACAGGTTGTGGTTAGGTGAGCAAAAAGGATTCAAAAGGTCCTGCGCTTTCACCTTTTACATACACTTTTTTCAAGCATTTACCGTATATACTCGTGTATAAGTCGACCCGTCTATAAGTCGACCCCCCCCTACTTTTGCCCAAAAAATATGGGAAAACTTATTGACTCACGTATAAGCCTAAGTGGCAAATGCAGCAGTCACTGGTAAATTTCAAAGATAAAAATAGATGCCAAAAAAAAATTACCAATGAGGCATCAGTAGGTTGTATGTACCAAAAAGACATTACGTTATTTTTTTTTAATGACAGGTCGGAGTAACCATTAAAAAAAAACCGTAGATAAAAATAGAAACTTTAAATGGTCACTGACGACGTAAACGGTGAATCCGAATATGCACTCAGTTATTCAAAAGGGTATAAAAAACCCGTTTTCATCCCCCCCCAGCTGAATATCTGCCCAGCTGAATATGTGCTCATATATGCCATTTACGAACTTTTTTCACATACATTTTCCACTTTCGCGTCCTGGAAAACTTAGGAAAAACGAGTGGATTGGTGTTGGACAGACCGATACTAAAAAGTAACGTGTGGTTCGGAACGATGTATCTTCGGTAAA
>BLSH010481670.1:4525453-4562658 GCA_018402905.1 Glandirana rugosa | reverse complement strand
CGACCCCCCTTCCCCTGCACATTACGACCCCCCTTCCCCTGCACATTACGGTCCCCTTGACCCTGCACATTACGGTCCCCTTGACCCTGCACATTACGGTCCCCTTGACCCTGCACATTACGGTCCCCTTGACCCTGCACATTACGGTCCCCTTGGCCCCGCACATTACGGTCCACTTGACCCTGCACATTACGGTCCCCTTTCATCCCCCTTTACATCACAGTCCCGCCTTCACATCACACTCTGCCCTTTACAATACTGTCCTCAGCCCTCTTCACATCACATTCCCTCCCTTTCCTTCACCCCGCTTCCTAGCAATGAATATTTCTTCCCCTGTGTTCTATCAAGCAGTCACCTGCTTGTTAATTTGGGCAGCTGCCACCCTCTGTCCAGAACTGTCCTCACTTCTGCCCTCTAACCTGCTGTGAGGTTGACAGCGACAGTGGCTGAGGGGAAGAACTGGCAGTGGGCACCAGTTAAGAGAGGGACCAGGCTCCAAAGTGACATGACTGTGGTGCTCCAGATGGGACAGTCACTCAGTCCAGATCCAGACTGCAGTCTGCCATTTGTTTCCTGCTCTAAATATTTAAATATTCCCTTTCGCTACTCTCCCGGCAGCTATACAAAGGCTTATGCAAGGAGGTTTAATTAGACACTTCCGAAGAGGAGAGGGTGATGCAGTGCAAAGGAAGGAAAGCGCTGTGCTAGGTAATTAAGGTCCCGTTTAGATCTTACATAGTGGAAACGAGTGTTCCTGCTTGCAATTTTTTTAAAAGTGAAATTTACTCACTTTCTGATTGTCGCACATAGGGGAGCCGATCCACTTCAATGGGCTACCCTCTGCATGATTTTTTTTTTTTTTTTTTCAAAAGAAGCTCCTGCTCCTTTTTTGGGCAACAAGCTTTATGCATTTTTTTTATATATATATATATATATATATAAAAGGCATATTTTGCTGCAATTTCCATGCCATTCTGTCACTCAACAATCACGACAAAACTGCGCTGTGTTTTTTAGGTGCTATTAGGTTTGAATGGCACCCAAATACGCATTGCATGTTTTACCCCAATTGTACCATGATTTGGAATCCTGGACAGAATCACGGAGATTCTTCTTGCGATTCCAAATCACCTAGTGTGAATGGGGTCTGAGGAAAAACACTGCAAGTAAGCATTTAATAGACTAGATTTTTCTGTTCTTTTGCCTGCAATGTTTTATGTTGGTGACAGGGTCTCTTTAAGGTTTCACCATGTGTTTTGTTTTCTGCAGGTATATGCACTAGTCTCTATACTACCGAAAACCCCCCTGAAAGATCGCATCTCTCTTCCATGTGAGTCTAATGAGCGTATTGATTTTCTCAATGTTCTTTCAGAAATCGGGGATGTTAGTGGGAGTAATGCTGGCCATGTATGTTAGTCTGTACAATCCCCATCAGATATACTATCAACTACATAGCTAGAAGGGCCTGCCTAATTGGTTACATATTGAATGGACAGTTTCTGTAGATCTTCATACATACACATAGATATATTATATATCTATATCCCTATCTGATAAATCTAAAGTTGATTGTACCAGCAAATTTTAAAGTGATTGTAAAGTCTCTCTCTTTTTTTTTTTTTTTTTTTTTTTAATTAACATGTCATACTTGCCTCCTCTGTGCAGTTGGTTTTTTACAGAGCAGCCCAGATCCTCCTCTTCTCGGGTCCCTCTTTGCTGTTCCTGGCCCCTCCCTCCTATTGAGTGTCCCCTCAGCTAGCAACTTTCTATGAGGGCACCCGAGCCGAGTCAGAGCTCTGTGTATCCATTCAGACATGGAGCCTCGCCACCTCTCCCGATTGGCTGACTGACTTTGATTGACAGCCGCGGGAGCCAATGTCACTGCCACTGTGTCTCAGCCAATCAGGAGGAGTGTCCCGGATGACTTACACAGTCGTGGACATCGCTGGAGAAAGATGAGGCTCAGGTAAGTAATTAGGGGTTGCTGGGGAGGCTGCTACACACATAAGGGTTTTTTTTATCTTAATGCATAGAATGCATTAAGATAAAAAAACCTTTTGCCTTTACAACCCCTTTTAATGTGTGTGGCCAGCTTTTGTCTGAACCATGTGTAAAATTCAGTGAGGAAGCTGACAGTCTCTGAGAGGCATGCTGACAATGAAGGCATCGCGGGCCAGACAGGAACATCCAAAGGGCTGCAATTTTTGCCAGGTTTGATTTAAAGGGACATTAAACGTGGAGTTAGGCTTTGTTTGTTTTTTAAAGCGTCTGTTACCCCAACATTTCATATCCCTGATATGTGGCCGCTGTACCATGTACTTGTATGAGAAAGTATCCTGTTCTCTTTGTATTGCTTCCTTTGTCTGTCTGAAATCCCTGGTGTTCCTGACAGTCCCTCTGCTTTCCTATTAAAAACTGACCAAACTAAGTAGGAGAACACACTGTGGTCAGTTCTCTAGCTGTGCTGGGAGCTCAGCCTGTTCTTATTCAATGATCAGACTTGTCCTGACACCCCCCTGCTGCACAGCCATTCACTGGAAAGCTCAATGTGCTTCTCCTCCCCCCAGCTCTTATGCAGCTGATAACAGGGGGAATGTGTTCACTTATATAAAAAAAAAGGGGGGGGGGGAGAGGTATGTATATGTTTTTTTATATCTATACATAAATGCTTTGCCTTTAATTTTTTGTTTTTTGTTTTCCATAATTTTTGTTTTCTGGATAATTTGTACAAACAAAAAAATTTCATACAGAATGTGTCAAACAACACTTATATTGGAAGAATGATAAATACTGCTTGTGCTGTTCATCTGATAATATTTTGTACTCTTAACGTAATAGTAATTGCTAAGCATGTTAGCAAAGGGGGAAAGATTTGGGACTTTAAGTGAGGCAAAGGACCTAGATCTTTGTAAGAATATTGACTTGTTTTATTAGCATGGTCAGAAAATGGAGCACATTACATAAATATCAAAATGTGTGGTAATAATTTCATATATATATACATGGCACATAGCATTCATATCAACATGTACAGTAATGATTTCATATGTAAACATATATAAAAAAAAAAAACACATTTGGATTCATGTGTATACCCGCAACTGGGCAGCAGATTGATATTCAGTAAAAACATACAGAAAGGAAATTGCTGGGTGTCTCAGAGTCATTGGCACCTCATCCCTTTGTTATACAAAATTCAAAAAACATCAGAAAATGGAATGTTACTGGTGCTCACAATACATTTTCAAACTACAGTATAATATTAAGATCCTCAAAATTGTATTCAAAACATTAAAAACAGCTAGTTCCTCAATATATAAAATCTATACAAGGACTGTAATGATGCAGTAAATTCAATTTCTCTACATGTTTCGCCAAACAATGGCTTCATCTGGAGACTTTTTTGTTGACCACTGCATAAAAACGTCACTGAATGTTATGGACCATAATCAAATCACAGCATGAGTGAAGCTCCAGTGTCAAAGGGGGAAATAGAGAAGGACAATGGTGAAACCCCACAGAAGAAGGTATGTCAATGCCCCAAGCAGCCTGCCTGTAATTGGGAAATCTATGATTTCCAATTATGGGGGGGCACTGTTGGTAGTCCCCTACCACAAAGGTTCACCCAGAATACAAACAGAGGATTTAAATCTCAGGTAAGTTGCCCTTAAGACTCACACTAGTCCTGTACCATAGTGTATAAAGCACATTGCCTCCCTCTCCCTGTATGAGCCTTAACCTTCAACTGTGAGCTGGCATCGTTTTATACTCCCTTCTACCAGTCTAGCAGCCGATGGCGCTAGTAGCGGTGCGGAAGCCCAGAATATAGAGCAATACTGACATGATCCATATGTGGTATTTTTTATGTCCCGTGTGTACAGACCGAAAGGTTCTGTCAACACACAGGACATACCTAACGCATCAATGGCAAAACAGCATTGCACATATATTGACCAATAGCCTCCATCCCTATTGGAATAAAAAGGGGTTTTTTGGGACTTTAAATGAAGCACATAATTCAACGTGCCTTCATCCCTATCTATATTAGCCTCCCCCCCCCCTTTGCTACTATAGATAGGGATGGAAGCACAACAAATGAATGTGCTTCATTTAAAGTCCCAAAAAAAACCTTTTTAGCATGGATGAACAGTTGAACCATTTTGCAGTTTAACATTTAACAATTCTAGATTCCTTATCAAAAACCCATTTTGAGTAATTTAGAGTATAATAAAATAAGGTGAAAATAAGAATAAAATAAAAACAAAAATATAAATATTAAGAATAAAAAACAAAAAAAATAAAAATAAAAAATAGAGGGAAGGAAAACTAATGACTGAAACTGTTGTACATGTGTAAGAAAAAAATAATTTTTGTCCAGAAGCTATGTGGAACGACTGAATAATTTCCAAAAGGATTTGCAGAGGGCTAAGGGTATGTTGTAAAAAAATTATCTCAGCTCCAACCTGCCCAGTGCATTCAAAATAAAGGCTTTACTATTCATTGCTATTTTAAACTGAATGTATTGTTTTACAATCACTTTAATCTTTTGTCACTTCGTCCCATGCGTGACAAAATTGCTCCATTCTTGTTGTTTTAGTCATCTTGTTTTTCTTGTTCTTGTATAAAAGCGTAATGTAATGTCATATGTACTTTTTTTTTTTTTTTTTTTTTTTTTTTTCTTTCTGCAGCTAGAAAGAGTTTCTACATCTATGCCATTATCCTGGCTGCATTGAACTTAGTACAGGGTATAGGCAGCGCTCTCCTGTGTGCCGATATTAGCAATGGGCTTTGGTAAGTTCAAGTTATTCCCTAATAAAGTCCAATTTAATTAATGACACTGGCTGGGAAGGGTTAACATTTAGAGGCAATCAGAGGATTAACTGTGTGCCTACAGTGTTTACCATGTACTGTATTTTCTGAGCATAGTGCTGGTTTTTACGCTCTGATTTTCACAGAGAAAAAAATGCAGAACATTGCTGCTGTCTGTAAAACGCTCTGTGTTTATCAACATAGAGGTGTCTTCTGTCATTTGCTCAGCCGATCAGCGGGTACTGGGTATAAATCTTTGGCTGGAATCCCACTGATTGGCTTGTGTGTAGCAAATAACAGCACAGCCGGGGCGGCGGATGCGCGTGCGCCTGTCCCCTACCCAGAAGTGCTGGATCATGCACATGCATGCTCTGCTGCAGTAAATCTGTGGTAGGCGGTCTGCAAGTGACCATATTCAGTTACTATGTAATGCACTAGCCTCATAAACAAAAACAAAAAACACCCTTTAACCCCTTCCTGTCCATCCTTGGCCTCTCTGTAATTGGGTCTGTACACCCTGAGGGGTGGGAAGGATCGACGATCCACTGTTGGCTGTCAAAGTGATCACATAACCATGAGCGGTCTTTGACAGCTCCGTCGCTGTGCAGTGAGTGCACACTCAGCACAAAAACACTGGCTGCCCATTGACTCATGTATGGCTTGTGAACGTTAAAGCCAACCCTTTTGCTGCTGCACATATTGTATATGGTACGTGGGCGGCATCAAGTTCACTTCCCTGACTGAGCCAAATCCTCCTTCATTTGTGTCTCACACACTCTTCCCTCCCAGACACTGCAGCTCACCAAAAGAGACAGTGCTGTCAATGCAAAAAGCAGTAGGCGGGACTAGGTGTAGCCAGGTGCTGATCGGCAAGCTACAGGGTTGTGAAATAGGAGTGGCAATGCTACTCCCCCCTGCAAAATCATCTCCTTTTACTTGAGTAATAGCAGGTGTGGCCTACATGATGATGGCAACCACTATAGCCAAAAATATTTTTTTTTCTGCTTTGTGGTCAATGCCTGTAATGACAGTATCTAGTGTTTTTTTTTTTTTACTTTTTGCACAGCTTTATTAATGTTTTTCTCAACTTTTACATGCAGACCAAGCTAAAAAAAGAAAACGGCGCTAAGTGCTTAAAAAAATATAAATTAAAATAAAATTAAATAAACGCTAATCACAGCTGCCCTCAAATACACCTAAATACTAGTGCACCAAATTTAAAAGAGTTGTAAACCCTCAAGGTTTTTCACCTTAATGCATTAAGGTGAAAAACCTTCTGCGTTGCAGCTGTCCCCCAGAGCCCCCCTTTTTCTTACCTGAACCCGATCGTTCCAGCGACGAGCACAAGCCCGGCAGCTCCAGTCAATTTCTTGGGTCCTCATTAGATAGATTGATCGCAGCGGGAGTCATTGACTCCCGCTGCTGTCAATTAAATTCAGTGACACAGGAGCCGGGGGCCAGGGCCGAGTCCTGCTGTCTGTGTCAATGGACGCAGCTGAAAAATATATGGTAACTGATAATTTAGTTATCTTATAGGCCTTTCTGGATGTATAGCATTGATAGCCAGGCTGACTTAAAAACAAAGTATGAGTTTATTGTCACACAGTTGGCATCATAAATACAATGTAAAAAGTATAAGAGCCGGTTCACACTACAGCGACTTGGGATCCGACTTTTGTCGCCCCAAGGTGCTTGACATAAGAAATCCCTTTGAAGTGAATGGGAGCGGTCTTAATTTACACTACTGAAGTCGCTCCGACTTCAGAAAAGGTTCCTGTACTACTTCAAGGTGACTTCTATCTCACTTGTGCCCATAGAATTCAATGGAAGTCGCCTCCAAGTCCCCATCTATATTTAAGTGACTTTACAGGAAAAAGAGAATAATTTACTCAGGTAAAAGGAATGATGTCAGAAGAGATTCATTCTCTGATTGGCCACAGGCAAAGTCGCCTGGCATGAAGGTCACTTTGAGTCACTTGTAAGTCGCGCAGAAGTCGCATTCAAATTGCCTACAAAGTCGCGCCTGGTGTGAACCGACTCGGCCAGTTCAGTTCAGTGTAGGTGACAATATTTGAAACAAAATTAAGTAGTTATAAAGCTGTGACGAGCTTATGGAAGCATGTGTGTTTCATGGCTGTGTATCTTTCCATGTGCTTCTCCTTAATGCAATCTGAGTCTTCCAAGACGGCTGGAGGAAGTGATGTAGTATAAGGTTACTCTGAGAGAGAGAATCGCCTGTCTAAAACTTGTCAAAGGGTGTATGAATAGATCTGTGTGTACGTCTGAAGATTGGTCAGCCTTTCCCCGTCTCCTACTAAATATCGATCTCTTGCCTTTATATGCTCCATGTGGATGTCATCACTTCACATAACTCAGAACCTTGTATAGCATACATAATTTCTGCTAACTACAGCTATTTTCTATACAAGAGGTACCATTTCAGAGTCCTATATGGACTTTGATTGACAAGCCAACACTTGTAACACTCTATTCTTGTCCTGTAATGTGCTAATCCTGTAATGTCATATAACCAAAAGTCTACTAAAGTAACACATATTACAAACTTATACAACATTAAGTAAATACATACAAATACTATTAATTATGACTGAGACTACACTAATCACAATTTAACAGGATTTAAACAAATATGTATTATTCCTCTAATTACATATATTATGTCTATTCTTGACTTCCCATGACATTCTATACCAAGAAACCAGATACCTTATATGTGTTCTCTTCCAGCTAGTTACATACACCAGAAATATTTGACATTTTACTGACTCAACTTTAGCTGAAGAATCATATCAAACCAAATGATCAAGGTCATTCACACACGTTAATATTCTGATTAATCATAAAACCAAATATATTTTCCAAGCTTGCCATGAATATAATATAATTTCTATAAATGCCGAATTATGAATTTGGAATAATATTCTAACAGCAGCACCAGGACTCGGGAGCGCACCCGCATGGGTGCCCTCATGGAAAGTGTCTTTCCGTGGGGGTACCCGATGAAGAGAAGGAGCCAGGAGCGCCGCCGGGTCACCCCCGAAAATGAAGGATTGGGGCCGCTCTGTGCAAAACCCTTGCACAGAGCAGGTAAGTATAACATGTTTATTTTCCAAAAAAAAAGGAAACCTTTACAATCACTTTAACTAGTTCCACACTGCCTACCGCATATTTACGGCGGCAGTGTGGACGCTGGCCGCGAATCGCCATAAAAAGGCGGCGATCTGCGAATGCCCGCTAGGGGGCGCGCCCGCCGCACTCCTGAGGAGTGTGCCCGCGCCTCGGGCGGACCCGATGTCCGCCGCGATGAGCGGCTACAGGCAAAGAACAGGGAACCACCGATGTAAACATGGCGGGTCCCCATTCTGACAGTGCAGGCATGTGAGATCTACTGATCCCTGTCACTGGGATCAGTTAGATCTCTCATGCCCATGGTAGCCCAACCCCCCCACAGTAAGAACACACCCAGGGAACACACTTAACCCCTAGACTGCCCCCTGCAGGTTAACCCCTTCACTGCCAATGACATTTATACAGTAATCAGTGGATATTTAAATTTCTGATCGCTGAATAAATGTCATTGGTCCCAAAAAAGTGTCAAAGATGTCTGACATGTCCGCTGCAATATCGCAGTACCGCTAAAAATCGCAGATCGCCGCCATTACTAGTAAAAAAAAAAATCAAAACCCTAGAAATGAATTCTCATCATCCGTAAATGCGGCCATTTTTGCACAAAACAATCAATGAATGCCGATTTGCGATTTTTTTTTTTTTTTTTTTATCACAAATATGAGGAAGAATATAAATCGGCCAAAACCGGTGAAAAAAAAAATGTTTTTTTATATATATATTTTTTTGGATTTGAATTTTAGCAAAAAGTAAGAATTTTTTTTTTTTTTTTTGTAAAATGGTCGCTCTTCTTTTGTTTATAGCGCCGATCAGAAATGACGCAGAGGCGATCAAATACCACCAAAAGAAAGCTATATTTGTGGGAAAAAAAGGACACAAATTTTGTTTGGGTACAACGTCGCACGACCGCGCAATTGTCAGTTAAAAACGACGCAGTGCCGAATTGCAAAAAGTGCTCTGGTCCTAAAGGGGGAAATTCTTCCGGAGGTGAAGTGGTTAAAATATAAAATTATGTTGCGCTGTGTCTTAAAAATCACAAATCACATTGTGTACTAGACATAAAATAAACAAAACCTATAGTAAATTCCACCATCATCGCTATAATACAATGTAAACAAATCTGCATATGGGTATATACAGTTCAGTAAATACTACCACCAACACCACTTCAATAGTGCAATCAAATGAAATCACTTTGAATAATGTCCACCACTCCACAATTTCAGTGAACTTTTATTTTCATTTTTATCCATACATTTAGTGTGCTTCACCACCACCAAAACTTGCAGCTTCTTAGCAGTTGGATAGACCCCAAATTATAGGTGGTCTAAACAGCGCTGTGTATCAGGAGTCCTCTACCCAAAGCTATGAGACCATGGGGAGCAATCAGTAAGGATCGCAGCAGCAGAATTTTTCAGAGGCACTTGGAAACCACAGGGAACATCAGCAGAGACTCTGTATTAACATTTCACCTCTGGCATGCGTGGTACAAACCGCATTCCATAGTGCAACCTGTTGTACCTATATGTACCGTAATAATAAACAGCGTGTTCTACTCGCATAGCAAAATCAAGCCATAGCATATAGTGAATCCAGCACCGCCATGACCTCCAGCATAGCCTGTGCTGACCTCATCATGCCAGCTTGGGGTCTTGATGGTGCTAGATTCACTACATGCTATTGCGCAATTTTCCTATGTAAGTAGAACACACTGTTTATCATTACAAATAGGAACAACTATGGAAAGATAAAGGAGGAGGAAGGGGGATTTTCGGGACTTTAAATGAGGCAATGACTGGATAGGTTCATATACCTCCATCCATATTAACATGTAATAAAATAAAAAAGAGGGTTTATTTGGGACTTTAGATGAAGCACACAACTATAAAATGCCAGAATGATCGATGTGCAGTAACATGTTTAATGGTTCATAATTAAATACACATTTAAGTCATGACAGAGTACAATTAAAAAGTAGTAATACCAATATATAACACAATAATTCCTGTATGTACACGTATTCTGATATAATTCATGATGTATAATGAATATTCATTAATAGCCCAGAAATTTCTAATTCAGTATATGCATGGTAATATAAAGATGGTTCATGATAGTAAAAGTTCATGTAGTAATCTAATATTAGGCACTTAATTGTAATTACTTATTATTATTATTATTATTATTATTATTATACAGGATTTATATAGCGCCAACAGTTTACGCAGTGTTTTACAACTTGAGGGTAGACAATACAAATACAGTACACTTGAATACAGGAGGAATCAGAGGGCCCTGCTCGTTAGAGCTTACAGTCTAAGAGGGAAGGTCAAGAGATACAAGAGGAAATAACTGTGGGGGATGTGCTGATGTAGAGGATAAATGTACAATTAGGTGGGGGCCAGATAGGCTTCTCTGAAGAGATGAGTTTTTAGGGATCGTCTAAAAGTAGGAGAAAGTCGGACAGATTGGGGTAGAGCATTCCAGAGGATGGTAGAGGCTCTGGAAAAGTCCTGGAGGCGAGCATTAGATGAGGTGACGAGGGAGCTAGAGAGCAGGAGGTCTTGGGAGGAGTGAAGAGAATGATTTGGTTGGTATTTTGAGACCAGGTTTGTGATGTAGCTGGGGGCCAGGTTGTGGATGGCTTTATAAGTTGTTATTGTTAGTATCTTGAATTTCTTGGCAGCAGCGTTCATGATGGACTGAAGGGTGGATAGCCTATTTAGAGGTAAGCCAGTGAGGAGGGAGTTGCAGTAGTCAAAGCAAGAGATGACCAGGGAGTGGGTTAGAAGCTTTGTGGTGATGTGATTAGGAAGGGGCGTATCTTGGAGATGTTGCGAAAGTTGAGGCGGCAAAGTTTAAATAGTGATTGGATGTGGGGCCGAAAAGTTAGTTCGGAGTCCAGGATTACGCCTAGGACCTTGGCTTGGGGGGATGGGTTGATAATTGAGTCGTTGATTTTGACAGAGAAATCTGGGGAAGTGACACGTGGGGGAGGAAATATCATGAGCCCGGTTTTGGATAGGTTGAGTTTGAGGAAGTGATGTGACATCCAGGCTGATATGTCTGTTAGTAAGTCGGTGATGCATGAGGAGACAGATGGAGAGAGCTGGGGGGGTTGAGAGATGGATTTGGGTGTCATCAGCGTAGAGGTGATACCGACAGAGAAAGGAAGAGGAGAGGAGGAAGTAGAGTTGCAAGTGACCCTGAAGGTGCGGTGGGATAGGTAGGATGAGAACCAGTGAAGAGTACAGTCATGGAGACCAAAGGAGTTGGGTTTATGGAGGAGGAGGGGGTGGTCCACTGTGTTAAAGGCAGCAGAGAGGTCTAGGAGGAGTAGTACAGAAGTATCCATTGGTTTTAGAAGTTGGTAGGTCATTTGTGAGTTTTAGGACAGCAGTTTCCGTGGAGTGTTGAGAGCAAAATCTGGACTGAAGGGACATAGCATCAAAAAGGAGCTCTACATGTTTTGCTTAGTACATATAGATGCATCTGCAATAAAATATATGAATGTCAAAATGATCTAGTGGTTGGTAAAAAAAACATGTTACTGCACATCGAGCATTCTGCCATTTTGTAGTTGTGTGCTTCATCTAAAGTCCCAAATAAAGCCCTTTCTCTTTATTTTTCTTACATGCACTATGGAATGCGGTTTGTTTCTTTTGCCGGAATGCCATGCATGCCATAGGTGAAATGTTAATACTGACTCTCTGCTGATGTGCCCTGTGGTTTCCAAGTGCCTCTGAAACATCCCGCTGCTGTGATCCTTACCGATGCTCCCCATGATTTAATAGCTTTGGGATAAGGATTCCTGATATAGAGCGCTCTTTAGACCACTATGGACCAGTTGGTGTAAATGGACTTGTGTCCGTTTACACCCACCTACCTCTGGTCTGCTAAAAATGAACCGAAAGGGATTCATCCTATTCCGTCTATGCAGATCGGAGGTAAGTCGAGTGTAATCAGACAGTGGAGTCAGTTTACTCCCGCCCGCCCTTGGAGCAGAGCGGGCTGTGTCCTTATCCGCTCTGCATAAACTCGATCAGCGGACAGATCTCTGGCTGATCAAAACAGAATCTGCCCCCCGTGTGAAAGGGGACCTTATTAAAGTGATACTAAACCCTTGTTTTTTTTTTTTTTTTTTGGCTAATCATGGCCCTTTAATGTTGTCTATTCCGAATTTGCTAACCTTGCCATCCAGTTCCATTTGGAAGTAAGTTTTTGGGGGTCTTCTCTAGGGGTCACCCGATCATGCATGCTCCCAGCACTGGGACTACAATGTTGCGTGGACACGCAAGCTTTGTTCAGCTCTCCAGTGTGAGAACTTCAGTGGCTTCAGATGCACAATCAGATAGTGAGAAGAGCACCAAAGTGGATTATTATTAAAGGATGGTAAATTTGAAAAACAGGAAATAGTTATGTATACTCGGTGGCATTATACAATATGACTGCTTAATACATTTATTAAAATGTTTTTTTGTTCCATGCATATTTTTATTATCCCTAGCCAGCTTTATATGTCCCCTCCTCCATCCCAACACCCCCCCCCCCCCAGCATTGACTAAGCCAATCCATTTCCATCCCATTTATGGCTCACCCATCCTCTCGTGCCTGTCAGCGCAGCCTGCGTGTCCGCAATATTGTAGTACCCGTGCTGGGAGCATGCATGATTGGGTGACCCCCTTGAGAAGGCCGCTGTGAAGGGGTCACCCATCTAAAACAAGGACAGGAAATGGGGAAAATGGACCCCCAAAAAACTAACTTTCAAACGGAACTGGATGGCAAGGTTAGTAAATTCAGAATATACAACGTTAAAGGGCCAGGATTAGCCAAAAAAATTAGGTTTTAGTATCACTCTAATATTTGAGATTCCAACTAGATCTGTTTATTTATGACCTATCTGCACTTATTTCCAGCATAGTCATGCAGATTTATATTCTACTTTAGACTAGAGTTTTTATGTAGACTGTTATCTAACCCTTGTACCTTTCTTTTGACAGTTTGGTGGATGTCACTACATTTTTATACTTCAGCCTCTTTGCTCCGCTCATGTACGTGGCTTTCCTGAAAGGCTTCTTTGGGTAAGTTATATTAATTTAAACTACAAAGGGGTATCCCTATTTTATATGTTGACCTACTCTTAGTAGCAGTGTTGCCTTGTGGATTTGTGTGTAAGTGATTTGACTATATACTTGTCAGAGAATCTTTATTTTTCAGGCAAAAGTGACAGGCTCTCTTGATGGAGCATCCTCCCTACCCACTGATACCCAACTTCACTACTGCTCCATTCGTCTGCAGGAGCTCTGAGAGTTAATTAGTATTTTTTAGTATTCAGGAGAATTTGACCTTCTCCCCTTCCTCCCAGAAAGCAGTTCTCGGCCCCCAAACAGCCAATCCACAGGCCCAAAAACTCATGTCATGTGAGGAGGGAAGAAGTCCATTACTCTGTATAAACTCTTACCAGTGTTAAAGTGATTGTAAAGTTTTTTTTGTTTTTTTTTCCTTAAATAACAAAAATGTCATACTTACCCGCTCTGTGCAAGGATTTTACACAGAGCGGCCCCGATCCTCCTTTTCTGGGGTCCCCCGGTGGTGCTCCTTCCTCTTGATTGGGTGCCCCCTCTAAGAGACTCTTTCCATGGGGGCCATTGCAACAGACAGCAGGACTCGGCTCTGCTCCCCGACTCCCGTGTCACTGGATTTGATTGACGGCAGCGGAAGCCAATGGCTCCTGCTGCTATCAGTCTATCCAGTGTGGACCCGAGCCAGCAGCTGGAGCTGCTGGGTTCATCCTCGACACTGGAATGATCTGGTTCAGGTAAGTATTAGGGGGGCTCTGGGGGGCTGCTGCAGCACAGAAGGTTTATCCCCTTAATGCATACAATGCATTAAGGTGAAAAAACTTGAGACTTTATAAATCCTTTAATTTCATCAACGAAAATATTTTTGGTGACTAAATTAAAGTGATTGTAAAGTCTTGTTTGTTTTAAGTTAAATACTTAAGGACCAAGCCTTTTTCTGACACTTTAAAATCTGTATTTTTCCTAGGAAATTTCTTAGAATCCCCCAAACATTTATATATATATATATATATATATATATATATATATATATATATATATATATATATTTTAGCAAAGACTCTGGAGAATAAAATGGCGGCCATTGCAATATTTTATGTCACACGGTATTTGCGCACACTTACTACACTTCACTGAATTAAAAAAAAACGAAACAGTAAAGTTGTCCCAATTTCTTGTATTTTGTGAAAGATAATGTTACACTGAGTAAATGAATATCTAGCATGTTACAGTTTAAAATTGCGCACACTCGTGGAACTGCGACAAACTACAGTACTTAAAAATCTCCGTAGGCGACGATTTAAACATTTTTAACGGTTATCTGTTTAGAGTTACAGAGGAGGTCTAGTGTGGGAATTATTGCTCTCAGTCTGACGATTGCGGCGATACCCCACATGTGTGATTTGAACACTGTTTACATTGGTACCAAGCGCTCAGATAAGAATGTATAAGGTTGGGACAGATTTTTGTCCTTTTGCCACGGCACCCCTGAGGACTTCTCGTGCCACAGAACACCTGCTGAGAAACATTTTAGAAGCTGCAGAAAGTCAGTTTTAGTCCACCTTATTTCCTGGTTGGAAGGTGTTGAGCATCATCTAACTCTTTCCCCTCTAGCCCGACTGTCCTTGGCCCGTCCCTTTTCATTCATTGAATTTTAGCTCTTTTAATTATAGAGGATCAACATCACATGTAAGACATCCACCTATCAAGCAGGGGCGGCCCGTGCATTAGGGGCACCCGGGTGCTGCCCCCTCTATCCATATATCCGGCCCCCATGCAGGACACCGGATGCATTAATTCCAACGGAGGGGGGTGTGTGTGTTTTCTGAAGCACCTGATTAGAGCCAGAAGCTCTAATAGGCTTCAAAATAGAATGGGCTTTGGGTGCAGAGCATTGCGCTATGAGCCCACCCAGGTGAATATTCGCTATTGAAACACTGACACTCTTCTTGGCCAATCAGGAAGCGGATCTGAGACCCGTTTCCTGATTGGCTGAAAGGAGAAGCGTCCCAATTGGCCACCAAGATGGTGGGTGGAAACAGAAACCGCTGTGATGCCAGCAGGTGAAGCCGCCGTTATGCCCGCTGCCTGGAATAGATGGGGTAAGTGCTCCGGACCCGACCAACTGGGTCCGGAGCACATACCTTCCAAAATAATTACCACCAGCCACTACTGCTATCAAGACATTTTGTAAATTTGAGTAAATCCTCCCAAGAGCCAGCCCAGTCCTTGCATCAGGGCTGGGGCCCGTTAAAGTGGTTGTAAACTCTAGTAAAAAAAAAAAAACCCTGCAAGACAAAGGCATAATGAGCTAGTATGCATTGCATACTAGCTCATTATGAAATACCTTAGAACGAAGCTGTTGCAGCGGTCCCCACACACCGTTGTCACTAGCCACGCGCTTATTCCATGTTCGCGGGCTTTGGCGCTGTGATTGGCCGGAGCCATGATGACGTCACTCTTGCACATGCGCACAGGAGACGCTTGTCCTGGCACAGGTACTGAAGCAACGGCACCCTCGGGCCGTTTCTTCAGTGCGCATGTGCCGATGACGTAGATGACATGCGTATACAGTAAATATGTGTTTAGGAGATATTCATGGTACCTACAGTAAAGCCTTATTATAGACCTACCTGTAGGTAAAAGTGGTTGTACAGAGTTTACAACCACTTTAAATGAGCACTGAGGTAGTGTGATGTGATGTTTTTAGGAAGCTATGTCTAGCCACCAGCCATGATCAACAATTGCGTAGAAAAGCACAGAGACTCAGTTATGACATCACTGTGTCTAATAAAGTATGTAATGGAAAGGTATTACTTAAAAATGTCATTAGCATGCTAGCAGGAACCAGGGAAGGTAAAATTATAAGCAGATTAGACTTCAGGTTTAAACTGTTCTATGTTGCGCTTCAAGACTGCTATTGTGCGGTCCTCTGGATGTGTCGAGGGGCCTTACTTGAGGCCCTCTATTATTTTCACAGGGCTAGATAATGCTGGATGTCCTCCAGCCAGGAAGTTGGGTAGGTCCTGTCTGATTTTCTGCATCTTCTAATGTGTGCTTGCAGTGTGTAGTAAATTCAGAGTAAGTCATTTAAGCACATGAGAGAACTGTTCAAGAAAGAAGGGGGTAAGTCTGAAGTGTAGCTTTAAAGAAAGGATAAGTTCATCTTTTGTAACATATTACACCCAGGCAGCAGCCAAAGGTGTACACATGCCGCAGCAGGAATTAAGCAACCTGTTGCTTTTGGTTGGGGCTACCGCCTGCCAGTTGTCACCCATTCAAGTAAATGGAGCCACTCTGCAAGTGCCCCACAACTGCATGCTTCTGCAGCGTTCAAGGGGTTAAAGCAGGTGGTGAGAAAGTTACAACGCTGCCTGCTTTAACCCCTTGCTTGTTGTACTGCACAAGGTTGCAGAGTGCCCTCATTCACTTGAATGGGCCATGCTTGGCAGGTGGTACACCCACCAACCATGACAGGGCTAATGCAAGTGTACATGTGTACACCCCTGGCCACTGCAGCTAAAGGGGGTGCCGTGGGGGGTTACAAAAACATGTCTTAACTATGGGTAAAATCGCTATCTACAGGTTGCTGACCCCCGCTTTAATGTATGTCAGCAACAGGAGACCTCAGCAGGTTGTTGATGATCCCATAGTCAATAATAAATAGTTGTTAAAGTCCATATAAATCAAAGAAGCATATAGTTCATACAAAGTATGCAGAGAACGCAAACACAAGAAATTCCCAGCGTGATGAATGTGCTCAAGAATATCCCATGCAAATAGGTAGGTAAATGTGCTTCCTCCACCGACATGTAAGGCCACTCACCTCACCCCTGAATGAACAGAAGGTCAAGCCAGCATTCCCGTATTTGGTAACAAGAGATGTTAACAGCGCCTCCTTAAAACTCAAATGGTTAATGTTTCGCACAGCTCCACAGTACTGTCAGGTCTCCGAATCCAGCGGGGATGGATGGACATCTCATACTGCGGTAATGGCATGTAAAAGCAATGGACAATACATAGTGCTCTCCGTAATAGACCCTAATTGTAAAAAGAAAGATTGCACTTACAAGCAAGGCACTATCACCATATGTTGGGTACACAAGTAAAAAAGGGGGAATTCCCGCAAGTGTTGAAGAGTGGTTGCAGATGACTCAGTGTTCGTCACCTGTACGCGTATCGTCCCAGAGAGCAGGTCTTCTTCAGCAGTTTTAGTTACTTTATTAGCACTGCACTTCTTATTAACGATGCAATAGGGATTTTTTTGGTACAGTCATTGGACACTACAACCTAACTAAATTAAAAATAGGATTTTTATGAATACATGGACAAAATTTATTTCACACACACCATGTATTTTAAAATCACATTAATAATAAAGCAAGGTGCCTCTCTTAATCATAAGGACATGTAATCTCATAACTCTCAACGTGTTTTGCGGTTTTCCGCTTCTTCAGGAGAGATTGCAAGGCCACCAGAGGGATATATACTGAGGATAATGAAAAATGCATAATAAATAATTCTGTAATAACATATTCCATATACATATAAATCACAAAAATTGCAGGTCTGACAGGTAACTGATGAATCAAAAACATCTACCAAAGAGATGGTGAATGACTATCAGTTACCTGTCAGACCTGCAATTTTTGTGATTTATATGTATATGGAATATGTTATTACAGAATTATTTATTATGCATTTTTCATTATCCTCAGTGTATATCCCTCTCGTGGCCTTGCGATCTCTCCTGAAGAAGCGGAAAACCATGAAACATGTTGAGAGTTATGAGGTTACATGTCCTTATGATTACAAAAGGCACCTTGCTTTATTAATGTGATTTTAAAATATGTTGTGTCTGTCAAATAAATTGTGTCCATGTATTAATAAAAATCTTATTTTTAATCTAATGGTTGTAGTGTCCAATGACGATACAAAGAAAATCCTTATTTCCCCAATTTTCTCTGGTTTTGCTCTATGTTGTTGTGGGATGAGGGTACTTATACCGTATTAGCTACACATTTATTCTGAGCTTCTTTAACTTCTTAATGATTTTTTATAGTAAGGATTTGTTGGTTGACATTTAGTGTTCAGCTGCTTAGAAGTTAGGGTTTGGTGTGGCGCTGATTGGTTTACTTGTCAATAATAAATAGTTGTCACCTTTTAGCTGAGCTCTAGGCCCACTTTGAAGTTTTTGATTTTCCACATGATGTAGGATTTTGTCTCTCATGTCACTTTATTTTATTCCTTCCAGGTCCGAGCCCAAGATCCTCTTCTCCTACAAGTCTCAGGTGGACGAGCCGGAAGATGCAGACGTCCACCTCCCGCATCCCTACGCCGTAGCAAGGAAAGATGGTGTTGATTCGGGGTACTACAACACTCAGATTGACACGGCTGCTTACCTAGACGACGTGGCTTCCATGCCCCACATCGGAAGCATAAACAGCATAGACAGTGATCGCTGGAAAGCCATCAACTCCTAAGTGTGAGCAGCTCAGTACAGTCACACTAAACTGTACAAAATGTATTTCCAACTCCAACTCTCCTGTTTCCATGAGGGGTTTCCTAAATTTTCTACCCCCCCGCCCCCTCAAAAAAAAAAGTGCAAATTTCTATAAAAAGTTATTTTTTACTTAAAGCTGGGTCTTGGAAACTCCCGTGGAAATAGGACAGAAAGAAGTCTTCTTTAATGCTGCTACACCCTGAAAACTTCTTAAGGAAGAAGCAATTAATGGGTATGAGGCCCAGAGGATTGTGGGTCCAGACAGCTCCTATGTCGGCCCGCAGGTCTAGGCCGGGATATTAGAGGTCTGCATGGCACTGATTGCATTCTCTGCTGGAGTTTATGTTATTCAATCTCAATTGCGGACTTGTCGATCTTATCTAACTGCCTCGTGCTCCATTTTGCCGGTCTAAATTGTGCATGTGCAGTCCCCTCGCTGTTTCCTAGTCCCAGAGCTTTAGGCACCAATAATGGCTAATATCTATAAAGGCTTCAAGGCCTTATTGTATGCCAAGGAAAAGAGAAAAGTGCCACAAGCAGTGACGGGGCTTTCCTGTGCCTGGCTGTACTTGGTAAATTCAATCAAATTTTATCACTGAAATCAATCACGATAGAGGTCGGTTAGTGTTCAGAAAAAGTAATTAAGTATTATGTCACAGACTGACTTCAGGTTTGGTAAAAAAGATTCTCCACTGCTTCCAAGCCTCCTGGCTAGCTGAGTACTGAAAGGGGGCTCATCCTCACCCCAAGTTTTGACGAGGAAGAGTCCAGCATCACACTGTAAGATCCCATCTATGCATAACTTTTATTGTAATGGATGAGCAACATTTACCTCCACCTGGTGCTTCCTCTGATGGTGTTCGCCCAAACTTGGGCTTAACCTCTACAGTTAAAGTGGTTGTAAACCTCAGACATGAAATATGAACAAAGCAAATTTTTCTATAGCGTGTGCTTGTCTCAATTCGGAGCACTAAGCGTCATTCCTGTCTGCCCCTTAGTTACTCTGCTATCTGCATGAGTCACTTCTGACACCAAGAGAAAAAAAATGGTGACAGGGAAGGGACCTCCAGCACACAGTCTGTGATTGACAGCCTCAGCTCTGTTGCTTTGTGAAAAGAGTTGTGTCCCTTCCTTCCAATCAGCTGAGCTTTTGCTTTTCTGACCTCTCAGACAAGCTTTATAAATTCAGCAGATATAGAGAAAAGAAGGCGGCTGATAAACAGGTACATCTTAGGTAGGAGGATTTGTTTCATCTCTGTGTATCACCTGAGGCCAGTCACTTCACTGGGTATATTGCAACCACTTTAAGCCCATTTCTAGGTGACATACATCAGAGCAGGAAGTTGTTCGTACGTAATAGTTTTTTTTTTTTAGGCACAAAGGATTTTTATGGTGCCTTGCCAGCTTTGTTCTCTTGGCTCTTCAGGTCTGGCAAGCTTGTCCATACTAGGACAGTACAACGGTGGACTGAGGTGGTCTTCGAGTATAAGAATTGCCATGTGCTTTTAAGCATTATCCATTCATTAAAAAGTATGTCTAAGCCAAGTAAAATAAACATATTTAGTACATCTATGCTAGAAATCCAGTAAGTTCCTAACTTCCTGCCAAAGCTGACAACACTGCCTCTGCTGTACTCAAATCCCAAGCAGTGTTCTCAGTCCTGTGCGAGTTCTCCCCTGGTGGATTACAGGGCACCACCTCCTCTCCGAAGAGGCGGACTATGCATGGCTGACAACACTACTTGGGATTTCTTTGCTGCAAATGCAACAATGTCTGCCCATTATAGGAAGTTGGAAGCTCACTGGATTTCTGGCCAATTGGATATTTATCTTTTTATTTGTAGCATTTCCAAAATAAGGGGAAATGTGCATGTACTGCAGAGATGTACTCAATATGTTGCCCAAAAATACATTTATAACAACGTGGTAAGACCAGCTGAGTATTTGCCATGGTTTAAAGTCCACCTGTGCACTGTGAGGTCATTCCTTTTTGTGTGGAAATGATAATCATTCGTTTACATCTGATCAATTAAAGCCCAGTTTCGGCCCAAATGTATGTTTATAGTTTTGGGTAGACTTGGAACGAATTCATACTTTTTTTTAATAGTGTCCATGACCCTGTTGAGGAGGTTTCACTTCGCTTCCTGTTCTTGTCAAAACAAAACAAGATATAAGGGGAGCAGTTTTCATTGGGACAGTATTAACCTCTTCATGCCGGCCGAACACATACGCGGCCCTGTGTAAACCACTTACCACCCTGGGTGCGCACTCCCTGCGTGCTCCCAATATGGTAGCCGGTGGTTACTGCAAAGCTCCCAATGAATACTAGCGATCGAGAGCTTTCTGATCATGTGACAGCCAATCACATCGGTTACATGTCCTGAATGCCGGCCTCCCAGCTTTTAGAGCCCTTAAAGGACTGGGAGGCGGAAAGGGGCTAATAACCAGTAATTATAACCTGACCAGAGGGTCTACTACTTATCCATTTTTCTGAAAAAAAAGGAAAGTCTTTTTCTTCTGTTCATTGAAGGACACAGTCAGATCTTTAGATGACGAGCAATGGGTTATTACACCATTATGCCACCTGCAGGAGTAGGATGCTAGGCACAACAAAAAGTACACAACTTAGGGGCAACCCCTGCTGATGGCCAAACCCTCCATCTGCAACACACAGCTCATTATTTATTTATTTATATATATATATATTTTGCCCTAGCACTTAGAAGTTAGGACCTAGAAAGTTTGATTAAAAAAAAAAAAACACAAGAGGGTGCCTCCATCTGAGTGTAGATTATATGTTAATTAAAAATAGGGCTAAAAATACTATTGCACTCGCTGCATGGGAAGGAATAGTCATAACATTACAGAAGGATCTCCAAGCTGCACTTAGACTGCAGAGCTTGGCTGGGAAGCTTTTGGTGAGAGGGAGAAGGAACGTTACTCGGCTGGCAGGATGAAACGCAAGCTCCCTTGCGGCTCCTGGATATGTTTGGGTGGTGCCGGCTAAGATCGGCTCTGGCTGAAGACCTTCGGCAGACAGAATGGGGGGCACTAAGGGGGAGTGGCTACAAATTTCAGAGCTTTAGGACCGTCCCTTTCTCTTGTGTTTTATAATATGTATATTAGGTAACGCAGGACTTGATATCTGAGAAGCATCCATCCATCAAAGTGACTTTTTATGTTTGTGTCCCTGAATCGTGATCAAAGGGGGTCTGTCAGCGCAGTAGTGTTTAAGTTTGGTTGATGAACTCTGACTTCACCCTCTGGCACTGCTTTGGGAACTCCCATTGGTCATGATATAAAGATCTGGCCGTGTCCTCCAATGGATGAAAGAGCAAATAGAATTTTTGTACTCACCATAAAATTTTATTCTCTGCATCCATTGAAGAACACAGAGCCCACCTTCTTTAAGTGTTTTTTTTTTTTTTTTGTCTCGATTGCTGGCTACTAAGCTGTGTGATGTAGATGGAGGGTTTGGCAACCAGCAGGGGCTATTTTTAGGTTGTGTGTTTTTTATTTCTTGTACCCAACGTCCTGCTCCTGCAGGTGCCATTGGTCATGATCTAACGATCCAGCTCTGCACTTCAATAACCCCAGAGAGAAGGATTTTACAGTGAGTACACAAATCCTTGTGTCTCCACTGCAGATTTCCCTTCACTTCCTGTTCTCTCGGGAAGTAAGGGCTAATCTCCCTGCTGATGCATAAAATCAAAACCTTTACAGTGCTTCTATTGCTCCCCACAAAACTAAACAAGGGAAAAGCTTTGGCCAGGAATTGGGCTTTAACAAGCGCAAAATTGGTCCTAGTGCAGCAAGCTTGTTTGTGCAGCTTTTCTGTAATAACCAATCAGATCTTTTCTTACATTAAGGGAGATATTGCTAGCTGCTGAAAGCTGGTTTGTGATTATTTGGGTGTTGCAACACACCATTCCACTTACTCGCACTTCTGTTATACATATCCCTATCTCCATGACATTACTAGTTCCTGCTGAATCAGAATACAATATGGCTTCCACGTCTGTATGCTATAAACTTCGGCATATCTTCTGAAAATGGCAATAAGATGTCTTCTGCAATACCTAACACCAGCACTGCATCACCTCATTAGTCGGCATGCTGGGCCTATTTTAGTTATTTGTTTAGATTTTGTTATTATTAGCGTAAAGTGTATGAAAGCCCAGACAATGAACTTCTCTCATTTGCTCCCCATTGGACTGTTCAATTAGATCATTGGAAGGGTTTTTTTTTTATACCTGCTTTACAAGTGCAAAAAGAAAATAACTGTTGATCTTGCCAGAAATCAGGAGTTGTCCTATTTACTCTATGGTGTTCTCTCAAGCACTCTTATTAGCCTTGCCCAGTTCTTTCTGTGGACTACAGAACACTTCTAGTGTAGTTTATGAAAAGTCTGTGTGCCTCCAAGGACCAGGTAATCCTCAGGTGTGATCCTTGAGCCTTTCCATGCGACTGGGATAAACTTGTCTTCCCCTATGTAAGGGGCTCATTGGAGAATTATTATTCCCTGGGCTGCTGTCTGGCTCTTAAGAGTACAGCCAAAGCTTGTTTGGCTTTACTTCTGTGAATCACAGGAGTGCAATTCGTTCTGCACTCCTGTGACTTGTTTTCAGCAGACAGCAGGCTAAAGTCCACTGTCGGCTGAAGTCACAGAGCCGGTCCAGGCTTTGGAAAGATTTTGACCATGTGGTCAGGATCCACCCACATCCCTGGACTGGCTCCTGGCTCAGCCTCTCAGCAAGCTGCTGAGAGCCTGAGCTGGCCACTCTCGCCCTCAGGGAGCTCTGAGAACTGAGCAATCGGCAGTGTTTTATCGCTTGGTTCTCAGTCTTAGAGCTGGTGGGG
Source organism: Glandirana rugosa (assembly GCA_018402905.1). Lineage (NCBI taxonomy): Eukaryota > Metazoa > Chordata > Amphibia > Anura > Ranidae > Glandirana > Glandirana rugosa. Next base: position 4,539,259 of record BLSH010481670.1, on the reverse strand, counting down.
GACCGATGCATCAACCTAGGGTAAGTATGATTCTTAAGGGGAAAAAAATAAAACAATTCCCATACTTCTCTATTAAAGTGGTTTTAAAGGCTGAAGGTTTTTTTTTTTACCTTGATGCATGCATGCATTAAGGTAAAAAAAAGCCTTCTACATGCAGCTCCCACCCTTATCGTTACCTGAGCCCAATCTTGATCAAGCGTTGTGCACGAGACCAGAGGCTCCCTCTTCGTTCGCTCAGAGAGAGCAGCAGGAACCATTGGCTTCCTCTGCTGACAATCATAGCCAGTGATGAGGGGCATGGTGGAGTCGCACTCTTTGTGTTCATGGACACACAGAGCTGGCTCGTGAGCGAGCCTGCACTACTGCCCCCATAGTAAGAGGTTTGCTATGGTGAGCACTCAGTGGGGGGGATCAGGGCTGCTCTGTGCAAAACCATTACACAGAGCAGATGAGTATAGGCATGTTTATTGTTTGTAAAGGATCAAATTGTATTTTTTTTTTAAATCACTTTAAGAAAACATGGTTCCTTCCACACTGAGGAATCTTGCTTGGGCAGGTCTCCTGGTTTGGACTCTTGGTAGTCTGGTTCCTGACCTTGACCCCAAGCCTAACTTCAACCTGATTCCCTTGGGGACAATGCATTGGAAGCCAGTTTCTCTTCACTGGTAGCCTTTGGACATGGCGGAAAGGTTCACACTCCTAGGTGCGCCTCAAATCCTGCATGGCAGATAAGGATTGTTGCTGGAAGGCTCTGTATAAACATCGCCTCCTCTCCTTATCTGATGGAAATGAGGAGACGGGGGAGGTGTTTGTAGTCTGGGAAAGCAGCCTAGGGTGACAAAGCTGCTTCTGCATAGATACAGTACAGCACATGAGCATTGCCTCTTTAAAATAGAAAGTGAGTTACTGGCAGGATCACCAGGTGAAAACATATAGGAAAAAGGCCTGAAAAAAAAAGATTGCAGACACCACATCTAAGGACTGGTAAGCTGCAATATATAGTACATGTGTATTTGGGGGAATACTGTAGATACACTTTAAAGCCTAACTATGGGCTGCTATTAAATGTACCCATGCAGTGTGGTTCACTCTACACTGTATGGGTTCAATGTTAATTTGGAAGGAATTAGTACAAAGACCTTATTTCTTGCTCCCCAGCAGCCAGCACTCTCCTCCGCTCTCCGATACTCTAGAATGTGCCCTCGCTGTCCTCTTGTACAATCCAGGACTGCTGGTCCTGCATTGTCCATGATGACGTTGAAGAACTGTAACCGGTTTGGCAGCAAAATGAATCGCTTTTAGGGGACTGATTGCACAGAAACAAGGAAGTCTGCAGGAGTGAGGAGTATTTAATAGTCCTGTTTGATCGCAACAAGTTGCTGGTAGTCTCAAAGGCAGCAGCAGCAAAATCACCATGAAAGACAAAATGTCAATAGTAGCTACAGAGTTCCTGGGGCAGCTCCTCTGCAGTCAGAAGGATTATCTGCAATACATAGAGAAGACACAGGAGGTCTCCTCAAAGTGCAACATAAACCATTTTATTAATTTAAAAAAATTTTAACACTCACATTTAGCAAATCGTGTGAAGGAATATCCTGTACATCAGGGGGGCATCCCGGTCACAGACAACAGAGGGTTATCCAAATACGAAGTGCTGAGCTGCTGATAGATGTGATGGTAAAGGCAGGACGATACCCAGGCAGTACACTCCAATAGTGCTGAGCTGTTGAGAGTTCACAGTGTGGGGGACCCTCTGTGTGACGTTGGATGAAAGGAGCGTAGTTGCGTGTTTCGAGGCAGTACCACTTTTTTTTTTTTTTTCAAGCCTTTTTTAAGGCTTGAAAAAGAAAAGGTACTACCTCGAAACCTGTAGCTATGCCCCTGTCACGCCCCTGGTGTCTGACGTCACAGATTCTGTCAGCTTGGCCCTATTCGATTGTACTGCCTGTGCATCCAAATCTGCTTTCACCATCACATCTATCAGCAGCTCAGCACTTCGTATTTTGGTTAACCCTCTGTTATTTGTTGCCGTGATGCCCCTTTGATGTACATGATATGTCTTCATGTCTTCAAACTATTTGCTAAATGTGGGTGTTTAACTTTTTTTTTTTAATTAATAAATGCTTTATGCTGCACTTAGACGCGCCCTCTTGTGTTTTCTCGAAAAGTAAGGAATAACCTAAGTATTTGTGCTTGTTTCCTTCTCCATTAGCCAAACCAGGAACATAAATTTAAATGCAGCCTGGAGTAGGATTTTAACAGAGCACTAAGTCTTAGTTTGCAGTTTTATGCTTTATATTTGGCTTTTGTTTGACTTTGTGCTGCATGGTTGTTCATTTTAAAGGGTGATGCCTATGACAAAAGAAGCAATATATTGTCTGGTTTGGCTGGTGAACAGCAGGCGCTAGACAAACCTTTTTCTCTGGTGCAATGCTCCCCAAATACACGAGCCTTTCATACTGCCAGTCATGGTTTCCCACCTCGTTTTACTTCTTTTAGGTTTCTAGTAATTTTTTCAGTTTTCATTTTTTTAATTTGTCTAGTTAGTATCAGACAGTGTTGACAGGGTATTTTGTGTTTTTGTTGTCTTATGATTTTATTCTGCACTATTGAAAAGCAGAGTGATTGCGTTGGCTTTGATTTAGGAAGCTATTTTGTTTTAGATGAAGAATACAAATAATAGACCCGGTAAATGAAATATGCCTGTGTTAATATGTGTTATGGGGCAGCACTGGTTTAATTTCCCACCGGCCTCTCAAAGGCTTAAAGGGTTAGTTCACCTTTGCCAAAAAACTGCCTTTGCAGGTAAGAGGTACCTGTAGACAAAAATAAACTGTGCAGCTTTGATTAAAGAGGTATGTATGATCAGGAGGTATGTAAATAGCCTATACCTCTTTGCTGGAGGTATAGACTATTTACATACCTCCTGGCGCCTGGCTAAAAAATTCCCAGCGATGGCATCCTCCTTTTTTGCCTCTTGCAAGGAGGTTGCTAAGACACTCCCAGCCATTACTGCTCACCCCACTAAAGCCCTGCATGTGTACGGTGCACCTTCTTCTCCATCGCAGCTTTGCTGAGCTCAGGGCTATGGTGACGGGAGAGAGAGCGCACATAAGGGGTTTTGAATCGGCTAGGAGTGTCCTAGCAAGTTCCTAGGAACAAGACAGGATATTACGATGCCATCTATGCTTTTTTTTTTAAGGCAGGCTTCGGAAGGTATGTAAATGGCCTACACCTGTAGCAAGGGCATGCCCCTGTTTGCCTTGTTGCTAGGATGTTTCCCAGACACTCCCAGCCATTACTCCTCACCCCCACCAAACCCCTGCATGTTTATGGTCCCCTATTCCCCCCCCCACTGAGCTCATGGCTACTGCGACAGGAAAGAGAGCGTGCACAGTGAGCTGGGAGTGTCTTAGCAAATTCCTAGCAACAAGACAGGATGGTATGATTCCATCTCCATGAGTTTTTCTGTCAGGCTTAGGGAGGTATTCAAATGGCCTATGCCTGTAGCAAGAGCATCCCCTTGTTTTGCCTTGTTAGGAGGTTGCTAAGACACTCTCAGCCATTACTGCTTACCCCCACCAAACCCCTGCTTACCCCCACCAAACCCCTGCTTACCCCCACCAAACCCCTGCATGTGTAAGGTCCACGATCTCCCCCGCTGAGTTCAGGGCTACTGGGAAAAGGAGGGAGAAAGCGCAAACAAGGGGTTTTGAATCAGCTGAGAGTGTCTTAGCAACTTTCTAGCAACAAGGCAGGATGGTATGACGCCATCTTGAGAGCTCGCACAGTGAGCTGGGAGTGTCTTAGCAAATTCCTAGCAACAAGGCAGGGTGGTATGATTCCATCGCCATGAGTTTTTCTGTCAGGCTTAGAGAGGTGTGTAAATGACCTACACCTCTGGCAAGGGCATCCCCCTGTTTTGCCTGGTTGCTAGGATGTTTCTAAGACACTCCCAGCCATTACTGCTCATACCACCAAACCCCTGCATGTGTACTGTCCACAATCTCCTCTGTCACAGCTTCGCTGAGCTCAGGGCTACTGCGACAAAGAGAAGAGAGCACACAAGGGTTTTAAATCAGCTGAGAGGGTCTTAGCAACTTTCTAGCAACAAGGCAGGATGGTATGATGCCATCTTGAGTTTTTCAGTCAGGTTTCAGGAGGTACCATATGTAAATGGCTTACACCCGTAGCAAGGGCAGTTTAGCTTTGCACAAAGCTGCGCAGTTTGTTTTTATCTACAGGTACCCCTGACCTGCATAGGCAGTTTTCTGGCTTTGGTGATCTAACCCTTTAAAGTGTATTTATTCCTTAAAGCGGCCTCTGGCCTATTTTATAACTACAGCCCCCGGCGTTGCTGACTCCAATAGCATTAAGGTTTGCAAAGTTTTTTTTTTTGTTTGTTTTGTTTTTTTTAAGTAGATTACATTTCAAGGGGCATAAAGATGTCCATTTCCGCTGTACCTCGTCTTAGCGAGGTAAGCCATTTCCTGCCGCCCGTTGCCTCCTGATATATTGGTGTCATCAATCCCAGGAGTCAATGAGCATCCTTGATAGCTTGCCATAACAACAGGGCAAGAACTTCCTCCGACGCCGTCATTGTTATAGCAACCTGCAATACAGTGAGTGCGCCGCACTTTGTTCACAATGCGCAGGCGCAAGATCGGGAGGTGCATGCTGGGTACCCAGCAGCACAATTTCCCAGAGGAAACTCTGAGAGGGCTTCAGAAGCCCACACTAAGGATGGAAGCATACTGGATCCTGAAGGGACAGTGAGAAAAAAAAAGCAGCAAACAATTTCATTTGCAGCATATGCCGATTTTAGATCGCATAAGCTGCGATTATCACGGAGGTTATTTAAAAAAAAAAATGGCGGGAGCTACACTATAACAATGAACTTTTCCGATTTGTTGCCTTTTTTGGTCTGATAAATACAACCTTAAAGTAGAAATTGGCTTGGGTGAGGCAGACTAGACTGTATTTGTATTGCTATAAATCAAACAGTATGCAAACTATGAAATGCACAGCAGGCAATCAAAGCACTTATCTGAAAAAAAATGTTTTCATGACGCTCCGTATTCATAATATTATGTTAGTGCAATTTACACTAAAGTGTGACAGTTGAGGCATTCTAATGCCTGTAATCAGTCTCTTCTGAAAATGTATTTTCTCTCTTTGCTTGTAAAGACAAATCTATAATTCCCCAGAAATGTGATTTCCAGATTGTGTGAATTTGTGTGCCATGCTGGTCACCTTGGCCTCAAAGAGAACCGGTCACGGATGAAGTTTAGGAAGGATCTGAGCGATATACATAGGTCATTTACGTATTTCATAAAGCCTGACTGGAAAACTCCTAGGATGTTGCTAAGGCTCTGTTCACCTATAGACTTGCTTACGGATGTCATGTGATCTTCATGGTTTTGCTTTACTTTGTATTGAGAGCCAGGGGGTCAGAGGTCACCTCTTCCTAAATAATTGAAAATGAGGAGCCCAATTTAAATTTAAGGCAGTATGTGCCCGGGGACAAATGCCCGAAATGCAAGCAGTGTTCTGGGCATTCATCCCTGGTCGCATACTGCCTTCAAGGGTTAGTTCACCTCTACCAAAAAGCTGCAATGCGGATAAAGGGCATCTGTAGATAAAAACAAGCTGTGCAGCTTTGACCAAAGTTAAATAAAGTCCTTACTATAGGTGTAGGCCATTTACATATTTCATGAAGCCTGGCTGGAAAGCTCCTAGGATGTTGCTAAGACTCCATTCATACATGGGTGTTTTTGAATCGTGGATGGAATCGCCGCAGTTCTGGCCATGATTTCAAAATGCGCTGTTTAAATGTCAAATCACATTGTGCATGCCCAATGATACATGTATTGCTCTATGCGGATGTTCAATGTATCTGTGAGGCTTTCTTGGAATTTCTTTATTTGTACTACTTATTGTTTTGCATTTTCTTTTTCAATAAAACTTTTGTTGATTAAAAAAAAAAAAAAAAATGTCAAATCGCACATCAGTGTGTTCAGGTGCCATTCATTTCAATTGCACCTAAAAACATGTTGCGATTGTTGTGCGACAAATCTCGCATATCATATGGTACGATGCCATATGGAGCATGGAGCTTCCTTTTGGTGACACACTTTGGTTTGTGCAATTGCAGAGTGTGACAATCGCTGCAGAATCGCACTGCATTTTTAAAATGAATAACACCTGAACACGCTGATATGCAATTTGACATTTTAACAGTGTGTTTTGAAATCGTGGACAGAATCGCTTCGATTCTGCCAACTAATCAAAACACCTATGTGTGAACCGAGCCTAAGAGATGCCTAGTTATGTTCACCTCCATGCATCATCTTTCAAATGCTGAGCTCATAGCTACTGCATCAAATTGCAAATCGGCTTGTTCAGGTGGAATTCATTTCAACAGCACCTAAAAGCATGGTGCAACAAATCGCGCAAAACCAAATTGCACCTTGCGTAACGCCCAAAAAAATTCCGGAGCTTCTTCAGGGCGACACGCATCTCGCGATTGCAGCGCGACACTCACGGCAGAATCACACTGCGTCTTTAGGTGCCATTGAAATTAATGACACCTGAACACGCTGATGTGCGATTTGACATTTTAACAGCGCGTTTTGAAATCGTGGGCAGAAACGCTGCGACCCAGCCCATGAATCAAAACACCTATGTGTGAACGGAGCTTAAGGCTGGCCATACACTATACAATTTTCTTGTTCAACTTTCCTTTAGATTTACCAAAACCATATAATATGAGGTCAAACCTAAAGCATTTCAATTTGTATGCAATCAGGCAGGCCCTTGCACTACATAGTTGAAGGTAAATCTAAAGGAAATTGAATAAGAAAATTGTATAGTGTATGGCCAGCCTTAGAGATGTTGGTCTAGCTGTTAAAGTGGAGGCCTGCCGCCGCCCCTTTAAAAATTAGAAGTCAGCAGCTACACATACTGTAGCTGCTAACTTTTAATATTAGGACACTTACCTGGAGTCCAGCGATGTCAGCACCACTGCTGATCTGACTGGTCGAGCGCTGCCACCGCCATTGAGGCTAAGGGAACCCAGAAGTGTAGCCTTTCAGGTTCACGCCGGGCCCCTACTGCGCATGTGCGGGCGCTGCTGCGCTTTCTCACTGGCCCGATGGAAGAGGAGGAGGGTGTCGGACTGCTGACGTCAGCGGCTGTGACTGCAGCCCGGGCTCCTGGATGTGGGAAAAAGTATACCTGTCAAAGACGGGTATCCTCTCCCCCCTCCCCCCTGAAAGGTGCCAAATGTGACACCTGAGGTGGGGGGAATCTGATGAGCGGAAGTTCCACTTTTGGGTGGAACTCCGCTTTAAGTTCACTTCCATCATCACAGGAGTGTGCTCAGAGCTACTGCATCCGGGGAAAGAAAGCGTAGGTAATGGGGTTTGATTTAGAGAGAGAGCTTGCTCCTGTGATAGTAGAGGTTAACAGTAACAACTAGACATCTCTTAGCAACATCCTAGGAGTTTTCCAGTCAGGCTACATGAGGTGCATAAATTGGCTTACATCTATAGCAAGGGCATTATTCAACTTTGGTCAAAGCTGCACAGCTTGTTTTTATCTAGAGACATCCCTTATCTGCATAGGCTGTTGGTAAAGGTGAGCTATGCCCTTTAAGGCAGTATGCGACCAGGGAGGAAAGCCCCAAACTGCTTGCATTCTGGGCATACGTCCCTGTTCGTACAGCTTGGCGTACAGTCCAGCCGCAGCAGCTTTCACCCTCTCATATGGCTTAACAGACTGCCGGTAGCTGGACTGGATGATGAGCCTTTGCCTTCCTCCTGCACCTAAATGCTGGCGTCTCTTGCATCTGGGTTAAATGCCCAAAGGACTGATATACCCCCATGTAAACAATTTGTATGGGTGGGTTTACGCAATCCCTGGGGCTACTGGGTGTTAAAATATGCCAATATACACCTATGTGCATGAGCCCTTAGCCTGCACAAGTATTACAACATCGTACATAAGCCTAAAGGTGACTGGTTCTCTTTAAGGCCTTGAAATACAAGGTGATGTGTTGTAGTACAAATGTGCTACCCCCCCCCCCCCCCATTCTCCATACAGAGGCTGATATCAGAACGCTAGAGCTGTGGAACGTGTCTGTGTTGCCCTTAGCAACCTATCAGCCGTCAAATGATATATTTATGTTCTGTTTTTGGTGCTCAATGCCCAATTATTTACATGCATTATCAGACAGAGAGATGCCTGCCCTCCATGTAAACATTTGCAGGGCTCAAACCAGACGTTCTCGCTGTACGATATACATTCGCCATCACAGCTTTCTCCTTGTTTTATGTTTTTGTGCTCTTTGGGGCGATGTCAGGGGAAGGATCCTGACGCACTTTACATTTCTTACTAAGGTGAACTTGTCACTAGAACTTAAGAGCTCATTAAAAAAGTGCTAATGAGAACATTACTTGTCCATGTCAACCAGTTGTAATCCATAGCAACCAGTCATATTCCTTGTTTTTATTTCCAACCTTGAACTGCGGAATTAATAGCTGTAAGCTGATTGGTTGCTATGGGCCATTAGAATTGATGTTGTTGGTACATTTGTACTATATCGCCTCTTAGGCCTTGTTTGCACTTGTGGTTGGGAGGGAGGCGTTTACAGGTGGTTAACGCTGTGTTTTTAACCCCCCCCAACTGACCTCTTACCCTCACCATCCACTCCCCCTTAATCTGCAAAGGCAGTGGATGGGGGTGTCCATATGCCGCGTTCTAGTGATAGGTACTCTTTACACTCACTGTGCCACCCCCTGATGAGCTGCATCATCCTATCATTATAAGCAAGGACTTTTCTCCACCTTTTGTATGAACGTACGAATGAGAACATTACTTGTCCATAGCAACCAGTCATAGTCCATAGCAACCAGTCATATTCCTTGTTTTTATTTCCAACCTTGAACTGCGGAATGAATAGTTGTAAGCTGATTGGTTTCTATGGGCCATTAAAATTGATGTTGTTGGCACATTTTGTACTAGATCTCCTCCTAGGCCTTGTTGGCACTTGTGGTTGGGAGGGGGGAAGGCGTTAACCGGTGGTTAACCTGTGTTTTTACCCCCCCAACTGACCACTCGCCCCCACCAACCACTCACCCTTAAGCTGCAAAGGCAGTGGATGGGGGTGTCCACATGCCACATTCTAGTGATTACACTCACTGTGCCACCCCCTGATGAGTTGTATCGTCCTATCATTATAAGGAAGGACTTTTCTCCACCATTATATGAACATGGTGGAGACTTAGCTATTCACACACTATATGCCACGTTTTTAGGATGGAATTACCCCCCATCCTCCATCGCTGATGCAACTCATCCAGGGTGACGCTACGACTTTGAGGAAATTGAAGTGCGATGGGATACATGGCTGACAGTGCCCCAAAGAACATCCCTGGCTCATTCACTTCCACAAAACCTGGTGGATTTATTTTGAAGAAGATGATTCTAGAAATTGCAGAATAATCTATAAATGTGTGTGTATATAAAGAAACCTTAAATGTAAATATTCTATTTTTATGGTTGTAAGAAAAAATAAATAAAAGCTGCTTTGATGAATGACGAAATTGTGCTTGTATTTTGTGCAAACATTTCCAAGTGGGTGATTGTAATACTTGGGATCCACATACAATGTTCATCAGTATTATCCTTTAGACATGCTTTGTGTTTAGGCAGGGCATTCATTTTAAATAAACTCCTAACCCATTAACAATCACACCTGCACTGTTATTGGAAATGCACCATAATGCACGCATCATTCAGATCAAATTATGGTGTGATCAATCCCTTCATATGAGTTGTACCTAATCTATTATGGGCAGGGCTGCTGCTATTTAATACATTATTTCCTGATCTGTAGCCTGATTCTCAGGACCAGGGAACACCTCTTTGAGAATCCAGAGGGTGGTACTTGAACCAGAAAACTTGAGAACCCAGAGGGTAGTGCTGGAACCAGAGAACACCTCCCTGAGAACCTAGAGGGAAGTACTGGAACCAAGGAACACCTCCATGAGAACCTAGAGAGTGGTACTGAAACTAAGGAACACCTAATAATAAAACCAGAGGGTGGTGCTGGAACCAGGAAACCCCTTCCTGAGAACCTAGAGGTTGGTGCTGGAACTAGGGAACACCTTGCTAAGAACCAAGAGGGTGGTATTAGAACCAGGGAAACACCTCACTAAGAACTCGGAGCCTGGTGCTGGAATCAGGCAACACCTCATTAGCAACCTAGAGAGTGGTGATGGAACAAAGGAACGCCGCACTAAGAATCCAGAGGGTGGCGTTGGAGCTAGGGAACACCTCACTATAAACACAGGGTGTGGTCCTGGAAGCAGGAAACACCTTAATAAAAACTTAAAGGGTGGTACTAAAACCTGGGAACACCGTGCTAAGAACCCAGAGGGTGGTACTTGAACCAGGGAACACCTCATTAAGAACCCAGTGAGTGGTGCTGAATCCAGGAAATGTCTCACTTTGAACCCAAATAGTGGTGCTGGAACCAGGGAACTGCCACTAAAAACTCAGGGGGCTGGGCTGGATTCAGGCAATACATCTTTGAGAACCTAGAAGACAGTGCTGGAATCAGGGAAATACCTCTTAGGACCTAGAGGGTAGCGCTGGAACCAAGGAACACCTCTTAGAGAACTTAGAGGACAGTCATGGAACCAAATAATGCCTGTTAGAGAATCTAGGGGACAGTGATGCAATCAGGGAATGCCTCCTTTAGAACTCAGATTATAGTGTGGGAATGGGGAATGCCTCCTGGAACCTAGAAGGTAGTGCTGGAATCAAGGAATGCTTCCCTGAGAACCTAGAGAGGGCTACTGGAACTAGGGAATACCTCCCTGAGAACCTAGGGGGTGGTACTGGAACTAAGGAGGAACACCTAATAATGAACCCAGAGGGTGGTGCTAGAATCAGAGAACACCTTACTAGGAAGAGTGGTGCTTGAACCAGGAAACCGCATCCTGAGAACCTGAAGGTTGGTGCTGGAACTAGGGAAGACCTTACTAAGACGTTAGAGGTTGTTAGATGCAACAAACACCTTACTAAGAGCCCAGAGGATGGTACTGGAACCAGGGAACACCTCACTAAGAACACAGAGCCTGGTGCTAGAATCAGGGAACACCTCATTAAAAACCCAGAGGGTGGAGCTGGAACCAAAGAACATCTCACTATAAACCCAGAGTGTGGTGCTGAAAGCAGGAAACACCTTGCGAGGAACCGAGAGGGTAGTATTGGAACCAGGGAACACCTCATTAAGAACCCAGTGAGTGGTGCTGAATCCAGGAAATGTCTCACTTTGAACCCAAATAGTGGTGCTGGAACCAGGGAACTGCTCACTAAAAACTTAGGGGGCAGTGCTGGATTCAGCCAATGCCTCTTTGAATCTAAAAGACCATGCTAGAACAGGGGAATACCTCTTAGGACCTAGAGCAGTGATGGCGAGCCTTGGCACCCCAGATGTTGTGGAACTACATTTCCCATGATTCTCAACTACACTGCATAGTGCATGAGCATCTTGGGAAATGTAGTTCCAAAACATCTGGGGTGCCAAGGTTCGCCATCACTGACCTCAAGGGTAGTGCTGGAACCAGGGAACACCTCTTAGAGAACCTAGGGGACAGTGGTGCAGCCAGGGAATCCCTCCTTTAGAACTTAGAGGATAGTGCTGGATTCAGGCAATACTTCCTAGAACCTAGAGGATAGTGCTGGGATCGGGGAATGCCTCGAACCTACAGAAGAGTGCTGGAATCAGGGAATGAATCTTCGAGAACCTAGGAGATGATGATGCAACAAGGAATACCTCTTAGAACCTAGAGGGTAGCGATGGAACCTGGCAATACCTTAAAAAGAACCTAGATCAGTGTTCCCCAACCCAGTCCTCAAGGCCCACCAACAGGTCATGTTTTCAGGATTTCCCTCAGATTAATCAGCTGTGGTAATTACTAAGGCAGTGAAACTGATGAAATCACCTGTGCAAAATAATGGAAATCCTGAAAACATGACCTGTTGGTGGGCCTTGAGGACAGGGTTGGGGAACACTGACCTAGATGACAGTGATGGAACCAAAGAATGACTCTTTTAGAACCTAGAAGACAGTGATGCAACCACGGAATTCCTCTTTTGGAACTTAGAGAATCGTGCTTGAACCAGGGAATAAATCTTGGAGAACCTACTGCTGGAACTAAAGAATGCCTCTCTGATAGCCCTACAGGACAGTGCTGGAATCAGGGAATGCCTTTCCAGGAATCCAGAATGAAGTGCTGAAACCTGAGAACACAAAGGCTTCCTCTGATTCAGGGCCATTCAAAAAATAACTATATAATGTGGGCCACCATAGTGATTTAGTGGGCTGTGACTTTAATTACCGGTACAACATTTTTATGTTCAACTGGATCACATTTAATGGAAGTCTCACTCTGTTCTACATTATACTCATTTAAAGTGGTAGTAAACCCTCCTATCATTTTCAGCCAAGTAAGCCGCCATCTTGGCCTCTTTTTAATCTACAACTGCCATGATGCTGCACATGTGATCAGCTATGACACCAGCCATTGGATGGTTTGACAGTTTGGTTTAGAGCACGACCAATTGGAATGTTACATTTCCGGCACGTGCCGGAAATGTAACTGATTTTTAAACTGTTAAATGGATGGGTTTACTACCGCTTTAACTACCCCGCCCAACAACTGCTTTCCTTATCCTGTCCAGTTTTCCATAGACCAAAATCTACAGACTTGCAGCTGTCAATGCCCCTTGCTACAGAAGAGAGAGCAGTTAGGCTGGCCATACATTACATTTTTTTCTTGTACAATTTCCCTTTATATTTACCAAAACACTTTCACTTTGTATGCAATCAGGCAGGCCATTGCACTACATAGTTGATGGTAAATCTAAAGGAAATTGAAGAAGAGAATTGTATAATGTATGGCTAGCTTTAGTTTGTAGTAGAGACTCTGAAACCTCCTGCTACTATGAGGCTGATTTACTAATGAGCTTGAGAATATTTACACAATAAATTAAACTCATTTCAAGTTTTAGCACAAGAACAATTGGAGGCTGATGAGTTTTTTATTATTATTATTTAATTTCTAGCACAGTCCAGCCTAAGCTCTGGTAGGCCACATCCTGGATAAAACATGTAAATCCCTGAACATGTACCTGATTGTTATAGCCAATGGGATTGCATGAAAAATAAAACCCTCTTCCAGAAAGGGCAATATTTAAACATTATATTTTGGATGTTTTTAAATAAAATTTCACTTATTGGCATTCTTGTCGCTAAGCGGTGGCCGTTTTGTCTTCATCTTCCCGCTCGTCTCTTATTCCAAGCAAGAAAAATGCAAATCCCCCCTGGTCAGAGCATCTTCCAATTTCTCAGAGTCCAGGCTTCTTTTCGGTCATTAATTATACGAGAGGAAGGGTTGGACAGGCGGGGAGATGAGAGTTTTTGATTTACGAAAGTAACGAGATGTGGCGAATCGCTGTTCTTACGGTTATTCACTTTAAAATAAATTTTTGTAGGTTTTATATTACAAATTTATAACGGGAAAGACCTTCTCCCAAAATAAAAAGTACGTTAGGGTAACCGATATTGTTAGTCCATGTACAAGTCCCTAAATGTACAAAATAGGTCCTACACCGGATGGTCTCGAATCCGACCTGACACGATCTTTAATTTATTATTATTATTTTTTGAGTAGTCGGAGGTTAACAAGAACACGATTTTGAACTTTACTCAAATTAAATAACACATTTATAAGA
>BLSH010481670.1:4507489-4525121 GCA_018402905.1 Glandirana rugosa | reverse complement strand
TAAAAAAAAAAATTGAATAGCTGTTTCTCCATCGAAACTGCATTTAAATGTATTCTGTGCAAATTGGGCAAAAGCAAATGTTCTCCAGCTATATGCTCTGCAGATCGAATGTATGAATGTGGAAAATACCACATTATGGCCACTAGATGGAGCTGAAAAGCATACGTATGATAGCTCCATCTAGTGGCCTTAATGCAGTAGGGCGCCTAATTATTTCCTATGATAGTTCATTCTATCTAGTGTCCATAACCACTATGACGTTTAAAGTAGTTGTCAACTCGTGACAACCACTTTCACTTACAGGTAAGCCTATGATAAGGCTTACCTGTAGGTGCCCTGCATATCTCGTCATTTCGGCACATGCGCAGTGAAGAAACGGCATCTCTTCACTGTGATCGTGCTGTGACTGGCGGCTCTCGCGCGCATGCGAGACATCACGCGACTCCGGCCAGTCACAGAGCCGGAGTCGTGGCCCTGGAAGGAAGAGGGGCTGAAGATGGACGCCGCCAGCACCGGGGACAGCGATGGACGTCCCAGGCTTCGTTTGCAGGTAAGTGGCACATAATGGGCTACTATGCGATGCACACCAGCCCATTATGTTTCTAGCTTACAGGGGAATGTAGAAGTAGTAAACCCCATCTGGGTTTACTTACTCTTTAATACCGGTGTTATGGCTGCAGCTAGATGCTATAACCCTGGTATTAAAATTTTCCTCAGGCACCACTCTTTCTGCTTAAACTAATCAGTGTGGCTGATTAGCCATTGGATCACTTTTAGAAGCGGCGGGAGGTGGTTCTCGAACTTACCTGGCTGATCGGAAAGCCCAAGGATTGATCTGGCGCTGGTAGTGGCTGGCCACAGAGATGAGCGGAGAAAAGATGGCCTCCGCTCATCTCTATGGCCTAAGAGGACCGGAGTGACATCATGATGCCACATCCAGTTAATGGCCGATGTAAACAAGGCCAATTCTTTTCTTTTTTTTAAAGCAATAGATCAATGTTTTTTTTTTTTTTTTGATACAATGCTTTACTCTGTAGAGGTGAGAGGTGGAGTATTATTGACCCCACATCTCTCCATAAAGAGGACCTGTCATGCCTTATTTCTGTCACAAGAAATGATTTCTTGTGAAAGGAAAGTGATCAAAAAAAAATTTAAAGGAGCAGTCTAAACATGTAAAAAAAAAGTAATAAAATAAGTAATAATAATAAGAAAAAAATGTTTAACATGCCCCTGTCCCCCCACGCAGTGGTGAACACATACGTAGGTCATGCCCACATATGTAAATGGTGTTCATACCACACATGTTAGCTATCACCACGAACGCCAGAGCAAGAATTCTAGTACTAGACCTCCTCTGTAACTCTAAACACTTCCCAACCGCCGTATGCAGAATGACAGCCGGGAAGTGGTTCAGTTATCCTGACTGGACGTCTTATGACGTCATCAGGGTAACATGCCGGCGCACGCCCCCCGCCGCATTACCGATCTCGGTAAAGAGCTTCACATCAGATCCATGTGATCAGCCATGACCAATCACGGCTGGTCACAGTGTAACACAGGAAAGCCGTTTATCGGCTTTGCCTGTACTTGGGTCTGCAGACCTGAGCAGTGGAAAGCCAATTGGCTGCTCTCCTGACGGGGGGGGGGGGGAGATCTGTGCAGATAGTTTATCAGCACAGCCCCCCTAGGATCACCACAGTAGACCACCAGGGAGACCACTCTAGACCACCAGGTAAGGGGCATAGTGCCCAATATGGATGACACTCAATGCCACCTTCAGATGCCACCCTAGGCCACCAGGGAATGGGCCCCTATCAATGCATCTGCCCACCAGTGCCCATATCAGTGCGTACTAGTGCCACCTATCAGTGCCGCGTATGAGTGCCTATCAGTGCCGCTTATCAATATGCGTCAGTGCTGCATATCAGTGCCCATCAGTGCTGCTTATCAGTGCCACCTATCAGTGCCCGTCAGTGCTCATCATTGCTGCATAGAAGTGCCTCATCATCAGTGCCCATCAGTGATGGAGAAAATGTACTTATTTACAAAGTTTTGTGACAGAAACAGATAATTTTTTTTTTCAACTTTTCGGTCTTTTTTATTTGTAGCGCAAAAAATAAAACCCGCAGGGGTGATCAAATACCACCAAAAGAAAACTCTATTTGTGGGAACAAAATGATAAACAATTTGTTTGGGTGCAACGTTGCATGACCGCGCAATTTTCATTCAAAGCGCAACAGCACTGAAAGCTGAAAATTGGTCTGGTAGGAAAGTGTTCTAAGTGCATAGTATTGAAGTAGTTAAGTATCTTAGTTTGGTGCCATTCTGCAAACGTGCGCAGTTTTAAAGCGTGACGTGTTAGGTAACTAATTTACTCAGCGTAACATCATCTTTCATATTTTCCAAAAAAATAGGTTATATATTGTGTTTTGTTCTTTTTTTAATTCATTAAAATGTATTTTCTCGAAAAAAAAAATGCGTTTGAAAAATCGCTGCGCAAATACCGTGTGCTATAAAAAATTGTAATGATCATTATTTCCTTCTCTAGGGCTTCTGCTAATAAAAAAAAATATATAATGTTTGGGGGTTCTAAGTAAGTTTCTAGTAAGAAAAAAAAAAAAACAGTGATTTTCACATATATGAGAGAAGTGCTGCATTGCATTGGTGTCAGTATTATTATTGCTCTCTGGCTCCCCTGCTGGTAACTCACAGCGCTACAGCCACCTATGATAAAGACTCGGCCAAGTTCTGCTCTCTGGCTCCCCTGCTGGTAACTCACAGCGTTACAACCACTTATGATAGAGACTCGGCATGTTATGCTTTCTGGCTCCCCTGCTGGTAACTCGCAGCGCTACAGCCGCCTATAATAGAGAGATGGTGGAGTTCCGTTCTCCAGCTCCACCTGCTGGTATATTACAGCGCTACAGCCACCTATAATAGAGAGTTGGTGGAGTTCTGCTCTATAGCTCCCCTGCTGGTATATTACAGCGCTACAGCCGCCTATAATAGAGAGATGGTGGAGTTCCGTTCTCCAGCTCCACCTGCTGGCAGTTCTCAGCACCCACAGCGCTCTGACTACAATTCCCGGCGCGCGCTGCTCCCTCGCTCTGACTGGCTGAGCTGGAAAGGCTCTCCGCGATTGGCTAAGCCGGGAAAGCGGTCCGCGATTGGCTGGTTGTGTTTCACCTCAGCTCCGACGCACTGCGCAGGCGCCTGAGCTGTCAGTCAGCGAGAACCCCGCCGGTGATAATGGGGGGCAGCGAGAGCACCGGGAGGAAGGTGTCCTTCGGGCTGGATGAGGAGGACAGGGTGCGGGTTCTGCGTGGAGTCAGGGTGAGAGGAAGTGCTAGGCTCCATGTTGGGCGTCACTTCGAGGGGGAGTGCCCCTTTAAGAGTCATGGTGACCACATACAGCCACCTGAGGAGTGCCCCTTTAAGTGTCATGCCCTATAAATCCCATTGCACGAGGAGTGCCCCTTTAAGTATCATGCCCTATAAATCCCATTGCACGAGGAGTGCCCCTTTAAGTAGCATGCCCTATAAATCCCATTGCACGAGGAGTGCCCCTTTAAGTGTCATGCCCTATAAATCCCATTGCACGAGGAGTGCCCCTTTAAGTATCATGCCCTATAAGTCCCATTGCATGAGGAGTGCCCCTTTAAGTAACATGCCCTATAAATCCCATTGCATGAGGAGTGCCCCTTTAAGTATCATGCCCTATAAGTCCCATTGCATGAGGAGTGCCCCTTTAAGTAACATGCCCTATAAATCCCATTGCATGAGGAGTGCCCCTTTAAGTAGTATGCCCTATAAGTCCCATTGCATGAGGAGTGCCCCTTTAAGTAGCATGCCCTATAAGTCCCATTGCACGAGGAGTGCCCCTTTAAGTAGCATGCCCTATAAGTCCCATTGCACGAGGAGTGCCCCTTTAAGTAGCATGCCCTATAAATCCCATTGCATGAGGAGTGCCCCTTTAAGTATCATGCCCTATAAGTCCCATTGCACGAGGAGTGCCCCTTTAAGTAGCATGCCCTATAAGTCCCATTGCATGAGGAGTGCCCCTTTAAGTGTCATGCCCTATAAGTCCCATTGCATGAGGAGTGCCCCTTTAAGTAACAATGCCCTATAAGTCCCATTGCATGAGGAGTGCCCCTTTAAGTAGCATGCCCTATAAGTCCCATTGCATGAGGAGTGCCCCTTTAAGTAACATGCCCTATAAGTCCCATTGCATGAGGAGTGCCCCTTTAAGTAGCATGCCCTATAAGTCCCATTGCATGAGGAGTGCCCCTTTAAGTAACATGCCCTATAAGTCCCATTGCATGAGGAGTGCCCCTTTAAGTAGCATGCCCTATACATCCCATCGCATGAGGAGTGCCCCTTTAAGTAACATGCCCTATAAGTACCATTGCATGAGGAGTGCCCCTTTAAGTAACATGCCCTATAAGTCCCATTGCATGAGGAGTGCCCCTTTAAGTAACATGCCCTATAAGTTACATCGCATGAGGAGTGCCCCTTTAAGTAGCATGCCCTATAAATACCATCACATGAGGAGTGCCCCTTTAAGTAACATGCCCTATAAGTCCCATTGCATGAGGAGTGCCCCTTTAAGTAACATGCCCTATAAGTCCCATTGCATGAGGAGTGCCCCTTTAAGTAGCATGCCCTATAAGTCCCATCGCATGAGGAGCGCCCCTTTAAGTAGCATGCCCTATAAATCCCATTGCATGTGGCTGTGCCTGGGTGCTTCACGAAGAGTGTCCCTTTAAGTAGAATGCCCTATAAATCCCATTGCATGAGGAGTGCCCCTTTAAGTAGCATACCGTATAAGTCCGATTGCATGAGGAGTGCCCTTTTAGGTAGCATGCCCTATAAATCTCATTGCATGTGGCTGTGCCTGGGTGCTTCATGAGGAGTGCCTCTTTAAGTAGCATGCCCTATAAGTCCCATTGCATAAAGAGTGCCCCTTTAAGTAACATGCCCTATAAGTCCCATCGCATGAAAAGTGCCCCTTTAAGTAACATGCCCTATAAGTCCCATTGCATGAGGAGTGCCCCTTTAAGTAACATGCCCTATAAGTCCCATTGCATGAGGAGTGCCCCTTTAAGTAACATGCCCTCTAAGTCCCATCGCATGAGAAGTGCCCCTTTAAGTAACATGCCCTATAAGTCCCATTGCATGAGGAGTGCCCCTTTAAGTAACATGCCCTATAAGTCCCATCACATGAGAAGTGCCCCTTTAAGTAGCATGCCCTATAAGTCCCATTGCATGAGGAGTGCCCCTTTAACTCATTTGGTACTAAAGCAATTTATTTATTTTCAGTTTTTTTGCACCTATGTAAAAACCTGCATTTTTTGCTACAAAATCACTTAAAACTCCCAAAACATTGTACGTCTCCCGAAAGCAGAGAAAAAAAAAATAGATCGACGCTGTAGCAGCGGTCCCTGAGCACCGCTGTGACCCGCGACATGCTGAGTCTGTTGTCTTCTGGGATCCTGGGTGCTGACCAATCACAGGGTAGACTCCAGCGCTGTGATTGGCAGGAGCCGCGCTGACGTCACTCCCGCGCATGTGCACGCGAGCTGTCATTTACGGCACGCTTCATGAAGAAACTTCACTGCGCATGTGCCGATGACGTCGGCAATGCAGATACAGGGAATATCCTTTAAACGGTTCAAAAAAAAAACCTCTCCTCTACTCTTAAGCAAAAGATCAAAAAAAAAAATTTACATTGTCTAGAAGCGGAGCTGACGTCATGCCAGCGCCCTGGTCCTCCTAGGACATAGAGATGAGCAGAGGTCCCCTTTTCTTCGCTCATTTCTATGCCTAGCCGCCACCAGCGCCGGATTGGTTTTTGGGCTTCCCGATCCACCAGGTAAACCCGTAAACCACCTTCACCTCCATTACCTCACCCATTGCCTGCTTCTGAAATCTTTACGCCGGTTGGTTCCCTGAGATATAATACAATTTTATTTTATTTCCTCCAGCTGACTGATGACCTTGTCAGTCGAATGAAGGAGTCTTCTCCAGAAAGAGGGGAGCAGAATCTGTCGCCTACGTCGGACCATCCCCCGCCATCGTCTCTTCCTAGGGGCGGACCTGCGCCCTCTGCATCAGATTACCGAGCCAAAACTGAGGGTGTGCAACATTTTTGCATTTTTTTTTATTATTAAGAAGGTCTGTTAAGATTTTACTTCCTAGAATTTGTAAATTTAAATCTGACCTCCAGCCTTTCTTCAGTCTTGCACAGTTGTACCGGCTCCTCTCCTGGACTGAAATTGCTTCCTCTGATTTCACTGCATACTCTGAGCTTTAGAAGATGTAGCAAGTCAGATAGAGCCAGGGTGGATTTGATTTAAGTCACAAGTAAAAAGGCTGGATTTAAATCATAATTTTTAAAGAGCAACTGTCATCTCTGTCCCGCAATGGCTCCTCCTCTGACCCGTTGGTGACAGTCCCATTCACTTTAATGGGACGGCTGGTGATGCGGCGGTGACACAACAAGGTGAGGGACGTGGCGGCAGCAGGTGAGTGGATGCCCGCTAACAGGCGCTGCCATGATGGATCTGAAATGGCAGGTGCTCTTTAAATGTAAGGACTTATTCTTGCTGGTAGTTACAATCTTTAATATTTGCAAACAAAATGAAGGTTTCCTATTTAGAAAAATAAGCTGTCAGGTTAGTAAAACCGCAATATGAGAACAGATTCAATCATACAGTTTGTAGTGTACATAGATTTGCAAAACAATGGGATAAATTAATATTCCTGAACGTTGTTTTATCTCATGGTTACTGTGACATTGTGTGAATGCATCAATGCAGTGCATGTTATCTCAGCTTGCAGAGCTTGGATTCATTGAATGAGTTTACCAAAAATGTAAATATTGCAGAATATACAGCCTCATGCTACATAACTAAGCTCCATTTCATGCTGAATAAACTAAATTATTAATGTATATTGAATAGAAAAAATATTTAGATAGATTTTTACTCCAAAAGCATTTTATTAAAATAAATTTGATAAAAAACTGATTTTTTTTTTAAATCATCAATTTTTTTCCACCCTGGATAGAGCCCGCCTCATTTCTTGGCTGGAGAACATCCAGTGTCATCTAGCCTTTTCTTTTTCAGCCTGTCTCTGGGCCACCCCATTCATTCATTAGATTTCATTAGATTGTAGTTCTTTTAATCTTAGAGGGTCAGCATGACGTGGGTGTTATGGATGCATGCACATACATCCTAACTAGAACACCCATTCCTCCAGAATGCATCTGCTCATCAAAGCATTTTTGATATTTGCATAACTCCAAGAGCCAGCCCACTGCTTTTATCAGGCCTGAGGGTTTGTTGAGAATAGTCATAGGCATGCGCAGGGAGTGTGCCGGGTGTGCCTGGGCACATCCTAATCACCAGGGTTGCTAATCGTGCAGTGTCTCTAAAAATCCTTAGGCTACAGTTGCTCCTCCTCTCTGCCGCCTCCTCAGCCAATGGAAAAGGAACTGTACCTGTGCCCCCTCCCCCAGCTTATTTGACTTTACAAAAGGAGATGCCGGCAGCGGTAGCAGGCAGGAGAGGGTGGAGTAAACACAGTTTGCCGTGTGGGACGGACTTCAGCCTACCAGGAGAAGGTAAGCCGGGCTGAGCACAATGCAGTCAGTGGCTTACCTTAGTGGGGGATGCCCAGTGCCCTCCATACACAAAGGAGGGAGGAGAGGCAATACTCCCTCTAGCAGGAATCCTTTGTTTTAGAAGATATTAGATCGATTTTTTTTTTTTTGGTCTGAAGGCAACTGCACTGCCTGCTTCTCCTAGAGGAAGGACATTACAGAGTCTGAGATCTCCCACAATTTCTGCTCACGTGTATTTGAGCTTTGGGGTGCACACCTATGAGAACAGTAGTGAGATAGGGTGCTGCAATGTTTTAAGGAAGCTATATACAGCATTCTGCTAGCCCCTCTCACTAGACATCATCTGCCTGTGTTGATAGAGAATGCACAGAGGGCCAGTCATGGCATTTCTTGGTCTAGCATAAGGTACCCAGGGAAAAGTTTATTAGAAATATTTCATTAGCATGTTGATGAGGGGGGGAAAGGAGGAACCGGGGAAGGCAAATTAAAAATAGAATAAACATCAACTTTAAAGTATACATACTGTATCTCATTGCATCATTTGTGGCCTTCTCTGCTGTTAACAGTGATACAGTAGGCCCGGGGTGCCCAACCTTTTGAAGAGCGAGGGCCACTTACGCGACTTAGTAACAGGTTGCGGGCCACAATGAGCAGAGTGGGCGGATGACAGGTTCGTGTCCACTCTGCATATGCAAAGCGGACACGGACACAGTCTGCTCTACTGTATAGGTCCTCCAATCCTATCTGCCCAGATGGAAGGGGACGGCTCCCCTTCTGTTTTTTTAGCGGATCGGATTAGAGGTAGACGAGTGTAAACAGACAAAAGTCCGTTTACATATGCCGCTCCATAGGGGGTGAATGGAGGGTCCGATTTGGTCAGACCGATCGGATGAAAGGGACCTAGGGCTGCTTTCACACTGATGTGCTGTGGTTTACCCACACCGTGGGTGCAACGCAGTGCACCTGTGGCTTTCCTGCGGGTTAGCTGCACTTTGTCATAGAATTCTATTACATCCTGCAGGGTGGTGCACTTTCTGAAACTGTACCAAACCTGCAAATAATAATAGAAGTCAGTTTGAAAGCAGCCCAGTAACCACTGCAGAACCGATATACCCATATATACACTGTGATTTTATAATATAAGCTGTCCTTTAATAACAGTCTTCTATTTGGTTATCGCCAGCTGGTGCTGCCCCAGGCAGAGTGCATTTGGCATCACTCCGCACAGGAGGTGGCGCTATACAGGAAGCATCAGCTTATGTGACTCAGCTCTGCAGCCGCTTGCTTCCTCTACTGCTGTCTTTATTCACAACACTGATGCTCTGGGATGGCGGGTCAGCAACCCGGGATCTGGGCATGCCAACCTGCCATCCCAGAGCAGGAGGTCGCGGGCCACATCAGAGGGCTCTTCGGGCCACTGGTAGGGCATCCCTGCAGTAGACTGTACATATTTCAGTGTATTTTGAAAGCATTATCTACATTTCCCTGTTTCACACAGATTCATACTTCCCTCTCATTTATCATTTCCTCACTGCTGATTTACTGTGAATGGCTGTGAAGAGGGAAGCCGCTGAAAAGGCACTTCAACTTGTATAGACAAGTGACTGACATAGAAGCCAGCCAATCGCATGTGAAGAGAGAGGAATGCTCTGATCTTGGATTACATACTACCTGGTCAATCTGTGTTCAACTTTAGGGTCCCCAAATCTGTATAATGTAGAATATAAAATCAAGTAAAAATTGCGTTTTTCTATTTCTAGCAGTCCTGCACTGTTCTTACTTTATATTGATAGAATTATTGCAACTCAAATTGCCACATAAAAAGACAGTTTTCACTCAGCACAGTGTCTGACCCTTTCTCTTTAGCCCTGTAGAACTTGGAGTAATGAGTTCTTTGTTACAGGTACTCAGGGTCCATTTGCTGGAGGAAGCAAAAAGATGCCTACGTATGCAGAGGATGAACTGTACAGGAGGTAAGAGTCCTTTTTGAAGATTACCAGTTCAGTGGAAGCAGGGCTCAGAACAGGGAAGCAAAGGTCAAGGACTAGTCCCTAGTATTGTCTATCATCTCTTTGCAGCTGATGTTTTCCCAATTACTGACTTGCTATGACTTAATCTGCACTGTGTCACTAAGCAGAGGTGGCCATCTTCATTGAGTTTTGCGTCTTCATGTCAAATCCGGTCCCCCAATGAGTGGTGGTCTGATAACTGGTGGGAGAAGGATCGAAAAGCAGCAGGAGAGAAGAATAAAGCACACATTGAGAGAAAGAATGTTGCAAAAGCAGGGAAATCCTTGCACTGCGGGACATTAGGTACAGCTTACTCTCCGGCAAGGAAAACATTGAGTGCACTGCAGATTATACAGCTATGACGCTACATAGCCACAGTGCCTAGACATGGCCTTATTTATTAAAGTGGTTGTAAAGGCTGAATGTTTTTACCTGTGTGCATTCTAGGCATGAAGGTAAAAAACCTTCAGTGTGCAGCTGCCCCCTCAGCCCCCCCCTAATACTTACCTGAGCCCAACGATCCAGCGATGTGCACGAGAGCCGAGGCAGGGGGCGGGGCTGAGCAGCGCTCTCTGTCTTATGGAGCCAGCTCTGAAGTGAGCATGCATGAGTGCCACCATAGGAAGTGACTTGCTATGAGGGTACTCAGCAAGGGGCGGGAGGGCCCAGTGCGCCGGCAGGGGACCCAAGAAGAGGAGGATCGGGCCTGCTGCTGTGTGCAAAACCATTGCACAGTGCAGGTAAGTATAACATGTTTATTATTTATATATTTATTTTTTAATCTTGCCTTTACCATCACTTTTAAATGTAACCTGTGAATTTTAATGACAGATCCCCTTTAACCTCTAACACTTGCTTTGCTATGTTAAACGTGTTTCAAATTAGACTGTATCATTGGTTGGGTGTGGACAGTACCTAAGGCCGCTCATAAAATGGATAACTTGATGACATTGTGAGTACGTAACCCAGTAAACATTTTTGCTTTTTCTTATGTTATGTTTTATTTTGCACTTTTTCAGATATGAAAGGGAACAGGCCATCATCCAGGAAGAGCTCGCCCGAATCTCCCAAAGAGAGCATGAGGCAGCACAGGAGAAATACAGGTCAACCATTCTGCGGGAGAAGAATTACACCAACCAGGAGCGCCTGAGAGCTGAGCAGCTGGTGAGTTTCAGAAACCCTTATGCTGTTTTTTTTTTTTTTTAATATGACTTTGTACTTCTGAATTTAGATAAAGCATGTGGTTTTGTTGTCTTATGATGGTCCAGGCTTATAAAGTCTCTGTTGTACCCATTGAGAAGTCTTTACCTTTTGCTGCTGGCTACATTCTATCAAAGCATGCGGAGAGTCATTTAGGGCACCTTCATACCATGCTTACATGCGTTACATTAAATCTGAACTCCTGGCATAAATTTTAAAGCATTGTTATAAATGACATTGGTGATCATTGACAAATATGGTCTTCTTTGAAAACCACTGCTGCAGCTACTGTGAAATCATTGTGAAGAACCAGCATATTAAGGCCCCAGTGTCTCTTATTTCCTCTATGTAAGAGCAATAGCCACTCTGCTGCTCCTTTCTCGGGCCACTGGTCCTGTAACATCCTTGCCAACAATTTTTTTCCCTTGGTGACATAACTACCTTACTGCTGGCTGTAGTGGGAAGATACGGAAATCTCAGACTCCCAGTCTGTCCAATACACTAGGCTCTGTCTGGCTGAGCAGTGTGCAGCGATGTGGTGTATTCAAGCATCAGCAACAATCCTGCCCATGTTCAGGCCCATTGCCTCCACATTCAGGCCTACTAGTGGTTACAGTACCGATTGATAATGAATATTGTAGTCCATATCATCAGCCCTGCACAGCGACAGAAAGTCATGATTCCCTAAAACCACCTCCCTTAGCCTGGCTGTAGCTGCAATTTCTAATGCACAGCAATGATGTCATCAACTTTTACAGGGTTCCTTCCTATCTGTGCACTGTGGTGTGCTGCAATGCACCAGTTGGTTGAATGAAAAAAAACCTGCCAGATCCCCATATTAACACATGCAATATCTTACCTGCTGACAAATTGGGGGTTATTTATTAAAGGCAAATCCATCGCTGTAGATCTGAGGGGGACATGCAAGGAAAATAAAAAACAGCATTTTGGCTTGCACCTGATTGGATGATAAAATCAGCAGAGATTCCCCTCATTTCAGATCTACAGCGACTGCACTTCTAAGTACATTTGTAGTGCACTTCCAAGTGCAATTGCAGTGCACTTGTAGTGCAGAGTGGATTTGCCTTTAGTAAATCAACCCTATTGTATTATGAAAGGGGGACTCCCCCCAACCACCAAGCCAGAATATACTGATCACTGCCATTTGCTGCAAGCACTGATCGAATGCATCCCCCAGGCTCCTCCTCCAACAGGAAATACAAGCACAGCGGGAAGTTAAAAGCTCTCCACCCACGACTGCCCTTCAGTTCTTGTGTTGTCTGCACTCCGGCAGACACAGGTACATGCATAGCAACTCCTGTTTGTTGTTTTTTTACCTCTTCATTCCTGGGAATGCCTCTCCAAACCTACTCTGGCCTTAGCAGGTGAGGGGGTCCTGTGCCAAAAGTGGGGGGAGAGGGTAGAGGAGGATGTTTGCAGGTTGCTGGAAGTTACACCCTCTCTCCCTGATTTGCAACCTTCAGGTCTCCTTATCCCCTACCTTTCCCGCTGAGGCTGCCTGTATGGAGATTGCACAGGGGTGAGGAGATCCATCTGAGGAGCCAAAGTAGGCAGTAGGTACTGCCAGGAACTCCTTGGTAAACATTTGGAAGTATGTGTGGAGGCGCCCGCGCCTGCCAGGGTCCCTCCAGTCTACAGGCGGAAGGGGACAGAGGTCACATCCATTGCTTCTTGGTGGTGCACAGGTCGTGACATGGCGGGGGCTACCAACAACTTCCTGAGGAAAGGATATTGTGTGGCAGCAATTTTCTCATGACCGGAGATTTCTCTTTTGGAGAACACAGCCGAGGTGGCAACTTCTCCAAAGTCAAGCACCAGCCCCTCGACGGTAAGACTGTGACAGGTTAGGGGGTCTGGTGGAGGGCCCTATAGGTCCTGCCCTTTGAGGGTGCATGCCTCTGCTTTTGGAACACATGCTAGACAGCCATGTATGTATCCATTAAGGAGGCCCAGACATTGTGCATAATGGGAGGAATAACCATGTGGTCAGGCAAGGCTGCTGCAGGGTCCCAGGTGGCACGCATTGCTTTAGCTGATACTAGCCCTTCTGTCAGGGGCAGGGGGACTACCGCTTTTGGTTTTCCATCTTGGAGCTGTATTCTATGCTGTTTCCCCTGCTGGATGGTTGAAGACACAGTCAGATTTATAAAGTCAGACTTTATGCCTAATAGGGAGTATTACTTGCACTGCGTATGTGGTGGCTATAACATGCGCACACCGGCTTCAGTGTAATAGGGGTTGTTTTGACATGCTGTACCTATACACTGCGTACTGTTATCCTATTCTGTGCTGGTGAACAGGACAGTGTTCTGACCCCTGTAGATTAAAGTGCTTGTGAAAGCTAGATGATGGTGAATGATGGCGTGGTTGGGGTTATAGGCCAGGCTTCTGCCGAGGCAGACAGGCCATTCACTCGATACATTCTGTAGATTTCAGGCTAGTAGAGATGTTATTGTGACTGAATGTTCTGTTTTCTGCACAGGCTCAGTCGTGTGAATTAGTGATCTATATAGACACTAATTATTATTTTTATTATTAATGCTACACTGCACCCTATGGTGCTGAGGTAGAGTAAGTTTTCTGGCTTTGTACCCTCCCAAATTATGCATCTTTGCAGTCTCTCATATATACCATTCTGGAGGATGACCTAGGAAAGCTAGATACTCCAGAACCGTATGCTTCCTGCGCTAAAGTTCTGGTTCTGGGTGCCTTTCGGGTCATCTTTGGTAATACTGAAGGGCACTAGTGGGGTGGGGAGCTTTTAACTTCTCGCTGTGCTTGTGTTTCCTGTTGGAGGAGGAGCTTATCTCTCATGTATACCTTCCTGGAGGATTCCTGGAAAAGGAGTTATCGGGTAATAACTCTAGCTTTCTAGCATGGCCATTTGACAGAAGCCATTTGTTAGACCAGCTTCTGTTGAAGAAACAGCTGTGCACACAGACTTAAAGTCAGCCAGTTCCTGCGGAATTGGATGATTTTCAGCCCGTGTGTACCAGGCTTTAGATCAAGGATCACTAAATGGCGGACCGGGGTCCAGACCCAGACTGAGTTACAGTCCTGTCTGGACCACGGCCGCCATTTATCATCTGTGTGAGCTCTCCCAAGCCTCTCACCTGGCCACCACTGTCATCCTCACAGCAGATCAGGACGAAGAGCAGGAGTCTTTTCAAATTAACAAGCGGGTAGAAGATAGTAAGTTGGGCAGCTCCCAACCCCAGCCCTGGTCCCCAAGTGCCTCTACCCTGCTGAAGGTAGGAAAGTGCAGGGGAGATTTACATGGAAAGTGGCACGCTGATGTGGAGGGGAATTGTGATGTAAGGCGCAATGTGATATAAAGGGGTACTGTCATGTGAAGGGCACTGGAATGTAAAGGAGGGGCTGTGCTTTGAAAGGGAACTGACGACACCGTGGGACTACTTTAAAGAGGGGACACTGATGTAAAGGGGGAAACTGTGATGTTAAGGGGGGTTGTGATGGGAAGGGGGGGAGGCTGAGGGTACTGGTGTAAAGTGAGGGCTCTGGTGTAAAGGGGCTATGATGTGAAGGGTAGGCTAAAGACACAGGTGTGTGTGTGTGTGATTTGTTGCAGTGCAAACATAAGATTCGGACTGGACCTCTGTAAATTTTAATTCAAGATCCCTGCTTTAGATTGAAACCATCTCAAAGCCTTCAATTGGATTTACCAACAGTTCTGTAAAAGCTCTCAAATGCTTCAGTTTGAAGCAGTATGAGGAACGTCGGTAGGCTTTTGTTATTTGATACTGTTATACACACTCAGAAGCTGGCAGTCAGTGTGAGCTTATGCTGGCCATACACTAGACGAAAAATCGACCAAACGAGTTTTCGAAAAAGGAACACATGGTCGTGAGAGCAAACGATTTTGCCAGCATGTAATGACCCCAAATTTGATTGATAAATCGTTCAACTGACACAAATTATTCAGTTCTTTGTTCGTTTTGTCACATAAGCCCAGTGCAAACTGTTCGGGTGAGAAACACATTAAACTTTCAAATTATCGTCCCTTCGGCCGAAGTTTTCCAAACCTTTCCTTCGAATTATCTGCTCAAAAACTGCACAACCAATTTTCGATGTGGGCCCATTAACTGGACAATAAACGAACAAACTGTCCAAATGACAGATTTTCGAACAATTTTTTGTCTAGTGTATGGCCAGCATAAGTCAGTTGGCAAAGCGTTAACTTCATGTAATCTCCGACACTCAGTGGTTGATTTACTAAAGGCAGATAGACTGTGCACTTTACAAAGCGCAGTTGCTCCAGAGCTTGGTAAATGAGCAGAAGCTCTTCTGACTTCCATCAGTCAATACTGTTTTTTTTTATTTTCCTTGCCTGTGATTGGGTATTCTTTGCAAAGTGAAGCTTTACCTCATTTACTAAGCTCTGGAGCAACTTTGCAAAGTGCACAGTCTAGTTGCCTTTAGTAAATCAGCCCCTATAGTGTGTCAGGCTAAGACTTTAAACCCTTCTAGAGTCTTGCATAAGCTCAGTTGCGATTGGTTGCCATTTTTAAAATAAAATGCTTGCCTTGGCAAAACATTCTGCACTGCACTGGCACTAAATTCTCACTGCCCAGGTTTCATAAACATCCTTCATTTTTTGATAAATGAAAGCCATATCACAATGAGCGATGTAAGTTTGCTTTGTTCTCTTTTTGCCAGTGTCAGCTTTTCAGCTTCAACTTGCATCTGTACTGTAGAGCGGCTCCCTGTTTATAAAGGCTTTGTTTTATGCTGTACTTGCTTCATCTTCTGAGCTTTGATGGATATTAGCATGCCGTCTCTAGTCTGAACTGCTGCTGCTGATTGGTGTCTCCATCATGTTGCTTAGCCTTGGATATAGTTTGAAGATCTGAACCCCATCAATAAAACCTCATACAAGTGTTAACATGTTAGTGTCATTTTCAAAAGTTTTTTCTCCTTTCAAATCAGCATTCATTGAAAGTATACCTGGTGATCCTGCCATGAGGGTCCTTGTTGCTTCCTGCTATATGGTGACCGCACGCTGTCTCTGCCTCCCAGCTCTGCTCCTGCATTGTCACCCTGTCACATGGACTCCTGATGGAGACTATAAAGTGGTAGTTTCAAGACACAGTATGCAGGCATGGTCCACTGTTGTTACCGTTCGGAAACCCACCCTGAGAAATACCTTACAGCTATCACTGGAGTGCATGTAGATAGGAAGTGGCAGGTGGTGGTAAATGATGTCATGAGAAGTAATGGGATAAGTAAAAAAAGAAACCTTCATATTTCCCTCCGTGCTGTAGCAGCAGTATTGAGAAGCAGCTGCCCCACGTCAGCTCTAGTACTGAGAACAGAGCGATTACATGCCCGCTGATCACTCTAGGTCTGCTTTAAGTGGAGAGCGGTGACAGTCAGTCACCACTCTGCACTGCTCCTCCAGTGCTCACTGGAGCTGGGCTGGGGAGGGGACAAGAGCAGCTGGCTCTGGCTCTCATCGTTCCCTGCGCTGAGTCACATAGCTGGGTGGATCCAGACAATATTATTGGGATCCTTGCAGAGCCTAGTTTGGCTTTGTCATCTGAAAGGGGGCAATAGCCTGCTATCAGCTGACTCTGGGTCACTGGAGAATGAAAGTAAGTGTATTCCTGTGACCCAAAGAGAAGTATGGCCAAAAAAAAAAAGCTTTGCCCATACTTCTCTTTTAATACCTGTTAGTTAGGGTGTAGATCTCCCGAGGAGGAGACACAATTACTGGATCTTTAGTTTTAAAGTGAAACTGTGTTTGCTTTACAGCCCAAACAAACAAAGTCCCGGTTCACATAGGTGCGATGTGGGAACCCTGCGAATCCACTGTGAGTTCCCGCATCGCACCCGACTCGCACGACAGCTTACACTGCCATGTGCGAACTGAAGGGAGGTGTCAATACATTGTTAATGACACCCCCTTTTTCAGCTCGCATATCGCAGTGCAATTTGACAGTTCGGATATGAATGGGATCGCATGGGAACACCTGTGCGATCTGATTATGTTGCAGAAAAGGGTCCTGCGCGAGTTTGGTCCGAATGTGATGCGATTTCAGCCATACTATCTGTATCATGGACTTTGCATGTGAATCACACTGCAGTGCGGTGCGAATCACATGCGATATGCCAGAGCGCACCTATGTGAACCGAGGCTTAGTTTAAATCAGGGTGGATTTGATTTAAATCAACTTGACTTAGATCATAATTTTTAAAGAGCAGCTGTCATCTCTGTCCCGCAGCGGCTCCTCCTCTGACCCGCTGTTGACTCACTGACAGCCCCATTCACTTTAACCTGTACAGAACCGCGCTATAGCCAAAAGACGGCTACAGCGCGGCTCTGAAAATCCGGGAGGACGTCCATGGACGTCCTCCCCCTTGCCCGCCCCCTGCGCGCACCAGTCTCCTCCTCGGCGACGCCCTGTCTCTACTGTCGACGAGAAATTTTTAATACTAGATTCAGTTCAACTAAATTTAGTTTAGGTGGGACTAAATTTGATTCGGAGCCAAGTGTATCCACGCGAGACCGTATAGCGTACACTAAGCGTGGCGTGACGTCACACTAAGTGTACGTTTCAGGTACTATGTCTATCATACCGACTTTAGCGTAGTGTAAGCCTGGTTTGAGCGCGTCCTGGGAAAAGACGTTGTATTAGTCTAGCGTGTCCACAAGGGTACGCTAGGGTAAGTATAGGCTTGACAGTTTAACGTGACGCTATACGCTCGACTTTTTCCCCCACAGTAATTGTTACATAACTGTGGAGTCTACACATATTCT
>BLSH010481670.1:4479812-4498166 GCA_018402905.1 Glandirana rugosa | reverse complement strand
TTAGGTGTGGCCAAATCAACTGTTTGGAACATCCTTAAAAAGAAAGAATGCACCGGTGAGCTCAGCAACACCGGAAGACCACGGAAAACAACTGTGGTGGATGACCGAAGAATTCTTTCCCTGGTGAAGAAAACACCCTTCACAACAGTTGGCCAGATCAAGAACACTCTCCAGGAGGTAGGTGTATGTGTGTGAAAGTCAACAATCAAGAGAAGACTTCACCAGAGTGAATACAGAGGGTTCACCACAAGATGTAAACCATTGGTGAGCCTCAAAAACAGGAAGGCCAGATTAGAGTTTGCCAAACAACATCTAAAAAAGCCTTCACAGTTCTGGAACAACATCCTATGGACAGATGAGACCAAGATCAACTTGTACCAGAGTGATGGGAAGAGAAGATTATGGAGAAGGAAAGGAACTGCTCATGATCCAAAGCACACCACCTCATCAGTGAAGCATGGTGGTGGTAGTGTCATGGCGTGGGCATGTATGGCTGCCAATGGAACCGGTTCTCTTGTATTTATTGATGATGTGACTGCTGACAAAAGCAGCAGGATCAATTCTGAAGTGTTTTGGGCAATATTATCTGCTCATATTCAGCCAAATGCTTCAGAACTCATTGGACGGTGCTTCACAGTGCAGATGGACAATGACCCGAAGCATACTGCCAAAGAGTTTTTTAAGGGGAAGAAGTGGAATGTTATGCAATGGCCAAGTCAATCACCTGACCTGAATCCGATTGAGCATGCATTTTTACTTGCTGAAGACAAAACTGAAGGGAAAATGCCCCAAGAACAAGCAGGAACTGAAGACAGTTGCAGTAGAGGCCTGGCAGACAATCACCAGGGATGAAACCCAGCGTCTGGTGATGTCTATGCGTTCCAGACTTCAGGTTGTAATTGACTGCAAAGGATTTGCAACCAAGTATTAAAAAGTGAAAGTTTGATTTATGATTGTTAATCTGTCCCGTTACTTTTGGTCCCTTAAAAAGTGGGAGGCACATATACAAACTGTTGTAATTCCTACACCGTTCAGCTGATTTGGATGTAAATACCCTCAAATTAAAGCTGAAAGTCTGCAGTTAAGGCACATCTTATTTGTTTCATTTCAAATCCATTGTGGTTGCTTATAAAAAAAAGATTAGAATTCTGTCTCTGTCCCAATATTTATGGACCTGACTGTAACTGGTTCCCTTTCCAAAAAAGATAAGTTGTCATTAATCAGCAGCCAGAAGAACACCTGAGGCACAGCATGGGAACAACCAAAAAAGTTGTCGGAGGCTAGTTCATGGATTGATTTATTTATTTTTTATTGACAACCATGTACTTTTTTTTTTTTTTTAACAAGAAGTTTATTCAGAATAAAAAAAAAAATCAAGCAGTGTACATAACACAAGGACATTAATATACTAGGTTTATTTTAAAGAAGGATGTTGACTTCATATAGTAAATATTCTTCGGGCTTGGCCAACAATTATATACCCTAAGAGAGACAAACATCTGGAATTAATGTAGAACTATAGGCAACCCTTTTCTTCATTTTGGATAGAGCAAGGGAGGGTTATAACCCCTGTCAGTTTTTTATTTATTTTTTTGCCATCTGCATCCCATTGCATATATTTCCCTTCACTTCCTGTCCCATAGCCAAACAGCAAGTGAAAGGAAATCCCCGCAAAATAAGTGAATCCATTGAGGACCCCCAGATCACCAAAACAAATGTCCCCGCTGGACGATTTCCTCTCTATTCATTTTCTGGGTACCACCCAAAATTTGGGATTTTCTTCTCCTTTCACTTTCAATGATAATGGTAAACAGGACAAATAGAGAGGGTGAATCTCCCTAAGGGAAAAACAACAGCAATAAAAACTGACAGGGGTTCTAATCAATCTCCACTCCAACACTAAAAAAAAAAAGTTTTGCCTTTAGTTATACATTAAACCTGAAATGTTAAAGAGGAACTTAACTCTCCTTTTTTTCCATTCCCCCTTGCCCTGTACGCTTAACTTCAAAAACATACATGGCCAGGGAATTCAGCATTGTCTTGCTGTAATCCAGCGTTCTGCTTCTGCACACCAGGTTTTGTGCTGCCATTTTCTGTCCCTATATCATCAGGAGCTGGCTGCCTCTTCTAGGTCTCTTGCAGCCCTCTCCTGATTATGCACTGCCAAGTCTGCTTGGATGAAAAAATAAAATACCGGAGGGTTGAAGTGAAGGTCTACTTCAGGCAGCCCACAGCATAGAAGACGCCATTTTCTAAAGAAAATTGCTTGATTCCCCCATCAACACAGTCCGTGTTGAAGGGGAATGCCTCCCTCAACACCATTGTGTTCTGCCAGTGGGGGAGGGGGTGCAGGGAGCGCTCCCTGATGGCAGAACACAATGATTACTGCTACTACTGTAGCTGCTGGCAGTAATCGCATGCTATAAATTTGACAGGCTGGTTGTACCTAAGTCAATCGATGGATCAACTTGGAGACAATTAGCCTGCCTAAACATGGATCAAAATTCGACCGCTCCCTCTTGAACTGGACGGATTTTCATCCATGTATGGACAGCTTTAGAGTATATACATTCAGGTCCATAAATATTGGGACAATGACACAATTCTAATCTTTTTGGCTCTATACACCACCACAATGGATTTGAAATAAAACAAACAAGATGTGCTTTAACTGCAGACTTTCAGCTTTAATTTGAGGATATTTACATCCAAATCAGCTGAACGGTGTAGGAATTACAACAGTTTGTATATGTGCCTCCCACTTTTTAAGGGACCAAAAGTAATGGGACAGATTAACAATCATAAATCAAACTTTCACTTTTTAATACTTGGTTGCAAATCCTTTGCAGTCAATTACAGCCTGAAGTCTGGAACACATAGACATCACCAGACGCTGGGTTTCATCCCTGGTGATGCTCTGCCAGGCCTCTACAGCAACTGTCTTCAGTTCCTACTTGTTCTTGGGGCATTTTCCCTTCAGTTTTGTCTTCAGCAAGTGAAATGCATGCTCAATCGGATTCAGGTCAGGTGATTGACTTGGCCATTGCATAACATTCCACTTCTTTCCCTTAAAAAACTCTGGTTGCTTTCGCAGTATGCTTTGGGTCATTGTCCATCTGCACTGTGAAGCACCGTCCAATGAGTTCTGAAGCATTTGGCTGAATATGAGCAGATAATATTGCCCAAAACACTTTAGAATTCATCCTGCTGCTTTTGTCAGCAGTCACATCATCAATAAATACAAGAGAACCAGTTCCATTGGCAGCCATACATGCCCACGCCATGACACTACCACCACCATGCTTCACTGATGAGGTGGTATGCTTTGGATCATGAGCAGTTCCTTTCCTTCTCCATACTCGTCTCTTCCCATCACTCTGGTACAAGTTGATCTTGGTCTCATCTGTCCATAGGATGTTGTTCCAGAACTGTGAAGGCTTTTTTAGATGTTGTTTGGCAAACTCTAATCTGGCCTTCCTGTTTTTGAGGCTCAACAATGGTTTACATCTTGTGGTGAACCCTCTGTATTCACTCTGGTGAAGTCTTCTCTTGATTGTTGAAATTCACACACATACATCTACCTCCTGGAGAGTGTTCTTGATCTGGCCAACTGTTGTGAAGGGTGTTTTCTTCATCAGGAAAATAATTCTTCAGTCATCCACCACAGTTGTTTTCCATGGTCTTCAGGGTCTTTTGGTGTTGCTGAGCGCACCGGTGCGTTCTTTCTTTTTAAGGATGTTCCAAACAGTTGATTTGGCCACACCTAATGTTTTTGCTATCTCTCTGATGGGTTTGTTTTGTTTTTTCAGCCTAATGATGGCTCGCTTCACTCATCGTGACAGCTCTTTGGATCTCATATTGAGAGTTGACAGCAACAGATTCCAAATGCAAATAGCACACTTGAAATGAACTCTGGACCTTTTATCTGCTCCTTGTAAATGGGATAATGAGGGAATAACACACACCTGGTCATGGTACAGCTGAGCAGCCAATTGTCCCATTAGTTTTGGTCCATTAAAAGTGGGAGGCACATATACAAACTGTTGTAATTCCTACACCGTTCACCTGATTTGGATGTAAATACCCTCAAATTAAAGCTGAACGTCTGCAGTTAAAGCACATCTTGTTAGTTTCATTTCAAATCCATTGTGGTGGTGTATAGAGCCAAAAACATTAGAATTGTGCTGATGTCCCAATATTTATGGACCTGACTGTACCTAAGGAAAGTGGTAAAAGAAGCACTGGACCTGTAAGGTTATCCTATTTACATTGCTATCCTATCTTAAAGTGATTGTAAAGTCATGTCATGTGTTTTTTTTTTTTAATTAACAAACATGTTATACTACCTGCTCTGTGTAATGGTTTTGCACAGAGCAGCCCAGATCCTCCTCTTCTTGGGTCCCCACTCCTGGCCCCTCCCTCATCCCGAGTACCCTCACAGCAAGCAGCTTGTTATGGGACACCTGAGCCGAACTGCAGCTCCCTGTTTCTGTTCAGCCCCACCCTCTCTCTCTCTCCTGATTGGCTAACTGACTTTGACAGCCGCAGGATCCAATGGCGCTGCTGCTGTATCTCAGCCAATCAGGAGGAGAGTCCCAGGGAATCGTGGACATCGCTGGTCAGAGAGGGGGCTCGGGTAAGTATTAGGGAGTGCCGGGGAGGCTGCTGCACATAGAAGATTTTTTTTATCTTAATGCATAGAATGTATTAAGATAAAAACCTTTTGCCTTTACAACTCCTTTAATGTAATGATGTTGCTATAGGTGATTTGGTCCCTGGGCAGGCAGCTTCTACACCCTAGTGGATCTCCACAGTTTCCTTGGCTTGTATTATAATGTAACAAATTAGATTGTAAGCTCTAACGAGCAGGGCCCTCTGATTCCTCTTGTACCAAATTGTAATGTAACTGTACTGCCTGCCTTCATTTTAAGCGCTGCACAAACTGTTGGCGCTATATAAATCCTGTATAATAATAATAATAATAAAAGTGTAAATTGAAGCAGCACCCCTGTTTCAAGGTTCAGATACGACTTAAAGTGTTACTAAACCCAGTAATATGAAAATCGTTCATCGCCCCCCCCCCCCCCCTCCCACAGTGCCTACAGCTTATAAATCTTCTTTTTACATTAAAATACTGGTACTGGATCTGTATACCACGGTCATATGATAAACTGCACAGTTTCTCCAGTGCTGAGAGTTCAGGTAGGAGATTTCCACTACAGCCTGTATACACATCCACATGTGTGTTGTCAGTATCATATGGCTGGCTAGCTCTGAGAACAAGTAAATGTTCTCCAGCATAAAAGACACAACTGAGCATGTGCAGGTCGGCTACCCTGCCTGTGTTAGCTGGGCTTCCCCAGATAGACAGTGCAGGAGGGAAGGATCTATGCATACAGGATAAAACAGCCTTTTTACACAGTGCAGAGGATTAACCCCTTAAGTTCCACAGTGAGTATAACAAGCATGCTTTACTGCATATACAGACAGATTTTACTGTTGTTGGTTTAGTAACACTTTAATTCCAGTAGGGTCAGGGGAGCAATCAAAAGGTTATCCAAAGCATTTTAGGGGTCCAAAAATCCCTCTCTTGATGTGATCTAAAAAAAAACAAAAAAAAAAAAACATAAGAGCATCTCTTTATGCTTTTTCTAGCCCTGATAAAGAAGGTGTTTTAGGACCCCTGAAACGCGATGGATACTCCTTCAAATGTTCCCCTGACCGTTAATGGAATAAGACTGTCCCTGGATCTAGGGTTGCACCGTCACTCGAGTGTACCGTCCATTCAGAGCGCTATGACACGATTGTGGCTTCTATGCACATGCGCGGGGGCGATGTCATCGCGGTCCGGTCATTCATATGGTCAGAGTGCCTGATTCCGGAAGGAAGACTGCTTGAAGATGGAAGCCCTGTCAGTGGTGACTGACACCACTGGAGGGATCCACTTCACAGGTAAGTCTGTCATAAAGTGCTAGTATGTGGCACGTACTAGCACATTATGACATTAACCTGCAGGGGGGCCATTTTTTTTTTCTGTAAGAGATAACTACCACTTTAAGTGACATTCTAACCATTTTTTATTAATATTATTTTAAATTTTAAATCAAGTCTTTTATTGCTATCTGAACTTAGCCATATAAAAACTTCAACCATAGATTCCCCCTTTAAATATTTTATATTTTCATTATTTGGATCATGGCGTCTCTTTAAAAGTGATATATATGATTACCTAAAAAATCCGCCTCAGATGAAGCCAGTCTTTTAATTATGGTAATTGACAGCTCCGGAGCTCTGGGTAGTAACCGCACGGCTGAAGTGCCTCCATGATGAAAAGGATGCTGCGAGCGGGGCCTAATCGGGGAGGTTCTGAGCTGTACACATAGAGAGGATTAGTTTCTTTGAAATCAGCCTCAGTAATGTATTTCCAGCTGGCTGAGCTGACAGTACTCTCCCTTTTGAAGATAGATCTTATCCGGATATGTATCTACCTAATAGAACAATGAAATTAATTCTCCGAGATGAGGCCTTGTGAGGGATTTGTGGAGGAGCTAATAGGATTGCAGACCATCGCTGGGTGGTTATCTCTAGGAGTTTAATCCCAAACGGATAAATGGTTTGTTAGATTTATTTTTGAAAATAAGAATGCACAAGAATACTGTCTATTTTTAATGAAGAAGTAAAACTTCAGGGATTGAAGAAAAAAAAAATATATGTATTCTTTTTGTTGGAGAGAGTACAAATTCATAGCATGTTTTAGACTGTGGGTTTCCGTGATGAGGATAGGAGAGGAATGGAGTAAGAACAGGTAGACTAAATGGAACTTTGTTAAGCAGGACCTACAAAAGGAAAGTAGAGGTGCACGGAATAGAAATTTTGGTGCCGAAACTGAAAATTCAGGATGCACTTGGCCGAAACCGAAAATGACAGTTTTACATTTTTTTCAATATATAATTGTATTATATCCTTTTTAATAAAAGCGGAGCTCCACCCAAAAGGGGAAACTCCGCTTGTTCGCACCCTCCCCCCCTCCACTGCCACATTTGGCACTTTTTGTGGGAGAGGGGGGAGCGGAGACCTGATTTTGACAGGTACCTGGTAAGAGTGTCGCACGGCAATCTCCGTCATTTCCGGGCCTCCTCCTTTTCCCCACTGCATTCTGGGAACTGTGTGTGTCCCAGAAGACGACGGGACCATTTAAAAAGCACAGCGTGGCTCACACATTCTCAGTAGGAAACTGGCTGTTAAGCCTGAAGGCTACACTGCCGGTTTCTCTTAACTGCAATGGCTGAACCTGCACCCGAAGACGATGGACGAATCGGCTTGGGATGCCAACATTGCGGGATCCCTGGAAAGGTAAGTGTCATTATATTAAAAGTCAGCACCTACAGTATTTGTAGTTGCTGACTGTTATTTTTTTTTTACAGGCTGGAACTCCACTTTCATATCATGAATTTAAATGAATATGAATTTATTGCTTGCCATTATCGGCACCTTTAGAGCAAGAAAATGCATCCCTTTAAATTAGGGCCGAAACAACTAATCAATTAATTGACAACTAATCGATTATGAAAATAGTTGTCAGCTATTTTCATATTTGATTAATCGGCCAGCTGATTAGTTGGCCTGCATACAGAATGTATTATTTGTTTACATATCAGTAAATACAGTGCAGCACACATACAGCTCAGTACACCGTCCATACATGTCAGTAAGTGCCTGAGAACTTGTGAATGTGTGAGGAGCAATGCCTCATGGGACATGTAGTCCTGGGCAGGAAGTGAGTGGTTATAAAAGCAGAAGTTTTTTTACCTTGCTATAGGGGCTCTTTATATTATACTTTGCAGCTTGCTATTTGGGCACTCTGATGGCAGGAGGACCCAGAAGCGTCTGTGGAGGACCCTAGAAGAGGAGAAGCCAGGCTGCTCTGTGCAAACCCGTTACACAGAGCAGGTAAGTATAACAAGTTTGTTATTTAAAAAAAAAATGACTGTAGCCTCCTTGACGGTATTCCCGAGTGTGGTTTGGGGTATATTTTCACTGCAAATAGCGGTAACCCCGAGCCACACTCGGGATTGCATCGCTGGATCCAAGGCTGGGCTACTTACCTTGTCCCCAGGATCCATTGATGTCCCCGCTGTGTCTGCGGGCTGTGACCCGGTGCCTGTGAGATGCCAGGCTCTGTTCCCTGCGAGCGTTGTGTCCCACGGGGGCGGAGCCTGGCGGGAAATTCAAAAAGTGAAACACACAGTAAACATACAGTACACTGTAATCTGTAAGATTAAATTACTGTATCAAATCATTTCACATCCCTTTTGTCCCTAGTGCTTTGTCGAGTGCCCTGCATGCACTTTTATATTATATATGTCATTCTTTCTGCCTGGAAACTTGAGAATGTCCATGGCATAAAAAAGCGTCCCTTTACGTCAAAAGCGTTTTTTGATCAGCTAGAAAACAGCGATAGTAAATAAGAATCACTTGCAGAATTTGAGTGATACTGATTTTTGGGGAAATTTATCATCAGACACTGAAAGTGACGACAGCGACAATTCTGCAACTGAGCAAATTTCAGTGTTTTTGACTTGATTACATTATTGAATACATTTTTTATTATTATATTATTATTTTTGATAATTATTTATAGTTATTTATTATATTATATATATATTTTTTCATAAATATTATAATTTAGTTATTTCAAACTTTATCATACCCGGGATGTCTACTAGACTTGTCTTAAGTCAGTTATTCCTAAGAATTACAGGCCTACAATATAAAACGTCAAATTTCTATGCGAAAAATGTACCGCTTTGAGATGCAAAAATCAGACATAATCATACCGTCAGGGAGGTTAAAGACTGTGTGCAGGAAGATCAGATTCTGAACTAAGAGAATGGGGAGGCTGATAAGCTGGAGGTAATAGGAGGCTTTACAATTACATTTAAAGTAAACTTTTACCAGTATTGTGCATTATATTTAAAATTATCATATCCATGAAAAAAAATAATTAACTCAGCTTTTAGTACTACAGTACTTTATTATAAAAAGGTTTATATCCCCTTACACCCACGTGAGCCGTTTGGGAGATATTTACCTTGTTCTGAGCATTGGCGCATGCGCTGTGTTCAACCAGTAAAAGGGGGAAAAAAAATCATACAATCCCATTTACACAATCCTATACCTACAGTTGATCCAGAGGAAGGCAAAAAACCCCAGCAAAGCATGATCCAGTTTGCTCCAGCAGGGGAGAAAAATACCTTCCTGATCCCCCGAGAGTCTATGGGATATTCCCTGGATCAACTTTACCTATACAGTAAATGTTATTACCCAGTTATATTATGTACATTTAGGAAAGAATCCATGCCTTTTTTAAAGCAATCTACTGAGCTGGACAGAACCAGCTCTGGAGGGAGTCTACATTAAAAATTTATAAAATTTATAAATTTATAAATTTTCAAATATATAAACCATAGTTTGTAGACGCTATAATTTACACTTATTGAAATTTTTTTTTATACCAAAAACATGTAGCAGAATGCATTTTGACCTAAATCTATGGCAAGATTTGAAGTTATTGGATATGTTTTATAACAGGAAGTAGAAAATACAGTATTTTTTGTTCAAAATGGTCGGTATTTCATTTATAATTAAAAAAATAAATGATCAAATACCACAAAAAGAAAGCTCTATTTGTGTGAAAAAAATTATATAAATTTTGTTTGGGTACAGCGTTGTACGACCGCACAGTTGCCATTTAAAGTAGCGCAGTGCTGAATAGCAAAAAATGGCCTGGTCATTAAGGAGGTGAAGCCTTTTACCAAGTTTCTTACCTCAAGGATCCTTCCCGTAACAGCACTTTCTATTGCAGGCTGATAACTAAGCCACTGCAGGGCTTTGCTTCGTCATGCCAGAGATTCCAGTCACCAAACATCACCAGATCTCACTCCAAATCTCCCGAGACTGGCAGCTACAGGCAGCAATGCCTTAGCTCTCAGACTGCATATATGTAGTGATGAGCCTTTTGGCACACACATCTCGAGGTGCGCTGCTATAATATTTTTTTGGTTCAATAATTTTGATTGCAGATATAGCATTAAAACATACAATAATGTCAGAGGCACCCAGACTGCCCACACTGGGGCTAGGACTGGCGCATGGAAAACCTGAAATGCACAACATAAACAGAGGAGGGAAGCCTCCTGTCTAAATGATCACAGAAAACCTGAGTGCAACATACGTATATTTGGGGTTAACCCCATACAGTGCAAGAGTAACCAGGACAGATATGTAATAGCTGAGCATTGAAATAGTCCTGGGCATCCATCAATAACTACGGAGGGCTAAAGGCCCTGGAAAGAGAGAGAAGAAAACCGTGAGAAAAGTCAAAAGAGGAAAGTAGAGATGGAGTAAAGGAGGAGAAGGGGAACTGGGATCACCTA
The DNA here is from genome assembly GCA_018402905.1 of Glandirana rugosa. NCBI lineage: Eukaryota > Metazoa > Chordata > Amphibia > Anura > Ranidae > Glandirana > Glandirana rugosa. The sequence continues at coordinate 4,487,730 of BLSH010481670.1, read as the reverse complement.
GGACACCAGCCAGAACCGACCAATGCTAGGCAGAGGTAGTTCAGGGATGGCGTCAGCCACGGCTCCCAGACTTTAAGTAACTTAGCATGGGTGTCTTTAAGAATACTAGACATTTGTTCAGTGACCATCATGGCCCTGCTATAATATTTTTAAGAAGTGAGCGGTTTTGGATCCGCACATATAACTTCATCAATTCCCTCACCCAAGTAAATCTTACCAAGACCCCACAGCAGGCCCTTCTGGGGAGGCTGGTGGAGGGCATACTGGGACACGTGAGACGCTTGCATTTATATTCACTGCAGCTAGTATTTTTATTGCGTGATCCTCGAAGTCCCCCACGATTCCCTTTGACCTTTTAAAGGCCAAATTGACGTGGATCATGATCAATAAATGAATGGTGGCAATTCGCCAGGATAAGCTGACTTATTTGGAGAAAACATGGGATCCTTGGATAAAATGCCTTTCAGGACCCTCCTGAACTGGACGGAAGGACCCTTTTTGTATAACACTCAGTGGATGTACGCCTTGTACTTAGTCCTTTTCACCTTTTCTTCTGATTTGTTCTGTTTTCCTCCACTAGTTTCTTCTTCTTCCTCTATTCTTTCTACTTTCTATTTCTTCTCTTAAGACGCTGGTATAACTTCTAAGCAATTGTAGGTCCGGTGCAACCATTTCACCTGATAAATCGGTGAAGGATTTGAAGTGGTCCATGCAGTCAAATAGGTTGATGTTAATTACCCGTTAATATGTCCTGTACTTGGACATGGGTTTTGTCCTTCTTGGGTTTTTTCTTCAGAGTACTTCCTGTTCTTTGGAAAACATGTTCAAGTAATCCATACCCCGTTAAGGATTCATGTAACTTATGGCTTGGCTACCTGACCTCATAGTGGGTGACCTATAGGTCACTTTGTTACTGGTTGACAACATCTTTTCTGTTGTAACCAGTATTGTACGCTGAGATGAACCAAATAAAGTCATTATACTGCTTTGTACTTTTATGTTATTTTGAAATTGTCAATAAAAATGTATTAGGAAGAAGGGACATCGGGGTCCAGCTTGGGCTCAATTAACATTTCTAAATCTTCTCTATAACATATCAAAACGTAACTTTTCGTGTTCAGATCCACTTTAAAAACTGAAAACTGCATGTGGCATCTCCAAGTCCCTTTTTGGACTGATGGGGTTAATCCAATGAAGCCTACTGCAGTTCTCCGTTATTCTGTAGAACTGCATGTTCCATGGATCTCCGTTGACCTCCCCAGTGTGTTATCATTGTTAATACTTGCTGACTGCTGTTAATATTCAGCATTTCTGTCTCCAATTATCAGCGTGTACATTAACAAGTGCAAAAGACATCATTCTCTTTGAATTTGTGCAGGGAAGAGGGGGGCTCGCGCATGGATTACCTACCGGAGGGGGGAAGATAAATATATTCGTTGTTAACGCTGAAGATATAAAATAAAATTCAGTAATAAATGCAAAGCGAAAAATTGATGGAAAACTAATTTATGCAGTGTAAATCATAGTTGCTGGCAGGGAGAGGCACGACAGTCTGGATTTATGGCCGTAGGCCTGGAGGCGGAGATGGCGGCTCTGCGCAACTAGGAAATGTCCGGCCATGACACATTTATGAGGCTCTGCCGGGCCCTGGATGGCAGATTTAGATAGAGGAGAATAGTGAGGCTTCAGATATCAAGTGAAACTGATCGGTAAACTGTTAATGCTCTCCAGCGGTCTCTGGAGCTGTGCTAAAGTCAGGAGGTTCACTCAGTTTACCTGACAGCAGATTCAGTGTCCTCCTCTGTTTCTTTGATGCTTTGTTTCATCATAGCATTCTGCACAGTGTACCTGCTCTTTATAGGGTCTCTTCCGGCTGACTACACTACTTACCCTCTCCTACAGTGGCAACTGGTGGCTTATTTTTTGTCCCATCGGTTGGTCGGTTGGGGCTCCCGCAAACCCCCCCCCCCCCATTGGTCGATTGGTCCCGCACTTACCCCATAGAGGTTGCGCGCTTCCTCCGGTTAACAGATTCGCCCCACGTCTCCTCCTTCCTCGGCTTCACGACGGTGCAGCTTCCCCTGTGTCTCCTCCCTCCCCCTCCTTGGCGATCAATAGGATCGCTTCTTTCGGCCAATCAGGTCTCTGGACCTGCCTCCTGAGCCGAGATTGGCCGGGAGGAGAATCAGAAAGACCATAGTTAATATTAATTCACTTGTGTCACATAACTGTGTGGGCTTGGGACTCAGTGCTCTGCGCCCCGAGCCCAGCCTTCTTTGAAACCAATTAGAGCCTCAGGCTCTAATCACATGCTTCTAAAAAAAACAAAAAAAAAAACCCCATTGGAATCCATGCGCCCGGCGCCCTGCATGTAAGTTTAGGGGGTGGCCGCATTGGATTAGGGGGGCGGTGCCCCTGCACCCTGGATGGACAGGCCGCTGCAGCTCTCCTCTCTACAAGTTTTCCCTCTGCATCTTCTGCTGCTCCTATGGAAAAAATATGTCACCAGCATACCTATGAGATTGTTGCAAAAGTCCAAAGTTTTATTGAGAGATGCAACATTTTGGAGTCATGCATTACCCATTCATCAGGTACACTAAATCACCAAAAGTATTGGGACACCTGCCTTTACAAACACATGAACTTTAATGACATCCCAGTCTTAGTCCATAGGGTTCCATTTTGAGTTGACCCACCTTTCGCAGCTATAACAGCTTCAACTCTTCTGGGAAGGCTGTCCACAAGGTTTAGGAGTGTCTATGGGAAAGTTTGACCATTCTTTAAGAAGTGTATTTGTGAGGTTAGGCACTGATGCTGGACGAGGCCTGGCTCGCAGTCTCTGCTTTAATTCATCCCAAAGGTGTTATATCGGGTTGAAGTCAGGACTCTATGCAGGCCAGTCAAGTTCCTCCACCCCAAAATCGCTCACCCATGTCTTTATGGACCTTGCTTTGTGCACTGGTCCAAATCATTTGGTGGAGGGGGGATTATGGTGTGGGGTTGTTTTTCAGGGGTTGGGCTTGGCTTGCGGACAACAAATTAACACTGTCATACAAGCTGTACTCTCACTACTTTACATTGTAGCAAAGTGTAATTTCCTCAGTGTTGGCACATGAAAAGATATAATAAAATATTTACAAAAATGTGAGGGTGTACTCACTTTTGTGAGATACTGTGTACTGTACATATAATAGTTATAGTAAGATATAGAAGAACGTTCCCAAATGGGGATCCTGAAAAACAAACAAACACACAACATGAACAAACATACCAGAAAGAGAGACCAAAAGCACAGCCAAGTGAGTCTACTCGGCTTGTTGTGGGGTCAGTACAAACAGCGGACAATATGTGCACCAAAATATCCATAAACAGGTTCTTTCCTACAAACAGGTTACCAAACAGCAGACCGTGTATATATATATATATATATATATATAGTAGGTGTGACAGACCCAACCAGGACAGGGGCTTTTGGAGAGGACTGCAGTGTGACCGCTTGCCTACTGACTATGGGCCCTTGCTTTTAACCTCTTCACGCCCCCACGCTATAGATTAAAGATGGCTACAGTGCGAACTTTAATTGCTGGGAGGGAGTCCATGTAATGTACATCCTCCCGTGCATGTGATGCCCTGTGGGGCGTGCACGGCTTGCTCTGTGATCAGCGAGTCAATGGCCCCTTACCCTGTGATCAGCTGTCAGCCAATGGCGTGATTATGGTGGGTATGGCGCTGCTCCGAAAATTCTTTGCAAAAAAAAATTTTTGGAAATTTTCCAGGATGCTGGTGAATTTTTTATATTATTATTTTATTTCTTTATTATTCCTCTGAAGCTTAATACATGTGTATTTTTCAGAATACTGATGAATGTATTTAAATATGAATTTATCTGGTAAATATTCATACACTTCTTACTTTTTTATGACAGCAAAAGAGTATAGACTAAGCTGAATAAGGTGTTGTGTCCCTTTAAAAAGTGAGAATGCAAAAGGCAGTTATTATGTGATCGATATTAGTGTATGTATGGGATTGCAATTGATTAGTATGATATGAGACTTTATCCAAATCATACAATATAAACGATCTCTGCCACGAGCGGGTACCTCACTTTTCTCAACGACAGACCACCATCACTGTCGTTGAGAAAAGTGAGGTACCCGCTCGTGGCAGAGTACCGTTACCTAGCTACAGTTAAAACATCTACCAATCATAGGCTTTTGGGAGACAGTGGAGAGTAAAGATTCAGCTTAAAAGCGAGTACCCCTTTGGTGGGGAGCACTTTCCGATGAGCTGCTTGGAATTGGGAGAGCAGAGAGTGGCTCACCGGCACAAAAGTTTGGATTGAGGAATTTGTTTGGCACCATTTTTCTTTCACTTACTAAGAATATTTATGGACTCATGTTGATTACTGATTAGGATCATTTGTATTTTATGATTTGGATTTTTGATCACACTGTTTAAATTAAGAAGTCACAGCACCATTTTGGCACACCTCACTATTTGTTTGGTGACACGAGGTTGATTCCTTTTTTCCTTTTTTTCTGGCTAGTGGAAAGGTGAATAAGAAAAAAATCTTTTGTTTTTTTTTTGTTTTTGAAAAAAATGTTTTTAGGATTTTATTGATTTTAATTATTTTTTGCACAATGTTCGCACAATTTGATTATTAGTATTTGGAACGTCAAGTGTACTATAAAGTCTCATATCATACTAATCAATTGCAATCCCATACATACATTAATATCGATTACATAATAACCACACTTTGCATTCTCACTTTTTAAAGGGACACAGCACCTTATTCAGCTTAGTCTGTACTCTTTTGCTGTCATAAAAAAATAAGGAGTGTATGAATATTTACCAGATAAATTCATACGGTATTTAAATACACTCATCAGTATTCTGAAAAATACACAGAACTATATATACTTCAGAGGAATAATTAAGAAATAAAATAATAATACAAAAAATTCACCAGCATCCTGGAAAATTAAAAAAAAAATTATTTTGCAAAGAATTTTTGGAGCAGCGCCATACCCACCATAATCACGCCATATTACACAAACTACACTTTTGTGAAGTTTGAGCTGGAGGCATCAGCTCTAAGATTAATATATAAATATATATCCATTTGCACGGAACATATAATTTTCACAGGTGTCAGCCAATGACAGCTGATCATGTGATGTAAACAGAGCTGGTAAAAAAATGGCAATTACTGTCTGGAGTAAACGGGACATCACTCCCACACATCCCAGACCCTTTGCTACTAAGCAGTGCCACCTACCAGTGCCCATCAGTGCTGCCAATCAGCGCCTCATCATCAGTGATGTCTATCAGTGTCACCTACCAGTGCCCATCAGTGCCACCTATCAGTGCCCATCAGTGTCACCTATCAGTGCAGCCTCATCAGTGCCCATCAGTGCAGCCTCATCAATGCACATCAATGAAGGAGAAAAATTACCTGTTTGCAAAATATTATAACAAACTATGAAAAATATAAACACAGAAGGATTAACAATAAAGAACACTGTATCCGAAGCACAAATTGTCAATGCAAATGTGTGATAGCACTTTAAAAGGTCCCTAAGTCCATAAGAATCAGGGGTGCACGAAGTCAGAGACACATTTGTAGACAGATGAAGAGTTTTTCTAAAAAATGTCCACCAGCCACCAAGTGAAGAGAACTTTCCAAAGTGAGATGAATCTCCACCGTGCTGCGTGCTCATAGAATCAAATCTGCTTACCAGACATAACCTGTAAATGGGCTCATAGCACTGAGAGATCAGCCACTACCCGGTTGTACATTAGAAGGCTCCTTCATACCAATTGAACCGAACAATACCGATGATACCTCCACTGGTGTAGGAAACATCTTATGAACGTCAGCTTGAATCACAATCTTAATGTGGGTAATAGCGTCTCACCGCTCCTGAGGGAAGGCTTCAGCTAGTGTACACTGCTTCCTCCGCTCCGCCTGAGACGCACAGATCACTACCTGTCAATTCAAGTCGTGGGGTCACGCGCTGGCGCGTTTCGTCATCACGACTTCTACGGAGGGCGTGACCCCACGATCATCACCTCTCATTATAAACAATAATATCGGGGCGGGTTCTACACACAGCCACTTGCGATCAGTTAAATCCCAGTGTTACGCCTACTTGCCAGATGAACATTACCATTGGCCACCCTAATCAAGATGGTTTCCTGTAACGAATCTTTTTATAAAATAAAGTTACACTGTCCGCCGGTGAAGTGGGTCTTTATGGTTTTAAAAGATTTTTGATAGATCGCAGCTGCCTGTCCTTTCCCCGCATCGATTGTACATATTAATAATATACTTTCATACCAATATCCCTATTACGGGCCATTCATAGGTAATTGTACATGAAATAAGGCACTTGTGTATATATATATATAGAATATATTAATCAACCAAGATGTAAACATATACCGAATTAAAAACCTTAAAAAGGAAAAAGAATATTATTTAAAATCAGATGTTCTTCAATTAAACAGAGAATGATTATTACCCCATTCAACCTTTGGGGGCAGTCAATCTGAATTATAACACTGTTAAAATATCCCAATAATAGAACTGATATATATATTGGAATATTAAAAAATTCCAAAAGAAGAGGAAGAAATACTGTTAAAATAAGCCTAGAGGAAGGATACAAGAACCTCAAGAGAAAAAAACAATCATAAAAAATCTCTTTTATATATAAAAATACATGTTTTCTTTTTAGATCACACTAGCCCTGTCCTGTATCAAACAAATCCCAAAAGGATGACAGAAACATGGGAGATAATCAAACACTACTGGGAATCACATGCCAACATCTACGTCCAGACTCATCTCTCTCATATGGTGGGCCCTAACTCTGACTCAATGTCAGCATGGATTCCGTATATTCAACGACACTTACCCAGATCCATAAGCTAATACATCTGGATCTAGGATTCAGGAGTCGCTAATGAAGCAGTTAATATCGACTTCTATATTAAGGCCCTTCGGATAAAGGCTATCTGTTAGATAAATCCACTTAGTTTCTAGTTTAAAGATTTCTCTCACTGCATTGGTCCCTCGCCAGGATGGTACCTTTTGGGAACAAAAAAGGCTTCTACGCGTGTAGAAAATGCCGATCATGTAGGGAAATTAATGAGCCGTTGAGAAAATTCCAAATGTTCACATCACCAGCTAATTATAAGAGTTTCCCTATAGACCAGTTCATCACGTGCAATACGGATCATGTTGTATATGCTTTGATGTGCCCATGCAATCTGATTTATATAGGGAGAACTAAAAGAAAGTTAAAGGTCCAGATAGCTGAGCACATCCAGAACATTAGGCAGGGGTTCAGAGAGCATAGTGTCTCATTACATTTCAGACAAACTCATGATAGGGACCCGTCTCTGCTAAAATTTTGGGGGATTGAGAAACTAGTACCATCCTGGCGAGGGACCAATGCAGTGAGAGAAATCTCTAAACTAGAAACTAAGTGGATTTTTCTAACAAATAGCCTTTATCCGAAGGGCCTTAATATAGAAGTCGATATTAACTGCTCCATTAGCGACTCCTGAATCCTAGATCCAGATGTATTAGCTTATGGATTTGGGTAAGTGTCGTTGAATATACGGAATCCATGCTGACATTGAGTCAGAGTTAGGGCCCACCATATGAGAGAGATGGGTCTGGACGTAGATGTTGGCATGTGATTCCCAGTAGTGTTTGATTATCTCCCATGGTTCTGTCATCCTTTTGGGATTTGTTTGATACAGGACAGGGCTAGTGTGATCTAAAAAGAAAACCTGTATTTTTATATATAAAAGAGATTTTTTATGATTGTTTTTTTCTCTTGAGGTTCTTGTATCCTTCCTCTAGGCTTATTTTAACAGTATTTCTTCCTCTTCTTTTGGAATT
>BLSH010481670.1:4441298-4464205 GCA_018402905.1 Glandirana rugosa | reverse complement strand
TTCTGTACACAGGCAGAACAGCAATCTGCCTGTGTAAACAAAGCAGATCACCATTTTGTCAGTATGGAAGACATTGATCCTGTGTTCCTGCAAAGCAGGGACAGGGATCTATGCCTTCCCTTAGTAAAAGCACCTCCCCCACAGCGAGAAAACACTTGTTAGGAACACATTTAACCCCGCCCCCCCCCCCCCCCCGATGATAACCCCTTCCCATCCAGTGTCATTAGTACAGTGACAGTGCATATTTTTCAAACTGATCACTGTATTAGTGTCACTTGTTCCCACAAAGTGTCAAAAGTGTCACTTGGTGTTCGATTTGTCCTCCGTAATATCGCAGTCCCGCTATAAGTCACTGATTGCCACAATTACTAGTAAAAAAAAAATATGTCCCCGGATTTCATTTTAAAAATCTGGTCAGCTTAACTTATGCCCCTGGGCATTTATCTTTTGCAGTGCAGAGGGGGACAATGCCAGCATAACTTTTTCTTCAGCCCAGAATTCAGCGTTGAGGTACTCCATAGACTTGAGATAACAGGTGCCTGACCTGACCTTCCATTCCCACCAACTGTCTCTCCATTATCATGAACTTGTATGCCAACTATGCAGACAGCTTGCCTTGGGGCAGTCAGATAACTCTTGGGTAAAGCCGTCACGTTTGTATACACTGCTTAACTGAGCTTATTATAGGACTTGTTTAACCACCTCAGCCCCGGAAGGATTTCACACTTTAGGACCAGAGCCCTTTTTGCGATTTGGCACTGCGTCGCTTTAACTGACAATTGCGCGGTCGTGCAACGTTGTGCCCAAACAAAATTTGCGTCCTTTTTTTCCCACAAATAGAGCTTTCTTTTGGTGGTATTTCATCACCGCTGCGTCATTTCTGATCGCCGCTATAAACAGAAGAAGAGCTACAATTTTGCAAAAAAACCCAAATTTCTTACTCTTTGCTAAAATACAAATCCAAAAAAAAAATACAAAAAAACATTTTTTTTCATCAGTTTTGGCCGATTTATATTCTTCCTCATATTTGTGATAAAAAAAATCGCAATCGGCGTTTATGGATTGGTTTGCGCAAAAGTGGCCGCGTTTACGGACGATGAGAATTCATTTCTGGGGTTTTTATTTATTTATTTATTTTTTACTAGTAATGGCGGCGATCTGCGATTTTTAGCGGTACTGCGATATTGGGGTGGACATGTCGGACCATTTTGACACTTTTTTGGGACCATTGGCATTTATACAGCGATCAGTGCTATAAAAATGCACTGATTACTGTGTAAAAGCCATTGGCAGTGAAGGGGTTAACCTGCAGGGGGCGCTCTAAGGGTTAACTGTGTTCCCTGGGTGTGTTCTAACTGTGTGTGGGCTGCCCTAGCAGGGGAAGGGAAGTGATCACAGCTTCCATGTAGAGGAAGGCTGTGATCACAGCCCTTTCCCCTCTCACAGAACGGAGGTCCGTGTTTACTTACACAGACCTCCGTTCTTTCACACCGGGGGGGCATCGCGGGTATCCGGCGGAGATCGATACCGCCGCACCCGCTCCCTGGCCCCCCCCGGACACAGTGAACGTGCGAGCGCGCCCCCTCACAGTGCGCGATCTCGCAGCTGCAGTCGTATGACGGCGGTTTGCGTTATCGAGCCACTGCGGTTGACGGTCGGCAAGTGGTTAAGTGAATCTGTCACAGAGCTGGTAAAATCAAATGAGAATATGATGAAGAAATGCAGAAGCATAAGTAACCTGCAGTGAAAAACCTATAAAAATTCTAAATGATCTATAGATATGGGGGATAATATAGGCAGGTGAACTTATATGCAAATTGTGACTTTTCCGTGCTGCCCCAGCTCCCATTTTGCCCTTTTAAAGTGGAATTTCACTGATGCCCATTCATTTTCATTAGTTCTCAATATCCCATTTACCTTTTTTTAAGGAAAACATACTTACAAGCCCGGAAAATGCTGCATTGTCTTTTTCTCGCTTGTTGCTCTTCCGCTGCACATACTGTGCCACTCTGCCATCTTCCATTTCTTGGGTTCCGGCTGTCTTTTTTTTCCCCCTGCAGCTGGTCTCCTGATGATGAAAGAAAACAAACATTAAAAATAAATTAAACAGTCCGCTCTCTTAGATTGTGTAGGACAGTGGCCTCCAAACCATGGCCCTTTGCTTCCTTTTATCTGGCCCTCGAGGTCCTATTTCATTCACTGATACCAACAAAGGGGCACAATTCCTACCAATGATATCAAAGATGGGGCACAGTTTGGGCCCAATGACACCAGCGATGGGGCACCTTTCCTCCTAATGACACCAATGATGGGGCACAATTCCTACCAGTGACACCAATGATGGGGAACAACTTCTACCAGTGACACAAGTGATGGGGCACAACTCCTACCAAAGGCACCAACGATGGGGCACAGATCCTCCCAATGACTGCAACAATGGGGCCCAATAACACTAGATAAGAAGGGGCCCAATTCCTCAAAATGTCTCAAACGATGGGGCATTGTTTACCCCAGTTAATGCCGAGACATTTTCTACTTCAGATGGTCACAGTCCGGGCCCCAAAAGTCTGAAGGATAGTAAACTGGCCCTTTGTTTACAAAGTTTGGAGACCCCTGGTGTAGGAGAAAGATGATAATGCTGTAAAGTGTTATTTTTGTGCAATGGTCCGCATTAAAATACTCCCATGGTCAGGGTATTGGCATTCTAATAGTTACATATTCTTAACAAGTAGTAAATGAGCTTTTGAGCTGCAGGCACTCTGTAGAAACTCATCCTCAAGTTCAAAACCAAGGGTCTGAAGTCTCAGTTCATCTCTCCTTGTTGCTTGCCAGCCTAACGTGAACAAACAGCAGACGTTGTAAGCTTTGATCTAAGTCTAAGTAATGATTTTTAATCCCTTTACGCATGCTCTTTGCACATATGCAGTGGCAGTACAGGTGGGTCATGTGGCACATATATATTTCGCTTTCTTGTTCTGGGGCAAGCTCTAGCGACACCCCCAGAACCGTGACTGAGCTGTAACCAACAGTTTACACTCAACTACTGACAAGGGGATGCAAATAGGAGTAGGTCGTTATGACATCAGCGCTGTGAAGCCAACCCCGCATACTGGCTCTGGGTTCCATTGCCCACTTAAAGCGCCGACCAGCAGAGTGAAGTTCCACTTTAAGGTTTTTAAAAGTGGAGCATTGTATAAAACTTGACGGGATCTAAGGCATTCCCAAAAGTTTGCATCCCTTAAACTCCAAACTTTCCGCATTAATCGATGGCCACCACGGTACAATACTCTTACTACTGCTTGCAGGTAAAGGTTAAGATAATAACTCAAAATATGTACTTGCTGAAAATGCTCTCCAGTTTCCGTTTAACAGATTCATTTTCTCTCTAACACGGCGCACTCCGTCGCGGTTACAATGACAACCACGTTTCGGCGATGATTAATTTAAAGGGTAGAGTAAGATGGGTGAATGTTTAATAATATCGTTCCTAATTTACGCAGGTCTATTCTGAGCGCTGATGGTGCTTCCAGCTGCCCTCAGCGATGCAGATTAATATGAAGATTAGACACAAACGATCTGACATCTGTTTTGTGCGTCGTCCGGCCCACGCGATGAACATGGCACACTTGCTCTTTACAAGGGCACCGGGCTGTGACATTGATTTGTGACGCCGTGCCCTCAACCTCTCCCGCAACTGTCACATCATTAATTTCTGTCCTGTTCTTCCCCCCCTTCTTCCCCTCCCGTGTTACCAGCCTTATCTGGGACCACCTGCACATGTGGCGGGCAGATAGCTCTGTCACTCCTTTCCCAAGGATTTAAGTATCAGGCAATAGCTTACACGCATCCCATTCTCTAGATGGTTGCTCGGACATGATGTAGAAACCCTTATCTTAAGGCTGACACACGTTGGACATTAATAGAAATACAGCGGCAGAACTGTGTGCAGAATCTCAATGAAGCCCTCCGAGCTTAGTGCTCTTCCACTGCACTGAAGTGGTGTTTGTATTGTCCATGTGAATGGTTTTACCAGGCAGCCTTCCAGCTTCCGTTACCAGCATTAAAGGATGACTCCAGATAAATGGCTCATGCACGGTGTAAATAAGAACTACTTGTCTGGCCTAACGATTTGCGAAGTGATGCACGTGCACTTGAAACCATTCATAGCATAGGGAGGATGACAATACTTTTCTGGCCCTGCAGTCCTCTGATCCACTGCTCTACCTCTTGCCTTGTGTCTGGGCTAGTAGTGAACATCATGACCACCTGGAGCTCTTTCCCTATAGGAAGCTTGCCTGTACTTCCTCCTTCTGCCCCTGAGTCACAGAGCTGGCACTTCCTCTGTAAGCCAAATTTTTAGCTTTCAGCTGCTGTTTTATAATTTGATATAAAAGCAGATTTCAGGTAATTACACTGGCTGAATAAAAAAAATAATTTGATGAAGTGTGATGGAGCATGTAAGCGAGTTAAAAGGTATGTTATGAGGACGTGTGTCCAGCTTTCCAACGTTTCCTTCAGAAATGCACCATGTGGAAAAATCTACCACTTACACCAGTGGGTAGAGTAAATTTAATCAAAATGTCCTTTCTCCCTAAATTTCTGAATGTATTTAGACACATCCCTATTAGTATATGCAATTAATTTTTTAACAAGCTAGGCCAAGCCATTAGTACATTTATATGGATGGGTTCAGTCTCTAGAGTGGCTAGGTCCACGCTCCAACTCCCATTGTCAGAGGGGGGCTTGATGTTGCCTAATTTCAAGAAATATTACTGGATGGCTGTCTTGGTATCGGTGAGGTGGTGGTTTACACAGGATCAATCTAATCCCCCAGTAAACCTGGAGGCACAATAATAGGGTCTTATTCCGAACTTAGCAATCTGGTATACTAGATTCCTAGGTATTGGTGTGGCGACAGGTCTTGGTGTATCTGGCAGAACCGCAGCTCTGGGCTCGACATGGGGTTAGGACTCTGCAAGATATCATGCCTGAAGGTCACCTATTCTACTTTGTTGAAATGAAAAATCTATTCCTGCTTCCCCCTTGGATGTACTTCAGGTTCTTGCAGCTTCGGCATACTTTTCATGCGTAGTTTCCTGACTCCATCATTCTTGCACCACATTCTGTTGAGAGTCTTCTCACTGCCCGTAACATAGACAGGACATTATCCTCCATTTACCTTAGGCTCACCTGTGCGGGTAATACTGGGACAAAGAGGGCGTTTCAGGCTTGGCAGCGTGACGTACCCACTCTGACACTTGAAGACTGGACTGAGAGCCTCCAACAATATATCCCCTTTATGATTTCACTAGGGATCGATTCATAGAGTTGAAATTTCTCCATAGAGTATATTATGCGCCACGGAGGCTATCGGTTATCTATCATACCTCAGATGTTTTATGCCCGCAATGTCGTGGGGAGGTAGGAAATTTTACTCCTATGGTATGGTCATGCCCATTTCTTCAGAATTTCTGGCAGGCGGTGGTTGCTGACATTGGCATGATCAGTGGAGTGTCTCTTAAGCTTGATCCCTTGGTTCTTTTGTTGGGGATGACAGAGAGGGCAGCCATCAATCTCGTACTGTGTCCAATCACAGCATGGGTCAGAATGTGCGCCCCAAACCTGGAAGGTCGGTAACATACATGCACTGTATGTAACTGTGCCTGTACCTGCCATCTGCAGTATATTTACTGTTAGCAGTCAGCAAGTGGTTAAGTACTCATTTACACTTGCGTTTTTTTTTTTTTTTTTTGCCGATCCTCTGAAAAGACCACAACACCATGTTGCAAACATATGCACTATTGGACATTGCAGTTGTGGCACAGCCACATTCACAGTTGGCGACTGTCCTGCCCATCAGGCACGACCTGTGGTATGATTTTTGGTGCAGTATATGTAACCACCCCCTCTGGCTGCCTTGTTTTGTTAAGAAGGGGGGTAAAAATGTAAATCAACCACCTCCAACTGTTGAGTAATCAGGGCCTACAAAAGATCTTTGACATGGAGAAAGGAGCATAATTTAGCTATTATTTTAAAAACTGTAGAGCCCCTTTTGTGCAATCAGACTTAGTTTTGTCTTTTGTAACTCAATCAAGTTAATGAGCACATGGGAAGATGCAGTTTTGTTTTATATTTTCTGAGCTGCTAAATTTTAACTGCACTTAAGAAAACTTTGTCAGTCTTGTTTCCTTCAGTCAAAGCTTTTCCTGGAAACCTCCAATGTGTGTCAGCCTTAAAATAAGGTTTTACATCATATCTGTTCCAGAGCAGTGATGTGGCCTTTACATGCCTTTAACTGGACGTTGGGGCACTTTTCTTCCCACTGACACCAATGATGGGGCATTATCTCTACCACTAACACCAGTGTTAGGGCACTGTTCCTTCCACTGACAGTAACAATGGAGCACTGTACCTGTCACTGACACCTGGATGGGTCACCACCATTCCTCTCACTGACACGAACGATCGGGCATTGTTTTTCCCACTGATGCCATTGATAGGGGCACTATCCACCAGTGATGGGAAATTGTTCCTCCTACCGACTCCTAACAATGGGGCACTGTTCCTCCCACTGTCCCCAAGATGAATTATTATTGTCCCACTATTTGTCCTACTGATCCCTAATGATGGTGCACTGTTCCTCCCACTGATCCCAACGATGGAGCACTCTTCCTCCCACTGACACCAACTATGGGGCTCTATTCATCCCACTGACACCAGCGATGGGGCACTATTCCTTCCACTCATGCAAATAATGGGGCATTATTCCTACCACTGACATCAAGATGGATCAACATCCACTGGCACTGACGATGGTGCACTATTTGCCCTACTGACCCCTAACAATGGGGCACTATTCCTTGGGCTAAAACCAACTATGGAGCAACTTTCTTCCCACTGATCCCAACGATGGGACACTATCCCTCCTACTGACACCAACGATGGGGCACCATTCCTCCCACTGATACCAATGAAGGGGAACTATTCTTTCCACTGACACAAATAATAGGACATTATCCCTACCACTAACACCAATGTTGGGGCACTGTTCCTGCCACTGACCCTAACAATGGGACACTATACCTGTCACCGACACTGGAATGGGTCACTATTCTTCTCACTGACACCAGCAATGGGGCATTGTTCTTCCTACTCATGCCATTGATAGGGGCTCTATCCACCAGTGATGGGGCATTATTCCTTTTACTGACCCTTAACAATGGGGCACTGTTCCTCCCACTGTCCCCAAGATGAATCATTATTGTCCCACTATTTGTCCTACTGACCTTTAACGATGGGGCTTTATTCTTCCATTGACACCAACAATGGGGCACTATTCATCCTACTGACCCCTAATGATAGGGCACTATTCGTCCTGCTGACACCAACAATGGAGCAACTTTCATCCCACTGATCCCAACGATAGGGCTCTATTCTTCCCACTGACACCAAGAACCAGGCACTATTCTTTCCACTGACACCAAGGATTGCATTATTCCTGCTAGCATGGACCACAAGTAATTTTTCAGTCCTACAGACCACCAACCCTAGGGCATGTTGTACTCCTACTTACCATTAAGCAAAGGAGGATTGTTACTCTTGCTGATGCCAGGGCATTTTCTACTTCCACTGGTCACAGTTCGGCCCCCTAAAGTTTTGTCCCTTAGTTTGAAATGTTTGAAGACCCCTGATCTAGGATAGAATAGAACTCATTAGCAAAAAAAAAAAAAAAATTGCTAAAGAAAACTGTGTAAATTGAGGCATGATGCCAAACATACTGAAAATAAATGTAAGGTTTACATACTGTATCCGTTAATTATGTATAAATGCTACAGGGAAAGTTGTGAGGCTTTACGTTTTATTAGTGTTTTGGAGATATTTCGAAGAGGCAGGTTTACTTTAATGAAATTCGAAGGAGCTAAGACATATTGATATTCCATAATAATTCCTGAGTTTTATAAGATGATAACAACCCCATTCTTGCATGCTATATTGAGTTTTAAAAGCTCACAGTGCTTCTATTTGCATAATAACAGTCCCTAGATGCAGGTATATGTTGAGGAGGCTTCAGGCATCTCAATATATCCCTTGCCGATGACTGAGTGCTTATGTAAGAAAATGTCTATAAATATTACTCACTGGTCAATTATGACTAATGGATTATCACAACAGCCTGACATCTGTCTAAGTTCAGTGGTATGTGTTCTAATTAAATGCACTTCAGCCATAGATGCCATTATAGTGAGGAGTAGAAGGTACCACTTAGAGCAAAAGAAGCTACAGATATCCAGGCACAAATGATTAATTGTTAAAAAAAATAGCTTGAGAAAAATCTGCATTTTTGGGACATCCGGGGACAGGAAAACTCAAATATTTAACCCTGTTTGCCATAATCTCTGTTCCGTAAAATGGACCTGTACCCAAATGTTAAAGCTGAACTCCAGAGCAAAAGCTTAAAAGACAGATGAAATACATTTATGGTAGTTGTTTTACAGGTAATTTTTGTGCAATTTTGGTTTTTGCCTCAGTACCAGATGATGTCTTTCCAAGAACCTAGTACACCATGATACCGTGGCCTTAAATCCTTTGCTGTGATCTGGGTTAGATTTGGCCCACTGAAGTGCAAACATACGTATTTTGTTTCGTGTCACTACATAATCATTTTGACAATGCTCATGCACCATGTCTGCTACTTGCTTTTCGAGTTCTGGCCAATGTGGGGTGCCTCTTCTTAGTGCACACTTACTCCTTGGTATGCTCTTTAATGCATCTTCATTTGCTTTCCAGTCTCGCACCATCTTTTCTGTTACTCCATATTGTCTTGCAGCAGCACAGTTATTGTGTTCCTTGGCAAAGTTTACAACTTTCAGCTTGAAACTGGCTTCAAATTTCCTTCTTCTTGCTGGAGCCATCATGGGGTCTTTTCTATCAGCCATTACTGGTAAATGTTTTAGCCTGCTGGATGTACCCTAATACTGAAGCTTCAGCTAGGTACAGAACGTCCCTGTTAAATATGTTAGCCTGCTGGATGTGCCCTAATATGTACTGTAGCTTCTGCTACATACAGAACTTCTCTATTATTAATTAATTATTAATATTTTAGCCTGCTGGATGTGTATACAGTAAGCTTCAGCTACTTACAGAACGTCCCTGTGCTGTACTACTCCAGGTACAGTACTATAGCTACAGAACGTCCTTATTAAATATTTTAGCCTGCTGGATGTGCCCTAATATCTACTGTAGCTTCTGCTACATACAGAACATTGCTATCATTAATATTTTAGCCCGCTGGATGTGTATACAGTAAGCTTCAGCTACTTACAGAATGTCCCAGTGCTGTAATACTGTATGTACCGTGCTGGGCCAATCACGGCAAGCGGTGTATTTCTATTAATGCATACAAAGCCTGCTCAGATTGGAAAAGGTTGTATAAGTCCGCCTCTCTGCCAATCCGAGCAGGCTTTGTATGCATTAATAGAATACACCGCTTGCCATGATTGGCTCAGCGCGGTACATAGAGTATTACAGCACAGGGACATTCTGCAAGTACCGACGCTTACTGTATACACATCCAGCGGGCTAAAATCTTGATGATAGAGATGTTCTGTATGTAGCAGAAGCTACAGTACATATTAGGGCACATGCAACGGGCAAAAATATTTAATAAGGACATTCTGTAGCTACAGTACCCGGCGTATAAGACGACCCCCCAATTTTTGGGGTATCTTTTTTACTATAAAAAGTTGTATGCTGGAAAATACGGTATTCTTTAATCCGCTCTGTTCTGGTGATGTGATCCTGCAGCTTCGGCTCTCCTGTGTCAGGGGACTGCTGCAGGGGAGAGGATGGAGTGCCAACAATGGCTGGGCTTCTTACACAGGGACCTGGAGCTGCAGGATTATGTAACCACACTGGATTAAGAACAAGTAAGTACACAGGGGATGCAGGATAGGTAGGAGGGGAGGGAGGGAATATTTCAAAAAATAGTTTGTTGTTAGGCTTTTTCCTTCCTCTACTTTAAGCAGAAAAGTTACAAGGTCATCTTTCTGCTCGCTCTGATCTCTCCTACTATCAGCATGTTTTTTTTTAAAAAAACATGTTTATTAACATATTTGAATGCAAGGCAATTAACTGGATCCCAGTCCTGCACCTCCCAGTCTGAGTGCTACTGGATAGAGGAATTCAAGAGGCATTTAATTTCATGCTTTATTAATGAATACCTAGCTGCATAAATTTGCCACCTTTATACCTACATGAACTTCAGTTTTTCTTTTTTTAACAGATAACTTTATTTATTTAGTCAAAGTACAAAACAGAAAAAACAGATCCATATACAGGGTCAATTTCAAGCACAAAGTGCGCAGGACAGTAGCGTAATCATTATCCCAACATCGTAAAATTAGATTAGAATTTTAGATTAGACCTTCTGAGGATACTGTTCATCACAAGGAAGCATGACAGGTGAACCGTGGGACCCGCCATCCTTCTGTCCACCCTTCCCCACCAAACCAGGGGAGGCGCCCCAATATTAAGGACCATAAATATGGATAATGATGCGCCTATATGCGCTAGCACCCCCCTCCGCAGGCATCTATCCATGCCGAACATACTTTATCAAATTTATGGGGGCAGTTTCTAATTTCATAAGTTATCCTATAGAGTGGTAGTACATTGTTAACTGTCTTCATCCAGGAGAACCTGGTAGGAGCCTCCTCTGATTTCCACTTCAACAGTATTTCCCGTCTGGCATAAAACAGCGCGAACGCTATGCACAACTTGACACAAATCTGTCGCCCTCAACATTCTCAAGGTAACTTAAAAGCAGGATCAGGGGATCCGTGGGAATCTCCATACCGCAGACCTCGCCCAGGGTGGCAGCCACCGCAACCAGTACGGTTGGAATCGAGGGCAGGACCAAACCATATGCCAAAAGGTCCCCGGTTAACCAGAACATATGGTACACAGGGGACTTCGACCAGGATACATACCAGCTAGTCTTTGCGTGGGTGAAGTACGCCCTATGTATAAACTTCAGCTGGATGAACCTATCTTTGGCCTAGATCATAGACAGGACAAAAGTTGCTATGCAGTCCTCCCACTCCTCCTCGCCCAACTCCGGGATGTCTGCCTGCCATTTATCCCTCGTCCTTGTGGGTTTAATGTCATGCTGCACCGTCAAGTATAGGTAGAGGGAGGATAGGGGCTTTCCCATAACACTAGAGGTGAGGAGACTTTCAATGGGGTCAGAGTCTAGCACAATTGGATTCGGGAACTGAGCCCTAAAGGCATGTCTCAGTTGCCAGTATCTAAATTGGAAAGATCACGGGAGGGAGTAGCGCTCCCGTAGCTGTGGGAGTGACATAAGGCTGCCTTCATTCACAATGTGTTTCAATGTGATTATGCCTCTATTCGCCCAGAATGCTGGGTCTGGTAGTGAGTAGAAGTGTGCGAGCAACGGGTTCCCCCATAGGGGGGTGTGGGGAGAGGTCAGATTAGGTTGCCTGGAGGCCACCCTGGACTGCTGCCAGATCCCTATTGTCGTCTTCATGGGGACAGCCACCCGGGGGTGGGCCTTTCCCCCTCTAAAGACCAAATTAGACAGCGTCGCATATGACCCTAAAAGTGCCGTCTTGAGGTTCACCGCTGGATTCTGCCTGGGCTGGGAGAACCACCATCGGACCGTGACCAGCACCGCGGCCCAGTAGTACAGTAAAAAATTCGGGAGTGCCAATCCCCCTGCCGACAACGGAAGGTAGAGGGTACGTTTGGCCACCCACGGCGCCTGCCCAGCCCAGACAAAGGAGACCACCATGCTCTCCAGCCGGCGAAAGAAGGTTCTAGGTATAGGTATCGGGGTGTTTCTAAAGAAATACAAAAAGTTTAGGGAGATATATCATTTTAAGAAGATTACCCACTGGAGACAACGGGAGGAGTGGCCAGGCCGCACACTTCTGGGAGAGCTGTGCTAACACTGAATAGATGTTTTTGTCAGGATAGTCAGTCAGTTTATTGGTAACCTTCACTCCCAAATATGTAAATTCGTCCACCCATTTCAGTGGAGTGCCCGTGTCGACTCGGGTTACTGACAGGTGTAGGGGAAATAGGATTGATTTATCCCAATTTATTCGGATCCCTGAGTATGCGCTGAATCTATCGAAAAGTTGCAATGCCGCATTCAGTGAGGAGGAAGTATCCACCGGGTAAAGCAGGGAGTCGTCGGTGTATAAAGAGAGCTTTTCCTCCAGGGGAACCACCCCAACGCCCCTAACTGCCTCGTCCGAGCAGAGGAGGATGGCCAATGGTTCCAGGGCCAACGCAAATAATCCTGGTGAGAGCGGACAACCCTGGCATGTTCCCCGCTCCAGTGAAAAACCCCCTGAGAGAGTCCCATTGGTATGTACGCAAGCCGTTGGGTGTGCATAGAGTAGGGATAGCCAGCGCAAAAAATGAGGGCCAAAACCGAACCTGGCCATCACCGCCCATAGGTATCTCCACTCAACAGAATCAAAGGCCTTCTCCACGTCGAGGGAGGCCACCACCCCAGAGGCCCCCGTGAGGGCCACGTCGATGTGCGTAAAGAGCCTTCTGATATTCACATCTGTGCCCCTTCTGGTCATGAATCCCGTCTGATCCGGGTGCACCAGGTCGATGATGACCGCGTTCAAGCGGGTAGCCAGGACCTTGGCCAGTATCTTGGCATCTAAGTTTATGAGTGAGATGGGCCTATACGAGGAGCAATTCAAGGGATCCTTCCCCGGCTTGGGGATGACCACAATCAACGCTTCACTCATAGAGTCGGGGAGAGACCCCCTCTCCCAACGAGTCAGCCAACACGGCCTGGAGTCTAGGGGCCAGGTCATCGGCATATAGTTTGTAGAACTCAACGGGGATGCCATCGGGACCAGGTGTCTCTCTCCCCCTGTTTAAAAATACGTTGGGTTTGATGCAACAGTTTTTTCTGTGTCAATGCCGTCCTAAGAAGGAGAACCTCTTTGGTCGCTAATTGGAGCCTGTTGTAATGCAGTGGGTCTTGGGACCTAATGTATAGGGCCTCCAGTCTAGCTGTCTCGGCTTCAGCCTCAGTCAGCTTCTCCCTACATCCCCGGTGACCCGATCAATAATGGACATATATTGGCCTCTAGTATGGGCCTTAAATGCCTCCCAGAGTGAATGCACCGACACAGAGTCCGGATTGGTTTGCCAATAGGTACCCATGTCTACCTTAAACTGCGGTTCCATATCCACATCGGATATCCAATATCTGGACAATCTCCATAGTCTATCCGATGGGGCTGTAGATAGGTCAACTGAAAGGAGGATGGGTGAGTGGTCGGACACACCCCTGGGCAGTATCCGCACATCCCGGACCCTCGGCAGAACAGGCCTACTTACAAAGGCAAGGTCAATTCGGGAAAATGTTTTATGAGTGGCCGAATGGCAGGGAAAAGCACTAACGTCAGGATTTCTCCAGCGCCAGACATCCGTCAACCCATATGTTTCAGCCCATGTTCCCAGGCCCTGGGTAGAGACGCCCCTGGTGACTAGTCTGTCTCTCCCAGGGTCCGGCAGCAGATTGAAATCCCCCACCAACACTACATTAGTCTGCTATCCTAACAGTGATCTGGTTCAGAAGAGACAGTGAGGCTGGTGGCGGCACATACAGCACCACAATCACCCAGGTTAGACTTTCAATTTGAGCATGTAGCAAAACATAGCGACCTCCCGGATCCAGGACCAAGTCCATGAGTTTAAAAGGAAGTGATTTACGCACCAGGATACTAACTCCCCTTGCAAAACTAGAGTATGTGGAGTGGTAGTGATGACCCACCCAGGGTTTTTTCAGACTCAACAGTCTACTACCAGTTAGGTGCGTCTCCTGGAACTCACAAATGTGGGGGTTGTATGTTTTTACAAACTGGAATACCAGGGATCTCGTTATCGGAGAGTTCAAGCCCCGTGTGTTCCAAGAGAGAATGTCAAGGGACGCCATAATGTCTCAGCAATCTGGCCTCATCACAAGGATTGGCACAAACTTTAGGGGGAGCAGGTACCCGGATGCGGGGGTAGTAAAAGGGGATTCCAGACATAGAAAAGCTACAATATCTGCGCATCCCATACATCATCATGTACTTGACAACACATTTCTTAAAACCAAACATAACCCAATAAACCATAAACATCCCACCCCCTGAGAACTGAGGAGGGTATAGAGCCCCAAAACAGGTTCAGCTTGCCAGCTGCACATGGAGGTGTAGCCTCTAGTGGCACCTAAAACCAGAGTCAACAAACAGTCATATTAATGATCCGGCTAGGATAAGGTGACGTGGGTCTCCTGGATAACCGAGGGTACATTACTTAAACTGTTACAAACACAAAATAGCCCTTATGCAGGTGCAAATCGTCCCCACTTGTGCAAATCCCCCCATCACCGCTCCCCAGAGCCCCGGGGAGGGAAATAAATTCAATGTCACTTGGCTGCAGGATCATGATGCACCCACCAGATCTCCCTCCAGGGGAGAGGAAAGGCTCCCGGAGGGATAACCCCAGATCACAGGATCCCCTGCTAGAGGCCCCCGCGGGGCCTATACAGGAGCAGCCCTCTGTCCGCACACCGAGCCCCATGAAGCTGTCATCATCCACCCAGCAAGCCCTCCTCCCCAGCGGCCCTCAGAGTCAAATGAGGGGTAAGAGCTGGGAGACCCAGCCGGATCCCCCACACGATCCAGTCACGCATCTCCCCCGATGTAAATGATGCACATACAACTCGGCAGGGGAATGCAAGTGTCCCCAGGCTGCTGTGGCAAGAGGGGACGGCAGACACGACCTTCCCCGCTCCCCCAGCAGCATCATGTCCACAGCGGGAGGTCAGTGAGTCAGGGATCCATGAGGCCGAAGAGCCCTCAGGAGTGGTCATCCGGCGGGGGGGGGAATCATATACTGTCATTGGAGAGTAGTCGGACATCTGGGTCCCAAGGGTGCATTCCAAGGGGAAGTTTGACTAGATCATCAAGGTAGGGTGACACACAAGCGGGGTCATCGGTTAGGTATTAGTTGCGGAGCTTGTCAGTCCAGTCCGCAGCTTCCCTGGGCGAGGTGAAGAACAACACTCGGTCGCCATCTTGCACCTGCAGCCTCGCCGGGAAAAGCATGCTATACTTCACCCCCTTCTCACGCAGCATGCCCCTGACATGATCAAAAGACTTCCTCTGCCGTTGGGTTTCCACGGTGTAGTCAGGGAAGACCATCAGTTTAGTGTTCTCAAACTTCAGTTCTCCCTGAATACGGGCGACCTTAAGGATTATGTCTCTGTCGCGGTAATGGAGGAGCTTAAAAATAAAGGTGCACGGAGGGGCCCCCACAAGCCTCTGGCGGCTGGCATACGGTGCGCCCGTTCGATGGAGAAATGCGGGGAGAACTTGGCCCTGGGAAGGAGGGTAGGCAGCAATTGCTCCATAAAGGTCACCGGGTCCGTTCCCTCCGGGAGGCCCAAGAGCCTCAAGTTGTTTCTCCTGTTCCGGTTTTCGGCGTCATTGGCCCTGGCTTCTAGGTGCTTAACCTGCAACTGCAGCGTGTGTAAGTCAACCTGTTGCAGCCTTAGAGTGTCCTCCGTCCCCGACACCCGCCTCTCAACCTCCGTCACCCTCTCCCGAAAAGCATCCATGTCTTTACATATAAGGGCCGTCTCCGTCTGGACTTACTCCATTTTTGTGGCGAGGGTAGTCCGGCAGGTACTAATCACTGCCATTAGAGCCTCAAACGCTGGGTAGCCTGTCTGTATAACACCGTCAGTCACAGGTTCAGTTTGCGTCTCCATGTTGTGTGCCACGTGTGCGCTAGGCCCAACTGCAGCCGAGGTACTCACTGCGACCGGAATGTTAGTCTTCTGCACGTTTCTCTTGCCCTTGGGCATCACCAGGTGTATCATGGGTTGATTGCGGTCTCCTGGTTGAGAAAGGAGTCGTCCCACGTCAGGATTTTAGAAGAATATTAGGCCAGGATCGGGAGCTCTGCTAAAGCACGTCTGCTCCCAGCGCCATCTTGGACACGCCCCCCGTACTTCAGCTTTAGCAATTCTGAGGGGATGGATACAGAAATATAAGAATTAATTACTTACTTGAAGAAATTGCTGCCATGGAATCATTTAAGTGCTGTCCACAAATCGGATTCAGTTGGCTAAACCCACTGTACAGGATGCCAAGGATGTGTCCTTGATGGGAAGTATATTTCTCCGATATTTATGTTGTGCTCCCTTTAAGGCGGATGAAAAGAAGCACTATGAGGTACTCAGGGACTCTCACCCATGCAAGGTGAGGTGTTCCGGGGTGATCCAGTAAAGAGGGAAACTGGATTTATGGCCTTCCTGGATTGTTAAAGCGTTTGTTAACCTAAAATAAAAAAATATTGATCCTGTACCCTTAAAACATATTGTACATCACAGTGCTTGTGCTGTGTGATTTGGCCCCTTTTATCACCTAAAAAACCTGGCTGATCCTGCCTGGCTATGCCCTCCTCCCTGTAAACTGACCACGGTATGTCATGGCTGCTGAGCCCTGACACCGGGGTCAGTTTATGTGCCTCCATCAGCCGCAACTCTCCTCTGTCCTCTCTCCCCCCTCCCTCTCTGCCTATCTGCTCCTGTGTCAGTGCCCACCCCTCCCCTCCTGCTGCTGAAGTTTAATTTTAAAGCTTTATCCCATCCTGTCTGTTGAATCTGTCTATGTGCCCCGTGCCTGTGTTTTATTAAAATAAGCCGTTCTTTACCATATGTCAGAGTGGCGATCGCTGCTCATGTGACTTGCCGCCTCTCTCCTCCTCTCATCTCGACTGACATCAGCTGGGAATTCTCGGCCCCGCCCACTGCAACTGTCAAACAAGGAGAGGAGAGAGCCGGCGGGTCTGGCTCTCTGAGATATGGTAAAGAACGACTAATTTTAATAAGACGCAGATGCACATAGGGTTATTCTACAGACAGGATGGGATAAAGTAGATAAAGTGGCTTAACAACCACTTTAAGTCCAGAAATGGAACCTGTAATTCAGAGGCTCAGGGAGATTTTTGAGTGGGAAAAAGCCTTCTAACTCTGCTGGAGAGGGCTAAAAATGGCAAGAAGGTGTCCATGAGGTGTGGTGTAGAGTTGTGAGCTGCCTGTAACTGAAATACTGCTGGACTGTGGTGACCTTTTCTTTGGGACCCCTAAAGCACGTGGGGACTCTGCTGACAGAGCCCTTTCTGCATTTTTTGCACACATGTTTAAAAAAATCATTTTTGGCCTGAAGATTACACAAACTCCCCAAACATATATTTTTTGGAAGCAGACACCCTAGAGAATAAAATGGTGGTAGTTCCAATTTTTTATGTCACTTGATATTACCGCACAGGCCTAGGAAATGCAAAATGTCAGTAAAATACTTACTAAAGTGAATTTTAGGGCAAATAAACGCCATTAAATACTCAAATTTTTGGTAATACATAAAAGATGAGGTTGCACCGATTTGTGTGTGCCCATGAAATGGCGATGAACTTTTGTACCCTATGTTTTCTATAGACAACGCTTCAAAAGCCCCCTTTAGGTTATCAGTTTATTGTTATGGAGAAGGACTTGTGCCAGAATTATTGCTCTCACTCCAGCGTGTATGTAACGTGTATCGCAATTGACATTTTCACACGTAGGCGCCCCCTAAGCATGTTTTACGTTCATACGTGCATATATGTGGGGGTCGGGGCCTAAAAAAAAAAACTTGGGGAGGGGGATTGTATGTGCTTGGGTGTATTCAATACTAAATGTATTGCAATGCAAAACATCCCTTCCTGGCTATGCTAGCCGGGGAAAATGACAGGGTGATCCGGTAGTGGCATCATACAAGGGGACTTGTATCTGCTCTCCTCCCTCCCCTCCACCCTCTGGCACTCACCATGTCAGTCCCGGGGCCCGCAGATGGGCAAGCAGAGTCCAGAATACATGGTGGTACCAGGGGTGTGTGGAAGCAGTTGGTTTTGCACAGAGCAGCCCAGATCCTCCTCTTCTCCGTTCCCTCTTCTGCTCTCCTGGTCCCTCCCACTGGTGAGTGCCCCCTCAGCCTGCAGCTTGCTACAGGGGGCACCCGAGCCGAGTCAGAGCTCCGTGTATCCATTCAGACATGGAGCCCGACCCGGCCCCCTCTCTCCCCTCATTGGCTGACTGATTTTGATTGACAACCGTGGGAGCCAATGGCACCGCTGCTGTGTCTCAGCCTACAGGAGGAGTGCCTGGGACAGCTAAGACACTTGTGGATATCACTGGAGAGAGAAGAGGCTCAGGTAAGTAATCTTAAGAATACCTTAAGATAAAAAAAACCTTCTGCCTTTACAGCTCCTTTGAAAATCCAGAAAAGGTAATGTAACAAATGATTATAAAAACCTTGCAGTTCACAATTCTAAAAACATGAATCGTAACAAACCAAATGTTGCTAAAACAAACCCTTCCTATGGACATACTTCTTCACATTAAGGTGCATGTCACACAAGCAACAACTCACCAGTGACAGAAACCACTTAAAGGGTATCTGTGGTCATATAAAATAATATATTCATTTCCACATCCACATTGTATTTAATTTTTCTTTACTCTATTTATCTGAACATTCTTATACTTACTGTACCTCCTCTGTGCAAGGGATTTGCACAGAGTGGCCCCGATCCTTCTCTTCTAGGGGTCCCTCGGAGGCACTTCTGGCTCCCCCTCTTCTCGGGTGCCCCGTCAGAGAAGTGATCTCCCTCAGGGCACTCGTGCAGGTGCACTTCCGTGTCCTGCTGCTGCATCCATTGACACAGACAGCAGGACTCGGCCCCACCCCCCCGGCTCCCGCGTCATGGGATTTGATTGACAGCAGCAGAAGCCAATGGCTGTGCTGCTATCAATCTATCCAATCAGGACCCGAGACACTGGCTGGAGCTAGTGTGCTTGTCCCCTTTGCTGGAAAGACCGGGTTCAGGTAATTAAAAGGGGGGCTCTGGGGGGCTGCTGCATCACAGGAGGTTTTTCACCTTAAAGTGGATGTAAACCCAATTAATGAAATTTGAGTTGGACACATCTGTCTGTAGTGCTTTCTTATCTCTCTTCAAATAGCTATGTCCCATAGCTGTCTCTTCCTCCGTAGCTCTGTTATCAGCCTGATAAGTTCTCACTGGTTCTGGGAGATGGGACATAGAATTTAGAGTAGAAGGAGGTTTCTAAAAATAGATTAGCAGGCAGATAAACAAAACAGACATGGCTCTGCATGTGTGGGGAGGGGGTGTGTGCCTTTCCTCCAATCAGCTTTCTTATAGTCTCTCACAGCATCTAGAAATCAACTTCTAGATAGGAATGAAGAAGTGGAAAATCTAACAGAATGTGCATTTTCTAAACAGTATATCAAAGTGAAGACAGAAGATATACATGTAAGACTTATATAGGGATGTTTGTTTCATCTCTGTGTATTATCTGAGGCTGTTCACTTCACTGGGTATATGTGAAGGTTTACATCCACTTTAATGCATAGAATGCATTAAGGAGAAAAACCTCGAGGGTTTACAATCCCTTTAACCACTTGACCTCAGGGAAGTTTTATCCCCTTCATGACCAGAGCATTTTGCTATTCATCACTATGCTACTTTAACTGCCAATTGCGCGGTCATGCAACACTGTACCCAAATGAAATATATATTATTTTTCCACACAAATAGAGCTTTCTTATGGTGGTATTTAATCACCACTGCGTTTTTTATTTTTTGATGTCTAAATGAAAATATACCAAACATTTTGAAAAAAAAAAAAAAAACACATTTTTCTTAGTTTCTGTTCTATAATTTTGAAAACAAATAATCTTTCTTCATAAATTTAGGCCAAAAGGGTAGTCTGGTACATTTCTTTGATAAAAATAACTGTACATATTGCAGTTGGCAAGTGCATAAACCCTGTCATAGAGAATGCAACAGGAGAAATAGGAACAACCTAAGGGGGCAGGAACCCCCAAAACGCTAAGGTGGGAACTTAAAGAGCTGTCTATGATGTCAGGGATAGCTCACTGTTAAGTTGCAATGCCCCACCTGAAATATCACTTTTAATATATTACTATATTTCAAGAAGGACAACTGATGCAAAAGTAAGCCTTTTTTTCCAATGGCCACAGCATGATGTACAATTTACAGCCTTGATTTACTGTGTTGCATGTAGATCATGCTTCAAAGCTTCTATCTCCCAGTGCAAGCCCGGAGGTTACGTCTTACCCGAATAAAACACATTAGAATCTCTTATCTCAGTGACTATTAAAGTGACCCTGAAGGAGCTCACATAAACAGAACTGACACCACAGAGGTGCAGCCATTGTAGACGGCTTACCTTTGATGTAGTCATGTATATTTTTCACCGGCATTTGAAAAAATATGCTGATTTTGACCCAGGGATGGTTTGTGAGGTGATCCCTTCTTATTCTCCTTTGCCTACTGCCTTCTGCATCCCTCAGATGTTATATAATCTGGTTTCTTGACCCCTGGATTGTAAACCTGGCAGGTCTATTGGCTTGCCCACCAGCAATCAGTACACAAGGGGAAGGTCATGTCACCATTTTGGTTTGCTGCAAAACAATCTAAACTGTGGCCTGTACTGCACACGTATGGGATTTCTGAGAGAATAAGACACTGACTTGCACTGATCAGCTTCCTTCAAGGAATGGAGATATTCATACCTGATTTGGTCTTGTTTTCTGTACAGTCAGGAGTGCAAAGGGTAGACCTTTTTTAGGTTGCTGACATGGGGCCTTCCCTTCAGTCTTGCACATTTGTACAGGCTCCTCATCCTGTACTGAAATTGCCAGCCTCATTTCCTGGCTGGAGGACATCCAGCATCATCTAATCCTTTCCTCTTCAGCCTTACTGTAACTGTCTCCCTTCCCCAATTTCATTCATTGGATTTCAGTTCTTAAAATCATGGAGGCTTAGCATAACATATGGCTGTTACCTAGAGCAATCTGCATGCAAATGCAGCCTGCTTAGGAAAAGCCAATCCCCCTGAAATAAACACATATATATATATATATATATATATATATATATATATATATAACTTCTCTAAAGAGCCAAGCCACATCTTTCATGGGACAAACAAGTAAGAGGCGCAACACCCAGAATATACAATCCTAGAGGTGGTTTGATAAAGAGGATGTGTGTAAGCCCATAAATATTAATTTAAAATTTTAAAAGTCCATATGCAAAGTCCATAGGCAATGCCCATAGGCAAAGTCCATGAGCAGTAATCTTCATATATAATAGTCCATATCAGACTGGTGAAAATAGGGCAAAAAATGGAAAAGGTCAGGAAAGGAGAAGCAAACTGAAACGTAAGACACCAGAAGCTGCCATCCACAGTGAGCAAACCCCAACTCACAGAACCTGGAAGAAACAGAAGAGAGGAGGCGCTTCTAAGTGCAATATGCCAGTACACTTTATTAGAAAAAAGGTTAAAAACACTCACAAGATAACTGTGTAAAGAACACATCCAGCATCCAATACAAGGGGGAACCAAACGCTCATCCCATCTGACCGGGTGGTCCTTCGAGAACAATGGTCATCCAAAACGATCGTTCGTCCAGCACGCTGTATGATGGAAGAAGCCGGCTTGCAGCGTGTAGTTCAGAAGGAGGCTGGGAGCGCAAATACTCGGCACAGGCAGGATGGCTTCACAGTTGTGCGACGCGTGGACATCCACCCCCGACTGCCTGACGAAGTGGCGCAGCCTCCCACGTCATTGGAGCCTGCCAGCCAAGGAAACGCGTCGCACAACTGTGAAGCCATCCTGCCGGTGCCGAGTGTTTGTGCTCCCAGCCTCCTTCTGAACTACACGCCACGAGCCGGCTTCTTCCATCATACAGCGTGCAGGACGAACGATCGTTTTGGATGACCATCGTTCCCGAAGGACCACCCGGTCAGATGTGATGAGCGTTTGGTTCCCCCTTGTATTGGATGCTGGATGTGTTCTTTACACAGTTATCTTGTGAGTGTTTTTAACCTTTTTTCTAATAAAGTGTACTGGCATATTGCACTTAGAAGTGCCTCCTCTCTTCTGTTTGTTACATCTTTCATGAGGGCTAGGAGCTCTTGAGGAAAATACTGCGGCAGGTTGTTAGGGCATTTTCAGGAAAGTATATACAGCACCCCATGAACAGAAGAGAAATCCAAATCAAATCAATATTTAGTGTGACCACCCTTTTACCATTTGCCAAACCAACATCAATTCTTCTAGGTACACTTGCACACAGTTTTTGAAGGAGCTCAGCAGGTAGGTTATTCCAAACATCTTGAAGAACTAACCACAGATCTTCTGTGGGTGTAGGCTGCCTCAAATCTTTTTGTCTCTTCATGCAATCCCAGACAGACTAAATGATGTTGAGATCAGGACTCTATGGGGGCCAAACCATTACTTCCTGGACTTCTTGTTCTTCTTTATGCTGAAGATAGTTCTTAACCACTTCCTTACCGGGCCATTTCTGACACTCCTCTCCTACATGTAAAAATCATCATCTTTTTGCTAGAAAAATACTCAGAACCCCCAAACATTATATATGTACACTATATTTTTCAACGTTACTAACGGTAAAATAAGGGATCTCAGGGACGATTTTTTTGTATATATTACAAACCCCCAAGACTCATAAAAAGATCGTTTTTCTACTACTAAAAATGTACATCCTCTCCTCACAGTCTTTACCGGGCCATTCCTTCACCAATTCTTGATAGAAGTCGTATTTCTTCTTGTTCTTCAGGTCCTTCATTACCAAACCGGGGGTATCTCAGGACTAGAGTTGTAGTAAATCAGACAGACCCTAACGTACTTCTCTGTTTTTCTAAACTCCGTCGGATGTGGGTGTCTTCTAGACACCAATCAAGAAGTTCTA
>BLSH010481670.1:4390548-4408221 GCA_018402905.1 Glandirana rugosa | reverse complement strand
AACTTTGTATCTCTTATATATATATATATATATTTTAGCAGAGACTCTAGAGAATAAAATTGCGGTTGTTGCAATATTTTATGTCACATGGTGTTTGTGCGGCGGTCTTTCAAACGCAATGTTTTGGGAAAAATTACACTTTCAAAAAAAAAAGCTAAACAGTGCTGTTAGCCCAATTTTTTTGTATATGTAAGATGTTACGCTGTGAGAATCATGAGAGAATTGTGATCTTTATTCTAAGCAAAAAAAAATGTGATTCTCATTTTGGCCAGAATCATGCAGCTCTAGCGCAACCCCAACTCCGCAATCTGTATGTAGCGCACTCTTCAACCCTGTACTCTTTATGTAGTACACTCCTTAACCCTGCACTCCATTTGTAGTGTCCTCTTCAATCCTGCACTCTGTATGTAGTGAGCTCCTGAACTCTACACTCTGTATGTAGCACACTCTTGAACCCTTCAATCTCTATGTAGCACACCCCTCAACTCTTCACTCCATGTGTAGTGTACTCTTGAACAGGGGTAGGCAACCAGTAGCCCTCCAGCTGTTGTGGAACTACATTTCCCA
Organism: Glandirana rugosa; assembly: GCA_018402905.1. NCBI lineage: Eukaryota > Metazoa > Chordata > Amphibia > Anura > Ranidae > Glandirana > Glandirana rugosa. The sequence continues at coordinate 4,407,654 of BLSH010481670.1, read as the reverse complement.
TGAGGCATTGCAAGGCTGGTAGTTACAATTACTCCCAGAGGCATGATGGGACTTGTAGTTCTGCAACAGCTGGAGGGCCCCGGGTTGCCTACCCCTGCTCTTGAACCCAGCACTCTGCATCTTTTATAGATACAAGAAAGCTTTGTTTTGTTTAACCACGCCCCTAAAGCCCCTCCCAATTGTAAGACTTTGGCCACACCTACATTTTGCAGCGGCGCGCTGTAGGTCAGCTCTTGCTTTGGGTGTCCCTCATTCTGAAGTTCAAAATTTGGGAGGTGTGCCATTGTTCTAGGTAAATATATTTCCAAAGGTGCCATTGACATGAAATTTTCACCACACGTCAGTAACAACCCATGCAATCCATACGTGCAAATACACCAAAACAAATACGTTCTGAAATTAAGTTATGTGTAATAAAATGGAATGACACAGGGAAAAAGTATTGAATACATTAAGAAAGGGAGGTACAAAAAGGCATGGAAAGCCAAGACACCAGCTGAAATGTATCAGTAATTAGAAATCAATCCTACCCTTTGTCGGTGCAAATCAGCTGGTTCAATCTCAACTGATGGCCTAAAAAAAGGTGACGCATTACCAATGTGTGACACAAGAAACATATATGATGGGTAAAAGCAAAGCGCTCCCTCATGACCTTCGCAACCATATTGTTGCACATTACACTGATGGCATTGATTACAGAAGGATTTCTAAACTTCTGAATGTTTTCGTGAGCACTGTTGGGGCCATAATCCGGAATTGGAAAGAACATCATTTCACTATAAACCAGCCACCACTATGTGCTCCTCGCAAGATTTTTGACTGAGGAGTGAGCAGAATTATCAGAAGAGTTTCCAAGACCCAAGGACCACTTGTGGAGAGCTTCAGAAAGACCTGGAATTAGCATGTACAATTGTTTAAAAGAAAACAATAAATAATGCACTCAACCGACATGGCCTGTATGCACACTAACCACGCAAGACTCCATTGTTGAAGAAAATATTGAAGCTTGTTTATAGTTTGCTGCGCAACATTTAGAGAAGTATGTGAAATACTGTGAGTATATATTCTGGTCAGATGAGACAGAAATTTAACTCTTTGGATGCCATAATGCACACCATGTTTGGATTTTCAAATGGCACATCACCCCAAAAACACCCCCCATTCCAACAGTGAAGTTTGGAGGTGGGAACATCATGGTGTGGGGCTGTTTTTCAGCATACGGTACTGGCAAAGTGCATGTCATTGAAGGAAGGATGAATGGAAATGTACCAAGACATTCTTGATAAAAATCTGCTGCCATCTACCAGGTTGATGGAGATGAAATGAGGGTGGACATTTCAGCAAGACAATGATCCAAACACAAAGCCAAGGAAACTCTCAATTAGTTTAAAAGAAAGAAAATAAAGCTGCTAGAATGGCCCAGCCAATCACCTGACTTGAATCCAATAGAAAATCTATGAAAAGAACTAAAGATTACAGTTCATAGAATAGACCCACAGAACCTTCAAGATTTAAAGACTGTGTGGAAGAATCGGCCAAAATCATCACACCTGAGCAACGCATGCGACTAGTTTCTCCATACAGGAGGCGTTTCTAAGCTGTCATTACCAACAAAGAATTTTGTATGAAGTATTGAATAAATTTCAGTTGCGTGAGGGAACTGAGAAATGCTTTGACCTTGGACCAGAACTGCCTAATCCGAGGACAAGTCCACATCATGTGAAAGAAGGTACCGTCAGCCATATTGCATCTAGAGCACAGAGCAGAGGGAATCCTGCCTAGTTTGTAATCCTCTGCGCTGCCTGCTGGGCCATATAGAGGATGAGGAAAATATCCCCAAACCTTAGCAAACCTTTTTGCGTATCGCATTTTTTACGCTAAAAAAAAACATCACTATGAACTGGAGGCCGGGATCCTCACCCACAATGCAGGGTTGGATTAGACTGATACGTAATGTGCTTCCTCTGTATAAGCTGACTTACGAGGCAAGGGGTTGTCCCCGTAAGTTCCACAAAATATGGGGTACCTGGATGGAATCTAATGACACTGTGCCTGAGGACTCTTGATTTCCTGAACACCGGGGAGGGATGGTACTCTCCATAAATTGACGATAAATGTATAATGGAGGTAATCCTTCGAAACCCTCTATGTATCTTTGAATATAATGCTAATGGGAGCTGTAGGAACGCAGGGAAGAGAGTAAGACCCTGTGGATCCAGACGCTATGCTATAGATGTAGATATAGACGCTGTTAATGTTTTGTTTATATGGAAAAATATTTATTTTCTCATACTATTCTTCTCTTGAAATTCTATCTTTTACAATGCAGTTGTATGTGCTGTACATCTAAGTTGTTTAATAAAGTACCCTTTAAAAAAAAAAATTTCAGTTAGCGTGTTCAATACTTTTTCCCTGTGTTATTCCATTATATTACACATAACTTCATTTCTGAATGTATTTGTTTTGGTTTCTTTGTAAGTATGGATTGCATGGGTTGTCACCAACATGTGGTGAAAATTTCATGTCAATAGTACGTATAGAAGTATATTTTACCCTCTATACCTACACTGGCCCAAGCTGGACCAATGTACCTATGTAAAGAGTGCCATACCTAGACTTCAGCAATAGGCCTCATGCACCAGCGGCGGCTGGTGTTTAAGGAGCGATTGGGCGCCGCCTCCCCGCCGCTGACATGAAGAAAAAAAAAACAAGTCAGCCCGGCCCCCCTGTAGGAGGCGTCGGTATATTGACTTTTTTTCATTTTTCTCGGCTGCTTGCTGTCAGCAAGTAGTGAGCCGATTGGTCAGTGATAAAAGACTATGTGTGTGCGCTGAACAGGCGCACACACATAGTCTGATTGGCTGCCCCCGGAGCCATCAAAGCCAATGACTCTCTGTCATTGGATGCTGTGGGCGAGGGCGGGACTATGGTGGATGTGCTGACTGCGTGATTACTTACGCAGGCGCAGGACTCTGCCGGGACTTCCGTAGACCGTCCACGGGTAGAGGAGGACAGTCCTCTGCCACTCCACTGTCATTATGCTCTCTGCAAGCATTGCCTCTGCACACGATCAGCCTGCTCTCCGCATGCAGATCTCTGCACACTCCTGCCAGCCTGTCTATTAGATTGGGTAAGTGCGGGACTTGTCCCGACTTCGGGGGGGTGGGGGTGCTGCCGCCGCAAGCCCCTATCTGTGACCCTGTATATCCCTATCTGTGACCCTGTATTCCCCTATCTGGGACCCTGTATACCCCTATCTGGGACCCTGTATTCCCCTATATGGGACCCTGTATACCCCTATCTGGTGATTGTATACTGCTATCTGGGGCTCTGTGATATTGTGACTCTGTAAGTGTATACTGCTATATGGTGATTCTGTATATCCCTATATGGTGACTCTGTATACTCCTATCTAGTGATGCTGTATAACCTATCTGGTGATGCTGTATACCCTATCTGGTGATGCTGGGCTGTATACTCCTGACACAAGGGGTGGAAACTATAAGGGGTGGGGCTTATGAGAAGTGGGATGGGTCAAAAAGGAAGGGCGGGGTCTTGCCCCCCCCCATCTTAAAATTTCACCAGCCGCCACTGTCATGCACACGGAATGTAAAAAAAAAAACGCTGCAAAGGCTATAAAACCGCGCTTTTATAAGTGTTTTGCACTGGCGTTAATGCGTGTTTAGCAGCGTTTCTCTGCCTTCTTCTATTTTCCTCAACCAAATCCAATTACTACAGCATAAAAATGCCCGATGCGGCTTAGCACTGTATAAAGCGTTAACGTGCGTTTAGCCGAGTCAGGCATTTTTACAGCTGTAACGCTGCTGCTCCAAAACGCACTGGGCCTGGGGTTTTTTTGCAGCTTACGCTATGCCACTTACAGCTCCTAAAAACGTGTGTGTGCATGGACACAGAATAACACGGAGAGGTGTTTTTAAGTTGTGAAAAAAACACCTGACGCCCCTAGGAGCAGCTGTAAAAATGTCCAATGTGCATGAGGCCTTAAGAAATCTAATCCAAGACATCAGACCTACGAGAAAAGAACACCAACCTCTTTACCACCATCCTACCAATTTATAAAAATGGTGCATGGATAGGTTGTTCTTTAATCCCTGGGTGGCACGCTAACACCCTAAGGCTTTAGGTGAAGTCAGAAGTAATGAATTTTTACCTTTTTTTTTAAATAACCCAGTTGTTACGCGACTGCTAATTCATATTCTTTCTTCTAATAACATAATTGTATTCAGCCAAATCGCACAATAAATGTTCTTGGCTTGCTCTGCCCACCTCTTCTATCGCCCCAGCTGTGCCAGGGAGCATGTAGGTGTTCAAGTGGCAACGTAGCATGCTGAAATTCTTTCACCGCCAGCAAAACCCCACTGCCAATTAATCATCCCTGCAGCGGCGCCCGCTTCCCTTGCGTCAAATAAGCCAGGATAGTGCAGTATTTTTCTTCCCCCTATTCATTAAGGAGATACTGTCTGAACTCTTCAGCATTCCTGTTAGGGATGCTTAAAAAATGTAATTAATCTTTCTTTTTAATAATTATGCATTTTCGTTTGCGGGCGCCTGCGTATAATTGGCTGGTTTGCACCGTGGGAAGATTAAGGTGAATCACTTTTAGAGGAAAGTCAACTTCAAAGGCCAAATATATTCACAGGATGAAAGGAACGGGTATCATAACATAGCGGAATTTACTGCGTGGTGCTTCGTTATTTAATTTACAGTAAATCAAAAAAATGAATACTTTTTTTTTTTACACAGTAATATGTGAATGTGATGAGATTAATGTGAATACTGTTATCACTGAGTGTTAAACAATCTTGTTTCTTGTATAGCTTGTACATTTATACTTTATGACAGTGCTGAGCCCTGTAGTGGTGTCACAAGGGATGTATGTCACACCAGGGTTGATTTACTAAAACCGGAGAGTGCAAAATCTGGTGCAGCTTGTTCAGTTAAAGTGATTGTAAAGGTTAGTCTTTTTTAAAAATAAAAATAAATATGTCATACTTACCTCTTCTGTGCAAGGGTTTTGCACAGAGCGGCCCTGAACTTCCCCTTCTGGGGTCCCCCAGCGGAGCTCCTGGCTCCTCCTCTTCTCAAGTGCCCCCACAGGAGGAGCTTTCCATGGGGGCACTTGTGTGGGCGCGCTCCCGAGTCCTGCTGCTGTGTCCATTGGCACAGACAGCAGGACTCGGCCCCGCCCCCCGGCTCCCGTGTCACTGGATTTGTTTGACAGCAGCGGGAGCCAATGGCTGCTATCAATCTATCCAATGAGGACCCGAGACTGCTGCTGGGCTCGTTCTCATTGCTGGAACGATCCGGCTCAGGTAAGTGAAAGGGGGGCTCTGAGGGGCTGCTGCACAACAAAAGGAAAAACCTGCAGACTTTGCAACCCCTTTAAGCTTTGACAAAAAACCTGGAAGATTTTGCACTTTCCAGTTTTAGTAAATCAACCCCACAGTGTTCTCAATGGTGCAAGTTGAGGGTCAAAGGCAAAGTGCGGGACAAGGCCTTGTAAGTCAGTAATGATGAAAAGAAGAGGAGGGAGCCTTTAGACACAGCGGCAATGGTAGATTCTTGTAAGCTGCAGTCAAGTAATTTGAATTGTTTGCAGCTATTGTACTATGTTTTGCAAATTTTTTGTTTATTTATTTCAGGTACTTATATAGCGCTCTCAATTTACGCAACGCTTTTACATATACTTTGTACATTCACATCAGTCCCTACCCTCAAGGAGCTTACAATCTAAGGTCCCTAGCTCACATTCATACACATACTAGGGCCAATTTAGACAGGAGCCAATTAACCTACCAGCATGTCTTTGGAGTGTGGGAGGAAACCGGGGTACCCGGAGGAAACCGACGCAGGCACAGGAAAAACTTACAAACTCCAGGCGGGTGGTGTCGTGGTTGGGATTCAAACCAGCGACCCTTTTGCTGCCAGGCGAAAGTGCTATCCACTACACCACTGTTTTGCCCTAAGAGCAATGTCACTGTTGACCCATAAAGCACGGGTAACCTATAGCAACTCTGGTATAGTTTGCTAAAGAAAGATTAGAGGAGGATGGTCCCTCTTTGATTGCACTTTGCCGAATCGGGAATTGTTCACCTTACTTGCTACTCATTTGGCATTGCATACAGCTCGTTAATGGCGCACAAGGCTGGTTTAGCTGCTAATGATCCCAGTGTACAGCTTGTCCCTGCTGGTAACGCAGTGTGTACAGTCAAACATCCGCCTCCCCCGTGGGAGAAAGTGTAAAACACACTTGCCATCTCCCAGAAGGCTCTTTAATACATTCATAATAATTAGTCCACTAATGTGTCATTAAATCTCATTCGTTCTGATTGTCATCTGCAGCTCGGGATGTGCAGTTTTTTTTTTTTATTTTTTTTTTACTCTCGCTGTCTTAGTAATGAGACCGGCGAGATCTCATCTTTCCATTTTATTTTTTTTATTTAACGACAGATGTTGTGACAAGTTTATCTATCCACGCAGAATTATTTTTAGAGTATTTTCTCAGTTTCGTGATTTTTCTTCTGAAATTGAAATGGCGCTCTTTTTATTCTGCCCTTTCTTGTTAGTTCACACCTGCGCAGCCTTGGCGGGGGGGGGGGGAGGGGGGAAGAGGGTTTCTGTTGATGGATGGGCAAAGTTTGAGGATTACTCAGTTGGCATTAGAGGCGGCAGTACAAAATAGAACTTCAAATATACTGTTTGCTTTTGGATATTGAAAGGTCAGAAGTAGAAATTTTGGTCTGCTTCTTGCACAGGGCGAGGTGACTATACGGAACAAGGAGCTAGGGTAGTGTTTGTTAATGCTTAGGTTAGGTTAGTGCTGGAATCAGGAATTTGAAGGTTAAGTTTATTTTTGGGGTTAAAGTGTTACTAAACCCAGGACCCTGCATTGACTGCTCTCCCACAGTACACAGAACATGAAAATGCAATCATTTTAGTAAATATAAACTGCTAAATACCTTTTCTCATCAGCAGTATATAGCTGTCTTGTGAGGCTGTAGAACCCCTGACCCTCTGTCTGGACAGAGCTGATTGGCCCTGTGCTGATCACATGCACTCTCCCAAGAGAAAAAAGAAAAACTCTCTAGCAATACACACCATGCCGAGCATGTGCAGCTTTTCTCTAAGGCTCTGTACTATCCAGAGATAAGTTGGAGACACTGGAAGAAGGGGAGGATCAGAGAAGACCGGATCAAACAGCCTTTTTACACAATGCAGAGGATTAACCCCTTAGGTTCCACAGTGAGAATAACAAGCATGCTTTACTGCATATACAGACTGATTTTACTGTTGAGGGTTTAGTAACACAGTGGTTCTCAACCTTGTCCTCAAGCACAACCAACAGGCCATGTTTTGGGAATTTCTCTTAAATAAAATAGCTGTCCAAAATCCCAAGCCATTGACTCTGATTTAAAGCACCTGTGCAAGATAAAGGAAAACCTGCAAACATGGCCTGTTGGGGGTACTTGAGGACCGGGTTGAGAACCACTGTAGTAACACATTAATGTGGACCTGAACTCAAAAAAAATGAAGGTCTGCTATTTTATAGGGAGTATATAGGTAGGCTAAATTGGCTGTAAACCTCAGACATGAAATATGAACAAAGCATATCCCTCTATAGTGTGTATTTGTCTCATTCCAGAGCACAAAGTGTCATTTCTGTCTTCTCCCTCCTTTTTCTGACACCAAGAGAAAAAAGGTGACAGGGGAGGGAGCAGTGTTGCTAACCTCCCGCAGCATTTTTACTGACAAACTATGTAAAATTTACTGGCGGGGGGCATTTTTTACTGATGTAGCCATGGCCCCGACCCCTAGAGGCCTAATGATGACCTGCAGAGTCGGGGAAAGCTGACATCCCTCTTCACAGTGTGGGTTGCTAGGCATAGTGGGTATAATGCAGATAAAGTAAGTTGGGCGCCAGACACTTTGACAATGCAAAAAGAGATTTATTGTCTCTTAACAGAACTGGGGAGAGAGGGTTACAGCCTGGACACTTAGGCTGGTGCAAAAACACTTGGCAGACTCCGAGACAAAAATAGAACAGAAGAAAACCTGCACAGTTCAAAGCGCCTCTAAGCTGGATTTCAGCAAACTGTACTTGTAGACTGGCCATCTCCTATAGCAACAGAACTTGAAACACTCACAACTTCACTGTGAATCTGTACACATACCACTCACAGTATCCCCGGTGTGTAAATCTTCACTCAACCTCACAGTCTCCTGCTGTAGATTTCCTCACTGAGCTCCTAGTCACCAGACTCCCCAGATCCCAGCTGCCACTGGATCCCTTGAGCTCCTCCACAGCTAACCTGCCGTTTAAATCCAAGTGTCACCCACGCTGTCCCGCTGGGTCCCTGACTTGAACACTGAAGCTTTCCCAGCTTCTTCACCGTCCCCGGTTAGTGAAAAAGGCTGCTCTGGTACTTCAGATTCCGAACACTAGCCTCTGATAACAGGAGAGATTGTCCCTTGCTGGCGACTGTGTCCCCTTTACCTCTGACTCTGGTTCTCACTTTCCTCTGGCGACAGGAGTCTCCCGCCAGCAGAACCCCTGAAATTTGGTTGGGCTCCAAGCCTAAAGCCCAATACCATGCTGCTTGCTTCCAACCTGGATAAGCCTCAGACCGCCTAGCAGCCAGGTACTCCCGGATAGGCCTCAGGCTTCTAGCCTAGCAGCCGGGAGCTTACAACGCACGTCCACCCAGACAGCCGTCCAGGTGGCACAGAGCATCGATCCCCTGACTCCTCCCAAATAAATAGACTCTCCCAGCAGGCCAAGCGGCAAAAGACTCCTGCCAATTGGCTAAGACAACATATCCACCCCTAGTCTGGATTCACTTTGCCCTTGTCAGTCTAATGCCATAGGCAACAGTGCCACCCAGTGACAGAAGAGAGAAGTGCATCAAACCCAGATTTAGTAAAGGGTCAGTGGATCTCCCTAACAATCAGCCAGGCTGGTTACCACGTAGCAAACTAAATTTGTTAGCAACCCAGCCTAACACCAGGGTGCTACACTGACAACCTGAAAAAAATTACAGAACTCCTATTAAAAACTAAGACAACTGATATTTAAACAGCATAAACACACTATGGAAACACTGACTGACAATACCCCTAACAAGTACTGTGCCTGGTTTACACTTAAAAAGTAAAGACAGCGTGACAAATTATCAGCTTCTGATATTAATAGTTGTAAAAAAATCACAGATTTTTACAAACTGTCAGTTAATTTACTGACGATGGGCAACCCTGGGAGGAAGCTCTAGCTGATTGACAGCCTCAGCTCTGTTCATGTGTGCTATGTAAAGAGGGGACGTCCCCTTCCCTCCAATCAGCTTTCAGAGCCCTCTTCACTGAATGCTGAAGTGTGTAATTTCAGCTCTCTTCCCTCATTTTTTCTGACCGATCAGACAAGCGTTATAAATTCTGCACTTTGAACAGATGTAGAGAATCCTGCAGATAAACAGGTACAAATTATGTAGGAGGCCAGTCACTTCACTGGGTATGGGTTTACAACCACTTTAATTGTACCTAAGCAGTGCCTTGAAAAATGTATATTTTTTCTTGATTTCCTCCTGAAAAAAGCAGCATACTTCCTGTGCCTAGGCCTTCCTATGCCTTGAGCCTCATAACCTTATATCTGCAGTATGAAATCATCTAAGGCATTGCTGCCTCTGACTGCTAATCTCAGGAGAGTAAAATTTGGTGGTGTCACTGCTGTGCTGCTCACTGCTCTCGTTGCCGGAGAGGGAGTTGCTAAAATGTCAAATTCAAATGAATCAATGGGTCAACTAACACAGGCCAACTGTGTAATGGGCCATTTTTTTCAGTCAATAAAGACTGTACTTAACCACTTCAGTACCATACACTTTTACCCCCTTCCTGCCCAGACCAATTTTCAGGTTTCAGCGATGTCACACTTTAAACTGTGCAATCATATGAAATTTCTATCATTTTTTTTTTTTACAAATAGAGCTTTCTTTGGTGGTATTTAATCTCCAATGGGTTTTTATTTTTTTTGCTAAATAAACAAAAAAAGGCCAAAAATTTTGAAAAAAAAATGTTTTTCTTTATTTATTTGCATTGCAATAAATTTACAATTTTATAACAGAAACAATCCTTCATGAATTTAAGCCAGATTGTATTTTGCTACATTTCTTTGGTGAGAATCACCTTAATCAATGTATATTATTTAGTCTGTAGGAAAGTTATAGAATCCACAAACGATGGTATATACAGTGTGTAAAATAAGTATTGAACATGTCACCATTTTTCTATAAAATATATTTTTAAAGATGCTTTTGACATGAAATTTTCGCCATATCGGTAACAACCCATGCAATCCATACATACAAAGACACCAAAACAAATACGTTCAGAAATTAAGTTATGTGTAATAAAATGGAATGACACAGGGAAAAAGTATTGAACACATGAAGCAAGGGAGGTGCAAAAAGGCATGGAAAGCCAAGACACCTGCTGAAATCTATCAGTAATTAGAAAGCAATTGTCCCTTGTCAGTGCAAATTAATTTCAGCTGGTTCAGTCTCTGATGGCCTATAAAAAGGTGTCTCATTACCAAGGTGTCACACAAGAAACATCTCATGATAGGTAAAAGCAAAGTGTTCGCTCAAAACCTTAGCAACCTTATATTTGCAAAGGCATTGATTACAGAAGGATTTCTAAACGTCTGAATGTTCCAGTGAACACTGTTGGAGCCATAATCCGGAAGTGGAAAGAACATCACTTCACCATAAACCGGCCACGACCAGGGGCTCCTCACATGATTTCTGACTGAGGAGTGAGAAGAATTATCAGAAGAGTTGTCTAAGACCCAAGGACCACTTGTGGAGAGCTTCAGAAAGACCTGGAATTAGCAGGTACAATTGTTTCAAAGAAAACAATAAGTAATGCACTCAACCGGCATGGCCTGTATACACACTCACCACACAAGACTCCATTGCTGAAGAAAAAGCATGCTGAAGCTCGTTTAAAATTTGCTGCACAACATTTAGATAAGTGTGTGGAACACTGGGAGAATATAGTCTGGTCAGATGAGACAGAAATTGAACTCTTTGGATGCCATAATACACACCATGTTTAGAGGTCAAATGGCACATCACCCCAAAAATGCCCCCATACCAACAGTGAAGTTTGGGGGTGGGAACATCATGGTGTGGGGCTGTTTTTCAGTATACAGTACTGCCACACTTCATGTCATGGAAGAAAGGATGAATGAAAAAATGTACCAAGACGTTGATAAAAATCTGCTGCCATCTACCAGGATGCTAAAATCACACCTGAGTGACATATGGGACTCGTTTCTCCATACAGGAGGCGTCTTGAAGCTGTCATTACCAACAAAGGATTTTGTACAAAGTATTAAATAGATTTCCATTAGCGTGTTCAATACTTTTTCCCTGTGTCATTCCTTTTTATTACACATAACTGAACGTATTTGTTTTGGTGTGTTTGTATGTATGCATTGCATGGATTGTTACCGACATGTGGTGAAAATTTCACGTCAATGGCACCTTTAGAAATATATATTTTCACTTTTTTAAAATATTTTTTCTTTTCTATTTTATTTTTTATTTTTACTCACTGTGACCAGAGCAATACAGTGTTACCATATTAACACTACCATTCTGGGGAGCTGGTCAGGATTTTTTTTTCACTGCTATAAGCAAATATTTTTACTGAACGACAGTGTGTAGCCCATGGGTGCTGAACCAGTGGCCCTCCAGTTGTTGCGGAACTAAAAGTCCCATGAGGCATTGCAAGCTACAAACATGATTTCCAAAGATATACAAGTAAAAGATTAGTGGGACTTGAAATGAGGCATGGCTAAAAGGGATACCATGCCTCCATCCCTGTCAGATTTCTACAAAGGGGAGGGAAACAGGAGGCGGGACTTTAAATGAGGCATGCAATGGTAAGTGAAAATACTTGAATATGAAAGCAGTGTTGTTTATTTTCCAAATTATACATACATATCAATGTGAGACCATGCCCTACAGTGATACAAGAATATAAAAAACATACATAACACTCTACTAGTTCATAATGCAATAATTCTCATAGACACCCACATATTCACATAATGGGGCTCATAGCCAAATTGTTGACCAACATCAATGAAGTTTTGAGCATACCAATAAAAATGTACATGTCAAATACAGTAAAAAGTCATAAATTCTTGATGTATATTTTTGATAGGACCGTTAGTAGCTCTACGCGTTTCGTGATTTATTATCACTCTTCAGGAGCAAGCCTATCTGAAAAGAAATTTACATATGCTATAGAATCAAAAGTGATCAAGTAGGATTCTAGGCTCATCAAGAGTGGAAAGAAAGAGAACAAATACCCCCAAGGAAAAAACTTACATATATCATGCTGCTGGGAGTAAAGTGCCCGTGCCGGAGACCGCAAGCCGACCGGGAACATCATCTCGGGAGCTCTGGGGGCGCAGAAAGGGGTGGCAACAGCAACAGGACAACACCCACGGCGGACGGAAGTGGTACAGCACGTGTATGAAATGGTGGTGGTGAGGATGCCGGAATGACATATCTGTGAAGTAATGTGAATATGAGTGGATAATATGTGTAGGCCAAAGGTGAATTCCAAAAAAACCCCCCCAAAAAAATGTTAAATAGATGGTAAAGTAAATTGAATAAATTAGAATAATAAAAATAAAATATGTATATATAGTGCAAATAGAAGGTGCTGTGAGAAGGGTGGTGAGTGAGGTGACTGAAGAGGAAGCATCATACCTATTGTAAAAGTGTGAATCCAGCATCGGGGTGTCCAAAGGAGTGGGGAGTGCATTCCCACATATCCTCCCGCCGCGCAGGACTGCCCCATATAGGGGCGCCGCCACAAGACGTCCCCCAACATCACAGCTGCGTGCTATTGGAGAGGGGGGAGCCACCGCCCAGGCAACATGCAGTGTCCGGCCTATGGCGCCAAATACACCTCTCCCAGGATGCACGCTAGGTGGATGATGGCATCGCCATGGAGAGCGGCGCCATGAGACGCCGCACATCCGGCGTGCGGCCGTGACGTCGATGCGCAGTGTAGGAGCCCCCGCCCAACCCCCACTGTAAAGGAGGGAGTGCGGGAACCCACAGCACGCATCGCAGCTTCCGAAACGATGAAACCCAGAGGGATAAGCGGCGTCCCAGCACACGGCACCAGACGGCCAGGCAGAGCCACAGATCGCCATGGTCATTGAAGGAGCAATTAATTATATACCATATATATCAATGTACTGTATACTGGGTATGAGTTGATGTATAAAAAAAAAAAATAGGGGAATCCAAACTGGGTATAAAGTAAAAATTAAAAAATTATATACAAAAATATATGAAATAATGATTATATGAAAAATAAAAAGTATGAAAAAATTACAAAAAATATATTAAAAATAAAATAAGAGATAAAAATTATAAAGATAAAAATAAAAATTGAAATAGATACCGAAAATGATCAATAATAAAAATGTTAATATTCGTTAGTATGTTGGTAATTTATTCCCAGAGCACGCCTCCATCCCTAAATTGGTTGATATACAAGTAAAAGATTAGTGGGACTTTAAATGAGGCATGGCTAAATGGGATACCATGCCTCCATCCCTGTCAGTATTGATCTGCCTTTGGAAATCAGTATGATTTCCAAAGGCAGAGGCATGAAGGGACTTATAGTTCTGCAACAGCTGGAGGGCCACAGGTTGAGCACCCATGATGTAGACACTGCCTATTGTTGTGATTAGCTGTGATTGATCATGGCTAATCACGTGGTACAAATGGGCTGTGATTGGCCCTGTCTGTACAATGTGATCACTGTGACCAATCACAGCTAGCAACACAATTGTATACAACGGTATAGTGATCAGTCATCTTGACAGATCACATCGGAGCAGCTGCTCGGGAAGACATCATATTACGTCCTCCCAGAACAATAGGGTTCCCACCCATCCGCCATTTTACAGTGACGCCAGCAGGAAGCAGTTACGGTTGAAACTAAACTGTATCTGAGCACCACAAAATGAAAATGCTATATTTTTTGTCTTTGTTTTCTATGTATACGTGTATATTTTATATACTGTACAATAAAAGTTACATTTAAAAAAAAAAGAAGAAAATGCTATTTAATTAATTTTTATTCTTCAAAGCAAACTCATCCATCCACCTTTCCATGCTTTATTTTGTTAAATCAGTTTGAAAAACACCCTCTTAGCATTTCTAGCTGCAGCCATCTTAATTAAGGGCAGATGATTCATGTAGAATTTACTTCCTGGAGCCCATCTGTCCTTGGCTCAGGCATGCAGGCAGGAGGGTGAGCCCCTCCTCCCCACCTCCAGTTGAAAGAAAACAGAATGGTCATAAAGACTCCTGGGACTTATGCTATAATTTTGGCCTATGCCAGAAACCAGGAAGTAACTGAATAAATGTAAAAAGGAAAAATACGTTTAAAACGTATAAAAAATAACATGCCTTCCTGTCTATGTGCTAAGGCTAGCAGCATAAGGATTAAAAATGGTTAATGCTGATTGAGAGAGTTTATTTCCGCTTTGAAGGATAAATACACTTATAAATGATTTGGCAAATTATCAAATATACACTGTAATTTTCCTCTTTTCCCTTTGTAGTAAGGACTGTCACAGGTAGCGTAAACATTGCTTTGTGTATATTCAGCCATCTGCATTAGGCTTCATGCATATGGCTATACAAGGGCCATACAGCGTGCAGCACCTGTGTAATCAGGCCGCCACGTACAACCGCCCACTGAGATAAGTAAAAAGACGTGGCTATACATGGTTTTGCGCCGGGTGTTGCATAAAGCCCATGCACTGACATATGCTCTCAATGCACACAACATGTAAATGTGATAACTAGGGCATGTTGGCGCTTAAAATACCACAAACTATATTTAACCACTTTCCGTCCAAAGCAATATTTTCATTTTTGACGCACATGCTAAAATTGGCATATTTTTGCTAGAAATTACTTAGAAGCCCCAAACTATTATATATTTTCTGAAAGCATAGGCCCATGAGAATAAAATGGTAATAGTTGCAATTTACTATGTGGCACAATATTTGCACAGCTGTTTTTCAAATGCATGTTATCAGGAAAAAAATACATTCATTTTATTGCATGCAAACAATATAATACCCAAAATAAAAGATGGGGTTGCGCCGAGTAAATGGATAGAAAGTATGTCAAGACTCAAAAATTGCTCATGGCTGCGAAATGCTGAAAAGCTGCAGTTCATAAAAGGTAATGCTTGAAAGTTTAGAATTGAAGCCCAACTCCAAAAGATATTTCACATCCACCCACCCACCCCTCGTCCTAACCCCCTCTATCTGATCTCTGGAAAAAAGAATCCCCGTCTAAACGCTGTTTTTACTTATTTTAGGCCTTGTTCACATGGGGCACACTAAAGAGTACACCCATGGAGGGCCGTGTGGGGCAGTCCCATTCATGTCAGTTGGGATGCAATACCTGCATGGAAACAGCTCCCCATTTTGACATCTGTGTGGGTAAAGGTGTATCCCCCTGAATGCACACTGTGAGAGTTCAGGGGCATGCACCTGCGCGCACCCACGGGGATTTCAGATTGGGAGCAGCGGCTGTGTCCATGCAGCCACTGCATTATAATTGACATCAATGGGACTGCCTGCAAAGGGATGCAGGAAAACTTGTGCATTCCCATGTGGGCATACACAGTTCTCCATGGGCATACACTTCAGTACGCCCTGTGTGAACGAGGCCTTAACCAATTACCGCCCTATCGCCTACCTTTTTTAACCACTTCAGCCCCGGAAGGATTTCCAGCTTTAGGACCGGAGCCCTTTTTGCGATTCGGCGCTGCGTCGCTTTAACTGAAAATTGCCCAGTCGTGCGACGTTGTACCCAAACGAAATTTGCGTCCTTTTTTTCCCACAAACAGAGCTTTCTTTTGGTGGTATTTGATCCTCTCTGCGTCATTTCTGATCGCCGCTATAAACAAAAGAACAGCGACAATTTTGCAAAAAAACCCAAATTTCTTACTTTTTGCTAAAATACAAATCCAGAAAAAACTATAAAAAAAAAATTTTTTTCACAGTTTTTGGCCGATTTATATTCTTCCTCATATTTGATATAAAAAAAAATCGCAATCGGCGTTTATAGATTGGTTTGCACAAAAGTGGTCGCGTTTACGGATGATGAGAATTCATTTTTGGGGTTTTTATTTTTTTTTTATTTTTTACTAGTAATGGTGGCGATCTGCGATTTTTAGCGGTACTGCGATATTTCAGCGGACATGTCGGACCATTTTGACACTTTTTTGGGACCATTGGCATTTATACAGCGATCAGTGCTATAAAAATGCACTGATTACTGTGTAAATGCCATTGGCAGTGAAGGGGTTAACCTGCAGGGGGCGCTCTAAGGCCTCATACACACGGGCGTATCTAAAAAAATAAACAAAACGTCGGGTCCGACGTCAAGGAAAAAAGGTCGACGTTTTTCGGCGTTATGCATTGGCGTTTTTGAGCGTTAGTGAGCGTCGGCGCCAATAGGCGTTTTTTAAAAAAAATCATCCCTCTGCTATTTTTCAACCTAAAAACGTCGGCGTCAAAAAACGCCGGAAAACGCCGGTACAATATTAGGTAGCGTTTGTTGCCGTTTGTTGGCGTTTTGTGGCGTCGGCGTCAAAAAACGTCAAAACGTTACAGCCTCAGAACGCGATGGCCAGGGGTTCTACTTTCTGCTCACTAACGCCGACGCCACCTACAGCTCAAAAACGCTGACGTTTTTATGGGGCCATTGACTAACATGGAGAGCTGCAAAAAACGCCAGAAAATGCCGGCGTCAAAAAACGTCCGTGTGTATGAGGCCTAAGGGTTAATTATGTTCCCTGGGCGTGTTCTAACTTTGGGGGACTGCCCTAGCTGGGGAAGGGAAGTGGTCACAGCCTCCGTATACAGGAACGGAGGTCCGTGTTTACATACACGGACCTCCGTTCCTTCGCTCCGGGGGGGCCATCGCGGGTAGCCGGCGGCAATCGAAGCCGCCGCACCCGCTCCCTGGCCCTCCC
>BLSH010481670.1:4325898-4337492 GCA_018402905.1 Glandirana rugosa | reverse complement strand
TTATAACTTACCATAAAATCCTTTTCTCTGAGTTCACTGACAGACGCAGCCCTTCATTAGACAAGTGGGGTTTATGCTCATATCACTAGGAGTAGACTAGGCAAAATAAAACAAAAGCATAGGTTGGCCCCTCCCAGGGGGCCGTCCTCACCTTAGCATATAACCCCCTGCTAGACAATAGCATATCAGTTCATAACAAGCCGTACAAACTCAACAGAGGGGTGGGTGCTGCGTCTGTCAGTGAACTCAGAGAAAAGGATTTTACGGTAAGTTATAATAAAATCCATTTTACTCTTATGTTCACTGACAGAAGCAGCCCTTCATTAGACAAGTGGGGATGTCCCAAAGCTGTGTCAATCAAGATTGGCGGGCAACTATAACAACTGTACCCAACAAAAAAAGCCCTCTCAGGCGGCGCCAGTCGCGCCTACACTGCCACTTGCAAAACTTTGCGGCCAAAAGCAGCATCCGCCGATGCTGAAACATCAACTTTGTAAAACTTAGTAAACGTGTGCACTGAGGCCCAAGTAGCCGCTTTGCACACCTGAGACAGCGAGGCCTGGTGTCTAAAAGCCCAGGAAGTACTAACTGCCCTGGTGGAATGAGCCGTGACTGGAAAAGAGGGAACCTTGCCCCGAACCTCATATGCATGAGTCACGGTCTTCCTAATCCAATGAGAAATGGTAGCTGACGAGGCCGCCATGCCTTTGCGCGAACCTTCCGTCAGCACAAATAAAGAATCAGACTTCCGAAAAGAAGCTGTAGAAAACAAATACCCCCGCAAGGCCCTCACCACATCCAAAGAATGTAGTTCAAATTCCTTGGGATGCGACGGGTGCGGGCACAATGAGGGAAGAACAATATCCTCATTCAAATGAAAAGAAGAAACCACCTTCGGAAGAAAAGAAGGGGAAGGTTGCAAAACCGCCTTGTCCTTATGAAGGACCAAGTAAGGTGACTTGCAGGATAACGCTGCCAACTCAGACACCCACCTAGCGGACGTAATAGCCACCAAGAAAGCCACTTTCTGCGACAACAACTGTAAGGGAATGTCCCTAATATTCTCATATGGTGGCTTCTGAAGCACAGAAAGCACCAGATTCAAATCCCACGGCGCCAGAGGCGACCGTATCCGTGGAGCCACATGACGTACACCCTGTACAAAAGTACGGATCAATGAATGTGACGCCAAGGGTCGTTGAAAAAGAACCGTCAGGGCTGAAATCTGACCCTTAAGCGTACTTAACGTCAGGTTCTTGTCCAGTCCCTGCTGCAGAAAAGTCAGCACTCTGGACACCGCACAAGAGCGGGGGTTCCAACCCCCTGCCTCACACCAGGTAATATAGGCCTTCCAGGTCCTATGATAAATATTACGCGAAGAACCCTTACGCGCTTTAATCATAGTAGGGATTACGGAGTCAGAGACACCTCTATCCCTCAACACCTGGGACTCAATAGCCAAGCCGTCAAAGCCAGTGAGGGTAAAGCAGGGTGCAAGATGGGTCCCTGAGACAGTAGGTCTTCGTGAAGTGGAAGACGCCACATGACATCTGCCACCATCCGTACCACATCGGCGTACCAAGGACGCCGAGGCCAATCCGGAGATACCAGGATTGTCGGGATTCCCTCCACTTCTATCCTGCGCAGAACCCGCGGCCGAAGCTTCAGAGGAGGAAAGACGTACAGTAGCCGATACCGACCCCAGGGTGCTACCAGTGCGTGATTGAATCTGGAGGCCATGAGGTCCACCTCTGGCGTGCCCCACTTGAGGCAAATCTGGCGGAACACTTCTGGATGTAGGGACCATTCCCCCTGATCCAGAGTCTGGCGGCTGAGAAAGTCCGCCTGCCAGTTTTACAAGCATGGAATGTAGATTGCGGAGAGAGCTGGCACATGAAGTTCTGCCCACCGAAGGATCAGAGCCACCTCCGCGGCTGCTGCCGAGCTTCTTGTTCCACCCTGATGGTTCACATATGCCACAGCCGTGGCATTGTCCAACTGAACCCAGACAGGGAGGCTTCGCAGCCTTGTCGACCAACGGGATAGACAAAGTCTGATCGCTCTCAGCTTGTCAGCAACTGGTGTGACCAGAAATGTGTGAACTGCACAGAGAATACCAGACACAACGTAAAGTGAATAAAGTGATTTATTAAAAGAAAGGTAAATGGTGATCAAAACGCACATCTAATATAACAAACCATGAAATGTAACTAAATAACAAAAAGTAGTGAAACTGCCTAAATAGGTAAAGGGGAATGTCCAAACCGTAAATGAAGCCAGGCCAGGGTCATACACGGGAGATCAGCAGAGGGGGCAGGGAGCAGGACAGGACAGGCACAGGGAGCAGATGCTGGAGAACACGGGGGGAAGATCAGGCTGCAGACAGGGGTCCCAGAGCGGATACAAGATACAGGATACAGGATTTCCGGATTGCAGGCTACAGGATTCAGAGGCACATGGAGACAAAACACCAAGGCATCATGCATATGGCAGTCAGGGTTTAAATATCCTTCCTGTGACTCATGGGCCTCTGATTGCTGGGAGACACTCGCTGGTGGATACTGGAATTGCAGCCAAAGAAACCCCGAGCCGCAGCGCCACCCGCTGGAGGGACTATTCCTGACACAGCTCCAGTACATTTATCGGAAGACAAGCTTCCTGAGCTGACCAACGGCCCTGGGCAGAAAACTGACCCAGGACCCCTCCCCAGCCCGATAGGCTGGCATCAGTTGTTACTCTCGACCAATTGAGGGGGAGGAAACATTTTCCTAACTTTAGGGCTGGAGCCCGAATCCACCAAACCAAGGATCCCAGGGACTGATGATCCAACCTGATCAGTCTGTCTAGGGATAGGGGAGATTTGTCCCATTGCGACAAATTCGCCTTCTGCAGGAGCCGAGTGTGACTCTGGGTGTAAGGTATCGCTTCGAAAGTCGACACCATGAGCCCCAACACTCGCATACAGAACCGTAAGAAGGACCACTGGCGTGATAACAGGGTTCGCACTGCTGCCTAAAGTGTCAGGAGTTTGGCGGTAAAAACACCCTTGCCTGCACCGTGTCCAGAATCAGACCCAGGTATTCCAGACGGCAGGATGGAGTCAACGACGACTTCTGCAGGTTGATCAGCCAACCGAAATCTTTTAACGTGGACACCGTGATTATCACGTTCTCCTCCAGAGCTGCGGCCGACTCTGCTCTCAGGAGTAAATCGTCGAGGTATGCTACCACCGCGATACCTCTCTGTCTCAACAGCGCCAGCATCGGGGCCACCACCTTGGTGAACACTCGGGGAGCCGAAGCCAGACCGAAGGGGAGAGCCACAAACTGGTAATGCAGATCCCCCACTGCGAAACGCAGGAAACGCTGGTGCCTGTGACAAACTGGAACGTGGAGATACGCGTCCTTGATATCCAGGGACACCATGAATTCCCCTTGGTGCAGGGCGGCCACGACCGAGCGGATGGACTCCATCCTGAATCTTTTTGTCTTTACAAAGCAGTTTAGTGCCTTCAGGTCCAGAACTGGCCTGACACCGCCCTTTTTGGGCACCACAAAGAGGTTTGAGTAAAACCTGTGAAATCTAGAAGCGCCTCCCGACGCCCCTGAGGGAGTCTTAAGTTCGAAGGAAAGAACCTTTCTGGGGGTAGAGAGATGAAATCTATCCTGTACCCGGAGGACACCACCTCCAGCACCCACCGATCGGTGATGCGGGCAGTCCATCTGTCTGCGAACCCCAGTAACCGCCCCCCCACCCGAGAGTCGGGCGGGGGCAACCCATCATGCGGATGTTGACTTATCCTTCGTTTTTTCAGACTTACGTTGCCAGGGCCTTTGCCAGAGCCTTACCGGACTTGAAGCCCTTACCTGCTGAGCCGGGCGCATGAAAAAACTTCTTCTGGCCTGAAGAAACAGGGCCCTGCCTACGGCGAAAATCCCGCTGTTTTGGCTCTGGAAGGAAAGTACTCTTCCCTCCCGTGAAATCCTTAATGATTTCATCCAACTGTGGGCCAAACAGACGCCCTCACTGAAAGGGAAGATCCGTAAGAGCTTTCTTCGACGCCTGGTCGCCTGACCAAGAGCGGAGCCACAGTACCTGCCTGATAACAATTGCAAAAACAGACATTTTTGACAGTATGGGAAGTAGGTCCAATGCAGTATCGCATAGGTAGCGGAGACCCTCTTCCAAGTGTTGTGCCCATTGCACCTCAGCCTGCGCACACTCACAAGTCAAACCAGAGTGTAATGTGGTAGCGCACTCGAAAAGAGATTGCGCCGCCATAGCAGCCACCAGAGCTGGCCGCATGGCTGACCCAGCCAACAAGAACAGTACCTTAGACACTGCCTCCGTGCGGCGATCGGCTGCCTCTTTAAAAGACAGAGACCCCTCCAAGGGAATGGTCGTTGCCTTATTCAGACGGGCCACCGGTGGGTCCACTGCTGGGGAAGCCCATCTCTTAGTAAAACTATCCTCAAAGGGGTAGCGAACAGCAAAGCTTTTGGGTAAAGCAAAGGAATTTTGCTGCCGCAGCCATTCCTTGAACACCGCCTGTTCAAAAACCTGATCATAAGGGTAGGCCCTGGGGGACCTAGGGGGCTTAAGTGACCCACAAATATATGCGGACTCATGCAACTCCCCTGCTTGGTCAAGCCGCATGGACTTGCGAATATCAGTGATAAGGGCAGCCACTATCGCTTTGTCACGCGAAGATGAAGCCCCCTGATCATCTTCACCGTCTGAGGGTATCAGTTCACCCTCTGATAGCTTCACTGGGGTTCCCGTGACCACCGAGGCGCTCTCTGGTTCCGAATCCTCCCCCGAAGAATGACGGGGGGCGGGAGTTTTTTGGGGCCCCCCGGAGTTGGGCCCCCCGCCCGGGGAAAGAATTCACCAAATACTGCCCTCAGCTGTTCCAAGGACACCAGGGACCCCGGCGTGGATTGTTGCTCTGCAGGTACCCCTGCCATAGCACTGCCGGCCTCTGACATCCCAGACTTCTGGCACCCCCACTGTGTGACCTCTACCCCACCAATTAGCCAGGGAGACCCGGAAGGATTGCACCCACCGCTACAAGCACCCAGGGAGAGCCAGCTATACTTGCTGTTTCTTGATGCCTCAGCGCTGTGACCGGAATGAGCAATGAAAAAACACTCCACTTCAAGAGCCTGCACCGCCGCGTCTGTCAGCCACGCTGTCTAAGCGAAAACGGAAGTGCCTCTGCTGTTTTATCACTTTCCTGTAATACCGAGAAAAGCCACTAGGGGCCACCAGAGGACAGGCTGAAAACCGCATGGGCTACAGAAAAATGGCCACTGCCATCAAAACATGCCGAGCTACGGCAAAATGGCGGCGAACGAACGGTGATCCACCACAAAACGCCTGAATACAGTGCTCAAAACGGTCAGTGTGGGGTTTGGTATCCCGGGGGGGGAAGGGATTAGTGGGGGAGGGAACGGGAGATTACAACCCCAGATGCGTCCCCACTAATAAGCCCCCACCGGCCGGCTACCTCAGAAGCTGCCCAGGTGCCCCTCTCCGCGCCCCTAGGACGGAAGAGGGGTCCACTCACCGATGGGATGGGCGCAGCGGGTAGCCACCCGGAGCAGACTTTCCTCCCCACGGAGAGGAATGCTGCTGGCCAGGCCACTGGACAGGAACAAACCAGTCACTGGGCACAAGTGGGATCAGCCATTGGCAGCCCGCACGGAACGGGCCCTATGTGGCGTGTCCCCGCCAAGGCAAAGGGTAGCTCGCACAGACGTTGGCCGGACTGGGGAAAGTTTTTGGATTCTAGATATCCTCTATACCACCAGCCAGCTTCTTGATAGCAGTCTTCATCAGAAAAAACCTCAGAAGAACGCAGATCCCATAGGGAACCAGGTCTAACTCCTTGCACTAGGCAATAAAAACTGATGTGCTATTGTCTAGCAGGGGGTTATATGCTAAGGTGAGGACGGCCCCCTGGGAGGGGCCAACCTATGCTTTTGTCTACTCCTAGTGATATGAGCATAAACCCCACTTGT
This sequence comes from Glandirana rugosa, assembly GCA_018402905.1. Classification (NCBI taxonomy): domain Eukaryota; kingdom Metazoa; phylum Chordata; class Amphibia; order Anura; family Ranidae; genus Glandirana; species Glandirana rugosa. The sequence continues at coordinate 4,331,469 of BLSH010481670.1, read as the reverse complement.
CTAATGAAGGGCTGCGTCTGTCAGTGAACGTAAGAGTAAATGGCATTTATACTGGAATTTTTTTTTTTTTTATACTAGTAATGGCATGGATCGGCAACTTATAGTGGGAAAAACTGCCTCCTGTTTTTCTTATACTACACTGTTTTTTTGGGGGGTGAATGAGTAAGGGTATTATGTACCCCATACTTATTCACATGGGGGGGGCAGGATCTGGGGGCCCCTGTCTTAAAGGGGGCTTTCAGATTCCGATTAGCCCCCCTGCCCGCACACCCCCTTAACCACAGCCCAGGGTTGTGGGGAAGAGGCCCTTGTCTCCATAAACATGGGGACAAGGTGCTTTGGAGGGGGGGGAGAGCCCCCCTGCCCCAAAGCACCCCCCCATGTTGAGGGCATGTGGTCTGGTATGGTTCAGGAGGGGGGGACGCTCGCTCATCCCCCTCCCATTTCTTGGCCTGCCAGGCTGCATGCTTGGATAAGGATCTGGTATGGATTTTGGGGGAGGGGGGAACCCCATGCCATCTTTTTTTAAATTTTGGGGTTTCCCCTCAAGACCCAAATCGCACTCATTTAAAAGTCAGATGCCGTTCATTGAAGTCGCATCGATGTCGGACCAAAGTTGCAGGGCAAATCAGATCGACAGTAGCACGAGTTTCATGTCACACCAGTGTGAACCGGGCCTGCTATCCGTTTCTTTTCTATCACTTCCCGGTCCCCCTCCCAGTTTGCTTCTCTTTATAGAGACATGCTCAGTGCAGCTCGCGTTCCCTGAGCGACTTCCTAGTTTCTCCATGCTTCTGCTTTCCTGCTTATTACTTGTATTACTGTGTCTGACTTCCTGTGTACCGATCCTGGCTTCATCTGCCGTTTTTGCCTGCCTGCCCCAACCTCAGCTTGTTTCTTGGATCCTCTTCTGTCTCCTGCTATCTGTACTCTGCACACGCGAGTGGTCTCCACATCTTTAACTTGGAGTACCTGGGGGCCGCAATCTGCAAATCCATCTCCACCATCAGGGTCCCTGGTGAAAAAGCAGGCTGGACTCCACGTCCTGGAGTTGGCCTTCTACAAGAGCTCACTGCTGTAGGTACCTGACAGTATCCGTATCTATTTTTAATCCATCCTGGTTAGGTCACGTGATTCTGCAGCTCTGGGTTCCCCTCTGTAAGGGAGCACTCAACAAATGCTGTGAATTCCAGAGTTCTGACAGCACACATAAGCCGCTGTTGTCAATGTTCCCTCCTCTCCCCTGCAGCAACCGCTCAGCTAACTGAAGCTGGCCATAGACTGTTCAAATCTCAGCCGATTCAGCAGGAGCGAGATTCAAACCCTGTATGGGCAGGCTGAATGTACATAATATGATTGATTGATCAGCTTGGAAGCAACCAGCCTGTCGGATTTTACATGCAATATTGCTAGCGGGTTTTAGCTGCTAGCAATAATCACGGTGTTCTCCGAGCAGGGACAGCTTCCCCTGCCCCCTCGCTAGGAAAGCACAATAGCTCCATGGGGGAGGGATTCCTCCATCAACACTGACTATGGCCGGCTTTACACAGGGAAGCCTGAATTGCAGGATCATGTGATCAGACTCAATTAAAAATAGGTACCGTAAGTACTTTTTTTATACAGAGTAGGTAGGAGGGAGGGGACATTTTTAAGAATAGTTAGGCTTTTCTTCCACTTTAAAGAATATGTAAACCCAGCATGTCATATTCCTGATATGCGCCTGCTGTACCATGTACTTGTATGAGAAAGTCTCCTGTTCTCTTTGTATCAATTCCTTTGTGTGAAATCCCTGGTGTTCCTGCCAGTCTCTCTGCTTTCCTTTTAAAAACTGACCAGACTAAGCAGAAAAGCACAGCGTGGTCAGATCTCTAGCTTTGCTGGGAGTCTGCTCTGCTCCAATGAACAGACTTGTCTTGACACGCCCCCCCTTCGCATAGCCATTCACTGGGAAGATGAGTGTTCTGCTGCTTCTCCTCCCCCCCCCCCCCAGCTCTTATGCAGCTTAGAACAGAGGGAATGCGATCACTTATAAAAAAGGGAAACAAAAGGTATTTATATACACAAATATTTTGCCTTTCATCTCTATTTTAAACTGAATGTGTTTTTCTTACAAGATAAAGGTTTACAATCACTTTAACCACTTCAGCCCCGGAAGGATTTCCCCCTTTAGGACCAGAGCACTTTTTGCGATTCGGCACTGCGTTGCTTTAACTGACAATTGCTCGGTCGTGTGACGTTGTACCCAAACAAAGTCCTTTTTTTCCCCCACAAATAGAGCTTTCTTTTGGTGGTATTTGATCACCTCTGTGTCACTTCTGATCACCGCTATAAACAAAAAAAGTGCGACAATTTTGCAAAAAAACAATATTTCTTACTTTTTGCTAATATACATATCTAAAAAAAATATATAAAAAAACTAATTTATTCATCAGTTTTGGCCGATTTATATTCTTCCTCATATTTTTGGTGAAAACAAAATCACAATCGGCGTCTACTGACTGGTTTGCGCAAAAGTTGCCGCGTTTACGAACAATGAGAATTAATTTATGGGGTTTCTATTTCATTTTTAATTTTTTACTAGTAATGGCGGCGATCTGTGATTTTTAGTGGTACTGCGATATTGCAGCGGACATTTTGGACCATTTTGACACTTTTTTGGGGCCATTGACATTTATACAGTGATCAGTGCTAAAAAAATGCAATGATTAATGTGTAAATGTCTCTGGCAGGGAAGGGGTTAACCCGGGGGGGGGGGGCTCTAAGAGTTAACTGTTTTCCCTGTGTGTGTTACTAACTGTATGTGGGCTGGGCTGGCTGGGGGAGGAGAGTGGCCGCGGCTCCCATATACAGGAAGCCTGTGATCACATTCCTTCCCCCTGTAAGAATGGAGATCCGTGTGTGTTTACATACACGGACCTCCGTTCTGTCACTGCGCGGGGGCCATCGCGGGTAGCCGGCAGAGATCGAGTCCACCCTACCCACTCCCTGGCCCCCCCCTCCGGAACACAGTAAGCGCACCACCGGCGGCGTGCGCTCACAATCCACGATCTCGCAGCCGCCTTAAGGTATTCTCCAGGCATGACCCAAATTTACCCCCATCTATCCTTCTGGACCATAGGTGTCAAACTGGCGGCCCTCCAGCTGTTGCAGAACTACAAATCCCATAAGGCATTGCAAGGCTGACCGTTACAAGTATGACTCCCACAGGCAGAGGCATTATGGGACTTATAGTTCCGCAACAGCTGGAGGGCCGCCAGTTTGACACCCCTGTCCTAGACTATGTCTCACCATTCATTTCTTTAATTTCATTTTTTTCCTTTTACCTTGTTTCTATAGCTTGTATTACTTTCTGTGACATCGTTACCAGGGTTTTAAAATTCTTGCGGGTGCAGCTGCTGGGCACTTCATTCTGAAGAGTGGCCCCAGAACTACATTTCCCAAGAGCCTATTCGTATAATGTGTTGTCAAGCTCTAGGGACTGAAGGCAACTGCATTGTTTTGCTGGGATAGAAGTCAATGTATGCAAGAGGATGGGCCCTCATGTATACCTGACAACTTTTTGAGATGGGAATGAGGGACACGTATTAGAAAAAGTATGCAGGCATAGGAAACGGAGAAAGGAGAATTATACGAATAATGATTTTTTAAACCCACACGTGCTTTTTTTATCAATACTATTCCTCTATACTGGCTTTTAAAATTTACAAATACAGCATTTTAGAAATTGGATGAAAGGTTTAGCACTGGAAAACTGTTTTTGAAAGATAAAAAGTGCATTTTATATACAACTATATAGATCAGACCAAAATGGGGGACAAATGAGGTGGAAAGAGGGACATTGTTCCAAATTAGGGACAGTCCCTCGAAATCAGGGACAGTTTGGAGATATTCTTATGGAGTCTTCTAAAATTTGGTCCATATAAGAGCAGCATTACTAGATCATATATTTTGGAAACTTGGATCTATGCTTCTAATATTACACTGAGACATGCATCTGGACAATGCCCTTTAGTTTATTCATTCTGATCAGGGCACTGTACATATTTTGGAGCCCGTCGATGTTTGTTTAACGGCGATGTAAATAATTCCGCCTGTTGTTTCGGCTGATTGGTTGCTGGCACAAGTAAAAACACACACAGAAATTACATGGAACCTCAGACAAAAAGAAAGGAGCCCCAAGTGCCTATTATATGCTTATTATAAATCATTAGTGCAGAGAAATATTTACACTGCCTGGGTGCAGGCACGCCGTCCTGGAAACCATATGCAGATGCGCACGTGCTGCTTAATTAGCAGCGGCAACCCCTATTATTTGGATAGCACCCCTTGTGTGCCAGAAGGGCCAAGATATAGGCCCCTCGAGAGAGCATTCAAGTGTTCTTGTTTAGTGCGAATCCTCCAGTCTAATTAGCAGAACATGGTGAAGGTCGGCATAAACTGGCATTTTATTGTCCGATACAAATGATCGTACTGTCTATTAATGTAGAGTTTTTAGCTCACTAAACTCTAGCTTGATTTAAAGCAGAACTCTAGTCAAAAATAACAAGATAAAAAAATTGAAGAGTCCAATATAAAATTTAAAAATATCAGCTTTTGCTGAACTTTAATCCAGAGCTGTCACATATAGTGCTTTTTTTTTCCATCACTACAAGTCCCCAGTCTCCCAGCAACATTCAGCCCACTTCCCTTCAGCCCAGGCTGTCCTCGACCCAACCCTAGCTTGTGATTGGGCACTGAAAGGAGAAGCAGCATAGTGATGAAGTTATCTCTTTGTCACTCTGCTTTTTCTTCCTATCAGAATGCATTGGCCATTGGCTCCTGCTGCTGTCAATCAAATCCAATGATGCGGGAGCTGGGGTCAATGGACACAGCAGCAGGACACGGGAGCGTGCACGCATAGGTTCCCCCGAGGGAGAGCACTTCTCCGTCGGGGCACTCTATGCGGGGGGGAGCCAGGAGCGCCGCTGAGGGACCCCAGAAGAGAAGGTTCAGGGACACTCTGTGCAAAACTGCTGCACAGAGGGTATATGTAGAACATGTTTGTTATTTAAAAAAAACAAAAAAAAAACGGAGCCTTTACAACCCCTTTATAATGTTTTTTAACCACTTGACAACTGGGCACTTAAACCCCCTTAACAACCAGACCAATTTTCAGCTTTCAGCGCTCTCACACTTTGAATGACAATTACTCAGTCATGCAACACTAATTTATGGTGGTTTTCTTTCGAGATAAACACACTTTTTTTCCTGCGTTTAAAGTATACCCATGTTACAACGTACTGACTCATTAACAGTAAGTTTCACACTCTCGCGACTTTCGACTTTTAACCAGACCAACAATTCCCCCAAATTCACGGGTCAACAGTTCACCAATTTTTTGTAATATTTCCCCAACATTTCCGAGGCAAAAAAAAAACAAAAAAAATTTATTGTTTGTACAAGATGTATATGGGAGACACGTCGTCAAAACGTGTCTCACAGGGACTTGGAAGAGAAGACCCCAGGGAGTCGCCGCGAGGACCGAGGGGGGGCGTATCTCACGGGGCTGCCTCTTCACGAGAGGGAGCCCCC
>BLSH010481670.1:4291518-4317130 GCA_018402905.1 Glandirana rugosa | reverse complement strand
AACACAAATAAGCAAGTAACAGATGAACACACCAAACCCCAAAATAAACACCTATCTGACTAACTAAATCCAAATGAAGAAAACACACACATATACAATAAGCAACCAGGGATACCAGATAAGGGGAGCAGGGAGCCAGGTACCGGGAACAGAAAGAGAGCAAGGGAACAGGTTCAGGAATCAAGTCTCTGGGTCTGGATCGCAGATCAGGAATCAGAGCAGGTCAGGTCAGGTTCAGGCATGGACACAGCTTGCAGGGAAAACACTGAAGCAATGGGACAGGGAGCAAGGCGGGCTTATATAGTCCCAGCAGACCCATCAGGTGCAGCTTAATGAGCTCAATCTCCTGGGAGACACCCGCTGGTGGCCACCAGAACTACACCACTTGGTTTTCTCAATACTGCCACCAGCAGGTGACCCAAGCAAGGACACAGGTCCTGACAGACACTCTCTCTTTAAAGGCATAGCCTGGGGGTGCGAAGTTAAAGTGAAATCCTGACTCCTGATCTGCATATTAGTCCTGGCTCAGAGATAGCCCAGAGGGATGACACAACAGTTAAACAACTTGCATTTTCAGAGGGAGATTGGCAGGGGCCTGTGTGTATCTCTTATTTATGATGATGCTTTTGGTACTGCTTGGTGCAAAACTAAGACATGCTGGTAGTAGAAGGGGTTAAACCCTGGGCTTGCCTACTTTTTTTTCCCCCCTTATCAAATCCTGGAATCAGGCTACCCTCTGAGTTTAGTCCTTTATCTGAGTCCTCTTTAGCTTTGTTGGGTGTGGTTGGGTCCTCTTGCCTTCTCAGCTGAGGTTTTTGGTATGGTCATGCTGGACTTTATGGCCCAAAATCCGCCTGGATCTGGATTAAGACCCAGGACTCTCTTTCTAGGTAGTTCCCTGCTTCTACCTTAATCAGGACGTTGTTCTTTGTAAAGAAATTCCCCTCCATTGTTTGAATGGTGTTTGGGCTGTGTAAGTTAATCTTTCAGCCACTGCCTTACTCAGAAAGACTGATTTTATCTTTGGAATCCCACATCGGCCCAGAAAGGGTGCCCTGGCTTCTCATTTCAACATCTCTGGGCGTCTCAGACATACCAATTTTGAGACTTATGGTCTCAAAGATGAGGTTTCCCCTTTCCAGTTAGGGCCCGCTCCACTAGTGCAAGGTTTTCGGCATCTCAGGCCACTGCTTCCCAGATTTGCAAGGCTGCCCCCTAGTTCCCTGTTCAAGGTTCCAGTTCTCTAAATTCCACTGGGTCCATCAGGTGGCTCCTTGAGCTTGTAGGCAGTTCCCAGTGTTTTTTGTTATTTCCACAGGTTTGTTAGTGGTTATTTACTTTGTTGCCTACCCCTCAGTTAGACTGCTTTTGGATGTCCTGAATATTTAAAGATTTAAACCTTCTTCTGTCCTATAGTGGAAGGGAGAGAAAATAAGATTTTTGTAATAAAATCACTTTCTTTAAGTCCATTGAGGGACACAGCCCCTGCTTTGATAAAAAAAAAAAAGGCATGCTGGTAGCAGGAAGGGCTATAGCTGGTCTTGCCATCATTTTATTTTGTTTGCCATTATCCAATCCTCCTGCAGAAGGCAGACAATATAACTTAAAGGTATAAGATTCTCAGGACCGGGATCTGAACCCACGACCTCTGCTAAATACACCAGTAGCTCTTCTTGCTGAGCCATCTTATATGCTGGTCTGCTCTCTTATACCAATATTGCCTTTGTTTCTGGTGTACCTTGAACTCTGCTCCTCCCATGAACTTCCTAATTTAAACCATGTCTCTGCACTTCCTGTTTGCCAGATTATTTTGCTCTCTCTAGCCAATATCTTGCTCCTTTGTGTACCTGCAGCTGTACTTAACTCCACTACCACTTGTTACCGACCTTTGGCTTGTTCCTCGGCTATGCTTCTGCTGGATCCCAACTTACAACCATTTGTTATTGACCTTTGACTTGTTACTTGACTACACGCTTTCGCTTGATCCCAACTTGTTACTGATCTTTGGCTTGTTTACTGACTATGCTTCTGCTTTATCCCTACCTGCTATATCTGCTGCTGGTCCCTGGCTTGCTCACCTCCTGGTGGGGCTGTCCTGAGGACCACAACCTGGTACTAACATGCAGCAAAATCCATCTTCACCATCAGGAGCTCTAGTGAACACCACTTAGTACTTAGACCCTGCACCTCGTGTGAGCCTGCGTCATCTGCCAGGGTGACCTGCCTGTATACTTAACCTGCTGGACGGTGGAAGCTATTGGTCTCTGAGCCTCACCCCTGACTATGAGAAAGTCTTCCTGTGTTAGCGAACTCTATGAAATGGTTTTCATAAATAGTACCACAATCCTATTTTGACAAACCATTTATTGCAGGGTTTCTACAGGACATAGGGTTTGCAAGGGATGCTGGGCTTGCTGTTAAGCACAGTCCCTTCTCCCCATTCTTTTTCCCAGGCCTCCCCAATGGTCAGTTAAGTTAATAAGAACAGGGGCCTCACTGACCAACAAGGATGTGGCAGTGGCTTTGACCAAGCTTCCCTTTTATAAGAAAATTGAAGATTTCAGCTACCTGGCTCTTTCCATGTTCCGCTCATTTTGACAAGTGTTTTCCACTTAATGTAATCTCTACATTTTTCATTACATACTCTGTTTAAATCAGGCAAATTCATGAAAGATTTCCTTTACAGTGTCAATTAAACAGAATTACAGATAAGGTGATACTAAAGTCTCGGTTTTTTTTTTTCTTTAAAAATAACAAACATGTTATACTTACCTGCTCTGTGTAGTGGTTTTGCACAGAGCAGCCCAGATCCTTCTATTCTTGGGTCCCTTGCCGGCACTCCTGGCCTCCCCCTCCTGCCGAGTGCCCCCATAGCAAGCAGCTTGTTCTGTGTGTCCATTCAGACGTGGCTCACTGAGTTTGATTGACAGCACCGGGAGCCAATGGCGCCCGCTGCTGTGTCTTAGCTAATCAGAAGGGAAAGTCCTGGACTGCCGAGTCTCTCGTGCAACATCACTGGATCGAGATGGGGCTCAGGTAAGTATTAGGGGACTGAGATGGAGCTGCACACATAAGGTCCCTTTTACATGGGATTTCCGATCAGGTACGCCAGTCAGTTTTTCTATCCGATCCAATCCTGTCCGTGAAATCCAGACGGATGGAAACCCTATTTTCTATCCATCTGGAGAATCGGATAGGATCGGATGAAAACGGACAGGAGGCCCATTTTCATCCGAACTCCATAGAGGACAGCGGGGCTTTGACAGGTCCGTCTCTGCACAGTGAGCGGAGACGGATCTGTCATCTATCTGCCTGCTCAGCAGGGATCAGCGGATTGATCCCTGCTGAGCAAAGCGGAGTCCGTATACGGACACGGCCGTGTGAAAGGAACCTAAGGCTTTTTATCTTAATGCATAAAATGCATTAAGATAAAAAAAAACTGCCTTTAGAACTAAAAAAATCAATTGTTCATTAGTATTAAATAATGTTAAAATTAGAGATGGATTTTGAGGGGTATATTGTTTCATTATGGAAAAATATATACAAACCAAAAAGACCATCTGTACATGAAAGGGAGACCATTCTAATAGGATGAATCCTTCCCATATATGGTAAATGCTACATATATCTTTATATATCTCTTTCTTATAGGCCAAAGAGCTAAAAAGGAAGGAGGAGGAGCTTAAAAAACTGGACAGTTTTCACAAGGAACAGCTGACCAGCATAGAAAAGAAGGTAAGTCGTCATTGTTTCAGCATAATTACAAGTAATCTTGATTGGAAGCTGTTGATAAACCTGTTGACCATTTGGACTGAAAAGGCAATAGCTCATTTATTTATTTATTTAAAGAGTAACTGTGTAAGTCATGTAAGGTGCCACAAAATGGTAAGTAGAGCAAAGAACTAGTCACAAGCATTGCCTTTTTTTCCTCTGCAGTTAATATTTCCCCCTATTACTTAATTATTATGCCTTGTACTGAACTGTGTGGAGGTGGCCATCTTGGTAGAGGTTTGGCTTTGCTTTCATATGTCAGCGCTGCCCCTCTGATGACTGGTGATCTGATGATTGATGGAGGAACATTCAAGAAACAGGAGGGAAGATGAAGGTAGAACCTACTTATAGCATAGATGAAGTAAAAGCAGGTAGATTATTGCAGCACACATCTTGGAAATCTACCTATCCAGTAAGGAGATCAGTGAACAGTACAATAGTGACACTACTGAAGAATTGTACTTTTGTTCCTCCTGAAAAATAGCCGTGTATCTACTGTAGCTTGAGCACCAAAGCTCTATATCTGCAGTACCAGATCATTTAAGGCAGAGGTCTCAAAACTTTCTAAACAAAGGGCCAGTTTACTGTCCTACAGACTTTAGAGGAAGCAAGCTGTGGCCAGTGGGAGTAGAAAATGTCCTGGCATTGGTAACAACGCCCCATCGTTGGTGTCAGTGAGAGAAATAGTGCCCCATCACTGGTGTCAGGGAAAGGAGTAGTGCCACATTATTGGTGACACTGGGAGGAATAGTGCCCTATCATTGGTGTCAGTGGGAGGAATAGTGTCCTGTCATTGGTGTCCGTGGAAGGAATAGTGCCCCATCATTGGTGTCAGTGGGAGGTAAAGTGCCTCGTTTGTGTAAGTGGAATTAATTGTGTCCCACTGTTGGTTTCAGTGGCAGGAATTACGCCCCATTGTTATTGTCAGTGGGACTAGTGCCTCATTGTCCGTGTCAATGAGAGGAACAGTTCCTCAATCGCTGGTATCAGTGTCAGGAATAGTGCCACATTATTGGAGTCAGAGGGAGGAGTAGTGCCCCATTTCTTCTTCACTGATGCGCACTGGTGAGGCTGCACTGATGGGCACTGATAAGCTGAATTGATGGGCACTGCTAAGCTGCACTGATGGGCACTGCTAAGCTGCACAGTTGGGCACTGCTAAGCTGCACTGTTGGGCACTGATAAGCTGCAGTGATGGGCACTGATAGGCAGCACTTATTGGTACTGATGGAGCTGCACTGATGATTAGTGCCCTGATTATCAGTGTAAATGATATACTGACAGGCTTGATGGTTATTGGCTCTCCTTTCCTTACACAGACACAGCACGTGTGGTAAGGACTGCCAGTAAACAGCAAGTCTGTTTACATGTGATCAGCTGTGATTAGACACAGCTGAACGCATGGTAAAGGACCGCTGTGATTGTCCCTTTACCCTGTCTGTGATCAGCTGTGTCCGAAGAACACAGCAGTCACAGAGCACGTTTGATGCAGGGTTCTGGGAGGACATCCATGGACACCCTTCCAGAACTGGATGACCGCGGTGTAGCCGCGTATTTAAGCTTTGACAATAAAACCTGGAAGCTGATTGGTTTCTGTGCAGAGCTGCACCAGATTTTGCACTCTCCAGTTTAAGTAAATCAACCCCTATATGTAAAACAGAACAAAGGATATATGGTATTAAAGCCCAATGGAATACATAACTTCCAAATACAGGGACGTACAATAGTGTATGTACTGTGCATTAAATATGAGGCTTATTGTGGCACAGCACAATGCATTATATCTTTAGTTGAAGGTGAATGTTTGATTGTGTCTCCAGCAATAGCTGCTTTTTTCAGGGTGTGATTTAATAATAGCAACAATGTTTCTATGGAAAATCTCAGGGACACCTAAGACAATATACAGTTATATATTTGATATACGTTAATGTAATATTTTTAATGTATTTTACATAAAGCGCTTTCAGGGACAAGAAGGTATATATAACATGCCTTGGTTTCTAAGGACATGGATTTCTGCCTGTGAAAATTTTCTTAAAATGTAGCTTAAATAATAATAGATATTTGTGGGAGATGTCATTGACAGTAGGTGTTAAAGCAGAGCTTCACCCAAAAAGCGGAGGTTCCGCTTTTCGTTTTCCTCCGCTCCTGATATTCAACTGTTAGATTTTCTTTTTCTTTGGGGCGTAAGTACTTACTTTTGACAGGTACCTGCCCCCACTTCTGCCCAGATTATTTAAGCCCCCCTCTTTGCCATCAGGCTTTTGGGACACACAGGTCCCAGAAAGCTGTGGGACCATTCACAGGGCGCAGCACAATCACCACATGTGCAGTGGGAAACTGGCTTTACAGTTGCAAGGGAGTCATAGCTTGCTTCCCACAGTTAGCATGGCGGGGCCGGGGACCAGAAGACCAGTGAAGAACCGGCCTGGATGAGGACAGCGCTGGATCCCTGGACAGGTAAATGCCCTTTAATCAAAAGTCAGCAGCTACAGTATTTATAGCTGCTGACTGTTAATTTTTTGGGGAGGGACTGAAGAACTGCTTTAAGTAGTATACATTTTTTTTTCAATTAGCTAGATCTTTTTTTATCAGTATCCGCTACCACCTTTGCAGTACTCACCTAGGCTAGGATGATATTTCTTGCCCTGCCCTCCACCCCTCCCACAGCCTCCTGGGACACAATTTCTGTCCCAGGAGGCTGCAGGACCATTCGCACAAGCTCTTTGGTTCCTCCCAAAGTCACAGCCGGCTCTCATGTATAAGATGGCAGTGCTGGGGACCTACAGTGGTAAGAAGAACCAGTTGTGAGAAGAAAGTGCTTGTCACCAGGCACTGATATGTACCTGATTTTTAAAAATCAGCAGCGACAATATCTTTAGCTACTGACTTTAACCCCTTCCTGTCCACCCTGGCATCCCCTTTAAAATTTTTAAACATGTAAGGGGATGGGAAGGATCAGTGAACATGTGACCCCTGTGATTGGCTGTCACAGTAGTTACATGATCAGGAGCAGGGTACTCCAGTTACCAATAACTAGTGGGGGCCAACAACTGTCTTTGACAGCTCAGTCTCTGTGCTGGGAATGCGCTCTCAGCACAGAAACTTCAGCTGCCTGGTAACAGATATGTGAGTCATGTGGGTGTTAAAGTGGAACTGTAGCCTATGTAAATAAAATTGGTGGACAGGCAGGATTTTTAATGCAGAACAGACATGCTTTGTCTCTTCTGCATTAAAGTTACTTACCTGCCTGTCCACCCTTGAAGTGAGCCGAACATGCTGTGTAGACCAGTAGTCCCCAAACTGCGGCCGGAGGGCGGATTCGGCCCTTTGCTTGCTTTTATCCGGCCCATGAGGCACTATTTCATCCACTGATACTAATAATGGGGCATAACTCCCCCCACTGACAACAATGAAGGAGCACAGATCCCCCCACTGACACCAACTAACGGGCACAATTCCTCCTAATGACACCAGTGACTGGGTACAATTCCTCCCAATGACACCAGTGATGGGGCACAATTCTTCCCAATGACACCAATGATGGGACACAATTTCTCTCAATGATACCAATGATGGGGCACAATTTCTCCCAATGATAACAATGAAGGGGCTCAAATCCCACCACTGACACCAACGAACAGGCACAATTCCTCCCAATGACACCAACGATGGGGTACAATTCCTCCCAATGACACCAGTGATGGGGCACAATTTCTGATACTAATAATGGGGTATAATTCCCCCCACTGACAACAATGAAGGGGCACAAATCCCCCCACTGACACCAACAAGCGGGTACAATTCCTCCCAATGACACCGACGACGGGGTACAATTCCTGCCAATGACACCAGTGATGGGGCACAATTTTTCCCAATGATACCAATGATGAGGCACAATTTCTCCCAATGACAGAATAAAGGGGCACATTTTCCCCGCTTATACCAATGAACAGGCACAATTCCTCCCAATGACACCAATGATGGGATACAATTCCTCTCAATGACACCAGTAATATGGCACAATTTCCCCCAATGACACCCAACAATTAGACACTATTCTTTCCAATGACACAAGCGAAGGGGTGCAATTCCTCCCAGTAACACCAAAGGTAGGGCTTTGTTTTTTTCCCACAGAAGTCAGGACCTTTCTACTTCCGATGGCTGAAGTCTGGCCCTCAAAGTGTTACTAAACCCACAACAGTAAAATCAGCCTGTATATGCAGTAAAGCATGTTTGTTATACTCACTGTGGAATTTAAGGGGTTAATCCTCTGCATTGTGTTAAAAGGCTGTTTTATCCTGTATGCATAGATCTTCCCCTCCCTGCACTGTCTATCTGGCCAGCTTAACACAGGCAGGATAGCTGACCTGCACATGCTCAATTGTGTCTTTTATGCTGGAGAGAACATTTCCTTGTTCTCAGAGCTAACCAGGTCACATGAAATTAACATCACATATGGGGCGTGTATACAGGCTGAAGTGGAAATCTCTTCCTACCTGAACACACAGCTCTGAAGAAACTGTGCAGTTTATCACTGACCTTGGTATACAGATCAGCCAAAAAGTTATATAGTGGCAGTATTTTAATGTAAAAAGATTTATAAACTGTGGGCACTGTGGGGGGGGGGGGGGCAGATGAACTATTTTCATATTAGACCCCTTTCGCGCTTGTGCTAGTTGTCCTGCAATTTGGGAGTGCAAAGTCTCATGACAAGACGTTCCCCGTTATTTCCAATGAGTACCAAACATAACAAGTCGCGCCGACTTCAAAGCAGTCCCTGCATTACTTTGGTCCAACTTTGATGCAACTTGAGGTCCATAGACTTCAATGTTAAACCCTCAAAGTCTCATGCAAATCACACCTGAATAATATAGATGTGATTTCTGTACTACTTTTGTACGACTTTGTAATATGTTTTCATAGAGCCAAAGTTGCAACAAAGTCGGACCAAAGTTGTACTGATCCCAAATCGCGGCAAAATCACGGCCAAAAAATCGTGGTAAAATCGGGTTGCACAAGTGTGAAAGGGGCCTGGGTTTAGTAACACTTTAAGTCTGAAGGATCAGATTTTTTTTAAACTCTTTTTATTGACAAGGTATATAGAAACAATTTGGTATGACAACCATCACGCTCAACATGAAAAGGGTCAGATTTAAAGGCCTGTCCTCAATCCAATAAACATTTCTTCAGTTATTGTGCGCTTTTAAATACTGGCAGTATAGATACTCTAAATCCATATCTGCAGTCCCTCACACAGCTGAAATTAGACTAAGGATCAGTTGAACTGTTTCTGTTCTGTAACATGTATCAGGCAGTGGAGGCTGAGGGGGCGAAATAATTCTCATTGACAGTCCAGTCATCAAGGTGGAGGATAGGATAAGACCCAGAAGGCTGCAAAGTGGCAATAGGGAGTAGCAGCATCACCTTGCTTGCTGGCTCTGCAATGTGTGGCAAGGACATGTGGCTTCCTATGGGGACACTCACAGAAGAGGCGTAGCAAGAGGTGCCTCTGGGGGACCCCAAAAGAGGAGGATTGGGGCTTCTTTGTGCAAAACTATTACAAACGTAAGATAAGTATGAGATGTTTGTTATTTTTTAAAAAAGCGCAAAGGTTTACAATTACTTTAACATCTTTCTTTTTAATATGTTACTGGAATTGGGTTTTATATAGAGTAATATAACACAAGTTCCTAAACTACGTTCTGCTTAATGAATAAAGAAAAAGGGGCCGCTATACTTAAAGCGGTTGTCTACCCAGTAAAAAAAAATAAAAACCTGCAAGACAATAACATAATGAGCTTGTATGCACTGAATACTAACCTTGAAACGAAGATCCGACCGGGCTGCTCGATCCCCTCTGAGGGAGCGGACATCTTCCCTCGGATCTTGCTTCTGGGTACGCGGCTCCGGCGATTTGACTGCCTGGAGCCGCAAAACGTCACTCCCGCACATGTGCGCGGAAGCCCATCTTTCTGGCAACATCACGCCGTAACACTGCAGCTGCTTGGAGGGGGGAAATCTCCTAAACCTCACAGGTTTAGGAGATATTCATTTTACCTACAGGTAAGCCTTATTATAGACTTACCTGTAGGTAAAAACCCCTCTAAAGGGTAGACAACTGCTCAGTTATTATTTTTTCACATATTTCCTTTTCTTTTTTTTTTTTTTTATTGGAAACCAGCAAGAAAAAAAGCATCATAATGTCCATGAACATGGAGTACAGAAACACAGAACATAGGAAGTGAGAAACATATGGCCAACTGTAACCATGTTGTCCACCTAATAGGACAATCGTCAAATGAAACATCAGAAGCCTAATCACTATCCCATTGAGCCATCCAAAGGCTTCTCTGCCTCCTAAATCCCCTGCAGGATTAGGGTATAACTAGGGTGGGGTCCAGCAACTCCTTCCCTAAACTGGAGACCATGAAACCGCTTGGGATCGACAGGGCAAAGGTGCCTAGCCATAATGGCAGTTAGAGTCAACCTAGCTTAACGTAAGAAAGAGTAGAAAGCTAGCAGGGAGAGAGGAGAGAAAAGGGGGAAAGCAGAGAGGATAAAGAAAGAAAATCAAAAGAAAAAGGGGAGATAAAATAGTCACCAAGGAGAAGAACAAAAGCATTCTGACCATGACTAAGGCCTCAAAGGGGTATTAACGTAAGCTGCCCAAGGCTCCCAAATAAGTTCAGTTTTTCATATATTTGATTCATTTACCACCTTGGCATGGAGTCACGTTATTATTATCTTACGTTCAGCTTAACCATCCATACAGATCATTGGCGCTACCCTTTAAATCGTATATGACATCCTTGAATCTGCGCATGCCTAAAACATGCTTTTATTTTCCTTCAGTGTTTATTGCGTTTGCCTCACTCTCACTTTAACAGCATCTGTGACACATATCTGCTGCTACTTGTCTTCAGGAGTCAATTAAGGCAGCTGATTAATGGAAATGTGTTGTATAAACGGTGAAATAAATTGTGGAATTGTGACAGTTAAAAAAAAAAATACAATGGAGCTCCTTGTAAACTTCTGACAGTTAAAGAGCAATTACAGTCAACAAGCAAAACCAGTCAATAAGCTACCAATGCTACGGAGCAAACGCTGAAATTGTGTGAAAAAGGAAAGTTTGCTTTATTCCAATGCAGCTAGAATCTTGACATCACCTCACAGGGGCACTGGGAGTGTACTTCCTAAAACCGTTACTCTGTTCCTGTGCTTCCAGTATATCAGATCACATCCAAACTTCCAAGGCAGGTTTGGATATGAAGTGAAGCACCACACCATCCTTATTCAAAGATGAAGTATAATGTAGCTAAGAAATGCATTCCCTTTATCTTCCTTTCCTCCCTGATCATTATCCAATAAAAAAAAACCTCCCCTCTTTAAAAAACAAACAAAACCAATCTTTTTGATGACATGATGTCATCACTGGGTCTCAGATGCTCCACGAGTTCCGCCTTCTTTTACTAGGGAAGCAGTTTCCGTCAGCCCTGGACTCCCCAGTGGAACGGGAGAGCCCAGGAACCTCTGCAGGTGGTGGCAGGGGGCATCTTTGAGAGCTCCATAAAAGTGATCGGGCAGCTCTAGAGCCATTGGATCACTTTATTGGAAAGCTCTTTGCTGGCTCTTAGGGTTAGTTTACACTTGCTTCAAAACAGGGCTTCAGACAGGCTTTGTTAAAGCTCTCTTAACGCCAGTTTCATGTCACTAAATAAAATGGTTAGCTTACAGTCCTGTTTACACCTTGTGTTTGCTTTGCTTCAAAAATTATACCCCATGTAGCTTTAGGGCTCGTTTACACTTGCTTTGGCTTCAACACACATGCTTTGACTTCAACGCACATTAAAGCTTCTACTGCTTCAACAAGCTTTTTCAACAAGCTTTTATCATCTGTTTTTGAGGCTTCGGTGGTGCTTCGATGAGGCTTCGGTGGTGCTTAATGAGGCTTCGGTGGTGCTTTGATGAGGCTCTTTTGAAGCTTTGCTAAAGCTTGGCCAATGCCCTGTGTGTTTGTTGATATCTCACACCTGCAATTTCTCCAAAACAAAGCGAAGCTAAAGCTGAATTAAAGCCTCTGAAAAGTCGCAGGTGCTTTAAGCGCGCTTCAAACAAGCTTTGTCATAGACTTCTATGGAGGTGTTGAAGAGGCTGGCTAAAGCTACATGGGGTATCATTTTTGACGCAACGCTGAAGCAAAGCCAATGCAAGGTGTAAACAGGACTGTAAGCTAACCATTTTATTTAGTGACATGAGCTTTGACTTTAAGGGAGCTTTAACAAAGCATGTCTGACACCCTGTGTTTTGGATGCCTTTTTAATGTGCTTTGGGTTTTTGGGAGGTGTCTGATGTCTTTCAAGAGAAACCAGCAAAAATACATCACAAACGCAAGCACTGCATTTTTTATGGGTTTTTATGTTTCTGCTGCATTTCCATTTAAGTCTATGGAAACAAAAATGCAACCTGCTGTGGGACAAAAAGTCACTCACCCTTTCCGAAAAACGCACCGGTGAAAAACGTACAGATGTGAATGTGACCCATAGGAAACCATCTTAAAAGGACTGTATTGCATTTCTGCAAAACTGAGAACACACTGCAAAATACATAGGTGTGAACCAGGCCTTAACGTTTCGCCATTTGATCAGTGCCATGCTCACAGGTACTGTGAGGCCTTGATTACACAGGTGGCAAAGGGCCTGTAAAAACAGGCAGTTGAGCCAAGTTTTTACCACCACTCTGACCACCAAGCCGCAAGTTAACCACTTCAGTCCCGGAAGGATTGACCCCCTTCCTGACCAGAGCACTTTTTGCTATTCGGCACTGCGTCTCTTTAACTGACAATTGCGCAGTCATGCGATGTACCCAAACAAAATTGGCGTCACAAATAGAGCTTTCTTGTGGTGGTATTTGATCACCTCTGCGGTTTTTATTTTTTACGCTATAAACAAAAATAGACCCACAATTTTGAAGAAAAAACTATTTTTTTTTTACTTTTTATAATAAATATCCAAAAAATAAAATAAAAATAAAAATTATTCATCAGTTTAGGCCAAAATGTATTCTTCTACATGTTTTTGGTAAATACAATCGCAAAAAGCGTTTATTGATTGGTTTGCGCAATAGTTATCGTGTTTACAAACTATGAGAATTGATTTATGGCATTTTTATTATTATTTTTTTTTATACTGGCAGCGATCTGCGATTTTTATTGGAACTGCGATATTGCAGCGGATAGATCAGACACTTTTGACACTTTTGTGGGATAAATGACATTTATACAGCAATCAGAGCTAAAAATAGCCACTGATTACTGTATAAATGTCACTGACAGGGAAGGGGTTAACACTAAGGGGGCGATCAAGGGGTTAAATGTGTTCCCTCACTGTATTCTAACTGTGTGGGGGCTGGGCTGGCAGGGGCATAACAGATCTAACTGACCCCGATTACGGGGATCAGTAAATCACTGTCATGTCCCCTGACAGAATGGGAAACCAGCATGTTTACATTGGCAGTTCCGCTTTCTGCCTCTATATTAGGCGACCACGAGTCCACCCAACCCGCAGCCACACTCACTGGAATGGCCGTTATCCCCAGATAGCCAATCGCCTGCTCTAAAAAACTGTACTGACGGACTTGACTGGCCTGCACAGAGTCTGGACCTCAACCCGATAGAACACATTTGGGATGAATTAGAGCGGAGACTGTGAGCCAGGCCTCCTCTTCCAGCATCAGTGCCTGATCTTACAAATGGGCTTCTGGAAGAATGGTCAAACATTCCCATAGACATTCCTAAACCTTGTGGACAGCCTTCCCAGAAGAGTTGAAGCTTCTCTAGCTGAAAAGGATGGGCCAACTCAATATTGAACCCTACGGACTAAGACTGGGATGCCATTAAAGTTCATGTGCGTGTAAAGGCAGGTGTCCCGATACTTTTGGTAATATAGTGTATGTGGTTGCAACGCAGTGCGGCAGCCTTTTAGTGGTTAAAACAGGCATTCAGGATGCCTTCATTCCACATAACAAATGTTTCTCACAAGCAAAATACCATGGATCTCCTTGTACTGTTAAACATGTAAACGAGGCCTACAAGTTTAGTTTAGCTTAGGTCAATCTGGCACTGTTCTGTCTCTTGAAATCGATGAACAAATCATCATTTTCCCGCAGCATAGCAACTAATAAAAATGCTGGATGCTGAACTTAACACATGCGTTATCAGTTACCGCCCTTTAATGCATCGGGGCCACAGGGTACATTAGCGTTTTAATTTTGAGAAGCCGTGTTCCAGGCTGAAAGGTGTATGGCCAAGTGGGTTACTTTGTTCTTAACAGAGGAGCAGTGAAGTGCCTTTATGAGGTCTGTAAAGTGCGGAAAATGTCCATTAAGCGTAGACGGGCAATGAAATACACTCATCGTACCACAATAAAGCTTAATTCCGTCAGGAAAGAAGAAAAATACAATTTTGCTTTCCAGCCTTTCTCTTTTTGTGTTTTTTTTTCATCCCCATAAATGAGAGCGGTGAGCACGTGGTACACTCATTCTTTTTTTATTAGCTGCTGCTTTTATATAATTTCACTTTCATTTGTGGAATGTACACAGACCTTGACATTTTCTGTTTCTATAGTCACAGCTATAAAGCTTCTCCTAATCCTTTATTGTGTCGTGCCTCCTACCGCCCCCTCCTACGACCCTCTCCATCGTTTTCAGACATTGGCTTGGTGGCAAACAGAACTGCATGCAAGCAGTTGTTATTTTCATAGTAGGAAAAATACGATAATAGAAAACCTTTCTTTAAAATGATCGCAATGGAAGACGACCTTCCCCTTAAAGCTGATATTTCGGCTTTGCGCGGTTGCTGGTGAGCTGAATGATCTGCCAGCTTCTCTCTCATGAAATTCATTGGCAAGATATGCCCGCACCACTTTTCTATATCATCCATGTTCTGCAGACATTAAAAAGCCAGTTAATGCTGTTGTTGTCATCGAGTGCTTTTGGGTAACAGCATTAAAGCTGAATGCCGAACAAACCGTTTAATACACAGAATAAAGTGGTATTAAATCCTTCTTTTCTATATAAGGAATATAATTGACATACTAGAATAAACAATTCCTTATAAAACCAAGCAGAAATGCATTTATTTTTTTTTTTTTCATTTTCTAGTCTCATCCTCCAGTTTCTTGCGATCAGCTTCTACTGAACATCCCATTGCAGAGAGTGTACTCAGCAGATACAAAAAGTCACCTAATCACTGTGCTCAGGACTACATTTCCCATAAATCATAGCCCTACTGTGCATGCATACACCATTCACTAGTGTTAGGATGCTGCCTATGCCAACAGGCACAGGACAAGCAAAAACAAATTCCCATCCTATGCTTCCCCTCCAAGGTTGTGATTGACATCATCGACCATCATTAGATGAAGGGCCAAAGGTGTTCCTTTGGGTTGCCTATGCATGCGGCACAGGAGGCGTACGAATATTGCCCAGTATTCCTGATCCCAGGAGTGTGCACAAAATGCTTGGCTCCATTGGACCCTGTCAGGGAAAGAAGCCACCCTAAATGTGGATATCAAGGCCAGCGTTGAGGGGACAAGCTCTTTCGTCTAGATTTTGAAGATTTAATAGAGCAAGGAATGGCAAACACCCTAAATGATTGCAATTGTATCCTAAAAATAATATCGCTTTAAATTCACTCTGAGTCTTACTCAGCTTTGTCACACAGTGCAGCCCTGTCTGGTGAGGTAGGAGAGGTCTTATCCCTCCCCCTGGCTGTGGTTAGACAGTAAAAAAAAAAGCAGCAGCCTATCAACCTGTTTTTGTTAGCACACAAACAATGCAGTACAATTGACTGTCTTCTTGTGCTGCCCCATCATCTCCCAGTCTGGGCTCTGCTAAACAGGAGGTTTTTCATAGTCTGGGATCAGGCTTGGAGGCCAGTGGCTGTAGCAGTAGAGAGGTTCATGCAGTAGCTGAATAAATACAAAAGCAGACCCCACCTAGATAACACTGGCTCACCCAAGGCACAGAGTCGAAGCAGTAGCCAGTCCTCACCAGGACTCCTGATGGTGGAGATGGGTTTCTCTGTGTGCTAATGCCAGGTCGCGGCCCTCAGGATTGCCCCAGCAGGAAGAGAGTGAGCAGGGTTCAGGCAGCGGATGAAGCAGATAGGGAACAAGCAAAAGTTGAAGGAGATCAGGCGGATGCGTAGTCGATGAACAAGCCAAGGGTTGAAAACAAGTAGTAGCTTAATGGGATGAGGTGGAAGCACTGTCGATGAGCAAGCTAAATGTCAGTAGCAAGTAGTAGTTGGATGGGATCAGGCGGAAGAGGAGTCGGTGAGCAAGGCAAAGGTCGGTAACAAGTAGTAACTGGATGGGATCAGGCGGAAGAGTAGTAGATGAGCAAGGAAAAGTTCAGTAAGAAGTAGTAGCTGGATGGGATCAGGTGGAAGCGTAGCTGGTGAGCAAGGCAAAGGTCAGTAACAAGTAGTAGTTGGATAGGATCATGCGGAAGAGTAGTCGGTGAGCAGGGCAAAGGTCAGTAACAAGTAGTAGCTGGATGGGATCAGGCGGAAGAGTAGTAGGTGAGCAAGGAAAAGTTCAGTAAGAAGTATTAGCTGGATGGGATCAGGTGGAAGCGTAGCCGGTGAGCAAGGCAAAGGTCAGTAACAAGTAGTAGTTGGATAGGATCAGGTGGAAGAGTAGTCGGTGAGCAAAGCAAAGGTCAGTAACAAGTAGTAGCTGGATGGGATCAGACAGAAGAGTAGTTGATGAGCAGGCCAAAGGTCAGTAACAAGTAGTAGCTGGATGGAATCAGGCGGAAGAGTAGTAGGTGAGCAAAGCAAAGTTCAGTAACAAGTAGTAGCTGGATGGGATCAGGTGGAAGCGTAGCCAGTGAGCAAGGCAAAGGTCAGTAACAAGTAGTAGTTGGATGGGATCAGGCAGAAGAGTAGTCAATGAAAAAGCCAAAGGTCAGTAACAAGTAGTAGCTGGATGGGACCAGACAAAAGAATAGTCGATGAACAGGCCAGCGGTCAGTAACAAGTAGTAGCTGGATGGGATCAGGCGAAAGCATAGTCAATGAAAAAGCCAAGGGTTAGTAAACAATAGCAGCTGGATGGGATCAGGCGGAAGAGTAGTCAATGAGCAAGCCAAGGGTCACTAACAAGTAGTAACTGGATGGAATCAGGCAGTAATGTAGTTAATGAAAAGCCATGGGTTAGTAAAGAATAGAAGCTGGATGGGATCAGATGGAAGAGTAGTCGATGAGCAAGCCAAAGGCCGGTAAAGAGTAGTAGCTGGATGGGATCAGGCGGAAGCACAGTGGATGAACAAGTCAAGGGTCAGTAACGAGTGGTAGCAAAGATAAGGGGGGGGGGGCAGCAGGTATGCAAGGAGTAAGACATTGGCTGGAGAGAGCACAATAATCTGGCAAAAAGGGGACATGGCCTAAACAGGAAGTTCATGGTCAAAGATCAAAGAGTTCAAGGATTAACAGAAACATTATATAAAGGAGAAATATCCACAGGACCAGACATGGATCTGTCCAGCATTTCAGGTGGCAAAGCAAGAAGAGCCATAGCCAGACACCACAGAGGTCCCAGGTTCAGATCTGGATCCTGACAGGATTGCAATTTTAGGTGCTTACATTGCATTAAAAAATATATTTAACAGTGTACTAATACAGAACTGCCTTTTTTTATCAGCTTTAAAACAGTTTTTAAAAAATATAGAATACACGCCACACTTGCAGAATCCTTTATGATATGAACAAGAGAAAAGTGAGTACTGTCCGTGATACTTTTTTTATTTGCAGAGTACTGCTTGGACCTTGAAGAAGGGGATACCCCCCGAAAGCTTGTCCTGAAATATTGTATGTTAGTGCAAATAAAAAAAGTATCACAGACAGTACTCAATTTTCTCTGGCACAATTGCACTAATACGGCTACAATCACCTCAAGTGATATGAACAAAAAACCCTTTTTCTGCTTTGCAGATGATGGAAGGAGCGGGGGCTGAGTGGCTGTCTTGCCTCCTGTTTTGATAACTGCTCTCAAAAACACAATTACTTTTTAGACAGTTGATTCTGGCCGCGGTACAGCGTCCTGCTTATCATCACTTGCATACAGCTGGCTTAACTCCACCCGCTTTTTCCTCAGTGCGGATCCTGGAAATTAAAGATTCTTCTTCCTCTCTTCTGTCTGTTCTTCTTTTGAATTCTACAGAGCTGTAGTTAAAATGGTAAAATATTGCAGTATTTCCTGCTGCAATTCATCATCACAAAGGCATATATAGCCCCAAGAATGCAGAACCGTAAAGACCAAACCAACTAATAGATACAGGATTTACCTACCTAAATTCAATAGGGGGGATTCAGTAAGGGCTCTTTCACAGCTGGGGGTGGTAGAAACAGGTAACTGAGCCGCAGTTTTAGTGCCTCTCAGCTGCCTAACAAATTCTTACTATTACAGCCTTTTAAATGAGCAGAGAGGATCACCCAGTGTCCAGCGTGATAACACACGTGATGGGAAGTTGCTGCCTCTACACCAGTAGAGCCAACAGGTCCTATCATAAGAGATTCAGGTACCCCCCGCGTAGCCTACCTATCTCCATTAAAACGTACCAACAGCTTTGAAGAAGGGGGAGTCATATTCCACTGAAACACATTGGCTTGATATGTATATGTGTGACTCATAAATTACTGTTCGCTTCCCATCAAGTGTGTTATCACTCCTGACACTGGGTGCTCCTCTCTCCTCATCTAAATGCTGTTGCTACATAAGCAATACATTTGCACCAGTTAGGTATCAACCCACACCTCCCAAGGGAGTTAAACACCACCATTCATCCACAGAACTACCAAATACTCATTGAGAAATACTGAACCAGTCCAGCTCCAACTAACCATTTACCATTACAGCCTGACAGGGCTGTTCACATGCTGTGACATTTTCACCTCGAGTCTCAGAGTTTGACAGGTGGTGCCGCCTGTCAAACATGCCTATTGAGATCAATTGTGCCGCACCGCAACCACGAGCCAAACGTGCAGTCCCACAATGTAAAATTGACGTTCAGCAATTAAAATTTCAAATAGGGGATTCGGAACGCACTTCCACCTGTGAGCTGGTGCTTTACCACCCTCTGAAGGAAACCCACCACAGATTGTTTTTCAGAGGGCAGTAAGCGTACCGCGAGTGTGAAAGAAGCCATTTACAACACTTTTTTTGTGGTAGGATCCCTTTAAAATGACTTGCGCCTAATTCAGTTAGCCTTGCAACAGTTCTGTTACTAGTTCCAATATGTGCCATTGATTCATGTGTGTCTCATTTACACCATTTTAAGAATCTGTTGCTGTGGCTATGACATATTCAATAAGAATTACTGCCAGTTTGCAGATTAGGGCTCTGGTGGTAAGGCCAACTCTAGATTGGTGTACAGAGAGATGGCAGTGATCAGAGTGGGGTAGGTACGTGCTGGGAAGCAGTCATGAATGTGACAGGGCTCTTGTGGTTCCTAGGAAGCTGGAGGCCTCTGTCATCCTTTCAACCAGCGACTCATCCCCGGCCTCATTCATCTATTAGTTTCGGAGAGAATATGGGAGGGTTCAAACCCCTGTCAGTTTAGTTTTTGCTTGTCGTGTTAGGTTGACACTTCCTGTCCTGTCCTAACAGGAAGTTTGAGGAAATCTTTACAAAATAAGGGGAGTTCCTTTTTAGACATTGATCACCAGAACAGGTGTCCCCATTGGAAGATCTGCCCTCACCTGTAACATTTTGGGCTCCCATCATTTTCTGTTATGGTGACAGTGGTCACCAGGACAAACAAAGAGGGTATATCTGCCCACAGGGACACAGACAGCAATCAATACTTGACAGGGGTTCTAATCTTCCTACTCTGTCTAAAAGTTTGGGCTATATATTTGCTTTAATGACAAAAACATGTTGGTAAGTGTCAAGCATGTATCACATGTAAAATATGGTGACCAGACATCCCCGGTTTCAGTGGACAGCCCCGGATTGAGGGGACTGTCCCCGGACCAAGTCTGTCCCCAGTTTTGTCCCCGGATTGGATTTGAACAGGGACCGCTGAGCTCAGCTGACAGTGTTCAGCAGCAGGAACAGAGGGAAGCGAATCCAATCGTGGGGCTACCCATGCCTTCAAGGCTTCAACTCCGGTGTGCTTTGAGGATGTCTGTGAATAGACTACATTGACTGTGTCCATCTATCTGGCATAATGGATGGTATCATAACTCACAGTCAGCAGGTACTCTATCATGGCTCTGGCTGGCAGTGCACTGTCACAGTGTCACATAACATGGCTGCTGGATGCTGATTTTGTTAACTTCTTGTTCATAAGTATCAGCATCCAGCAGCCATGTCATGTGACTGTGACAGAGCCAGCCAGGGCCATGATAGAGTGCCTGCTGCCTGTGTCTTATCATAATGCTGATGATCTTAACCAGTTGTCAACCGCCCCATAGCAGAGTTACTGCTACAGGACGGTCGCACTGTGCAGGATCATGTGTGTATGTGTATATATATATATGCGATCCTGCATTTCTGGGTATCAGAGCCGATCAGCGGGTCTGGAGGACGCAATGTCTGTCGGTACCCGCCGATCGTTCTGTACACAGGCAGAGCAGCGGTCTGCTTGTGTAAACAAAGCAGATCTCCACTTTGTCAGTATGGAAGACATTGATCCTGTGTTCCTGCAAAGCAGGGACAGGGATCTATGCCTTCCCTTAGTAAAAACACCTCCCCCATAGTGAGAGAATGCTGGTTAGGAACACATTTAACCCTTTCATCGCCCCTGATGACAATCCCTGTTCATCCAGTGGCATTAGCACAGTGACAGTGCATATTTTTCAAACTGATCTTTGTATTGGTGTCACTGGTTCCCAAAAAGTGTCAAAAGTGTCACTTGGTGTCCGATTTGTCCTCCGCAATATCATAGTCCCACTATAAGTCATCAATTGCCAGAATTACTAGTAAAAAAAATATGTCCCCGGATTTCATTTTAAAAATCTGGTCAGTTTAATGTAAAAGAAGCCTATAATATTACATGTGTTCTGTAATAAAGAGCAACATAAATTAAAGTAGAACTTAATTTCAATCAATATTGACTATTTTAATCCTTATGCTGCTAGCATTAGTAAATAGATATGAAAGTATATCATATTTACTTATATTAAACTTTTTTTTGGTATGTATTCACTTACTTCCTGGTTTCCAGGCATAGGCCAATGATGTCATACATCCCAGTAGTCTTTTGGAGGGAGGAGGGCCTTTTCATCTAAGCACACCCTCTCCTGCCTGCATGCCTGAGCTAAGGGCAGATGGAGTCCAGGAAGTAAATGCTATATGAATCTTCTGCCCTTACTCAAGCTGGCCGTGATCATAAATATTAGGGGGGTTTCAAAGTGATTTCTCAACAAAATGATGTATGGAGAAACGGATAGGGGAGTGAGTTTGCGTTGAATAATAATAACCTCTTGGTGACGGCTGCCAACAAATGTACGGCCTCTCGGTGGGTGGGCCTTGGTGCAGAGTGGCCGCATATTTGTTTGCATTAGTGCAAATACAGCTTTGCCGAGCGTGCACACCCTGCCACCGGCTAACAGAAAGCTCCCGATCGCTGCATGTAATCAGGAGCTTTCCGATCATGTGACAGCCAATCATGGCGGTCACATGATCATAAACTCCGTCCTGCCTCCTGGCATCCTAAACCCCTTAAAGGTCCGGGAGGCGGCGGCGCCAAGGTGTTAAAAATTACTTAGATAGAGGGGTTTTTTTTAGGTGCTCGGATGCAGTGTAGTTCATCTTTAAGAATGTAATAACAAAAAGGTGCCCAACAGCCAAATCTGAAAAAAAGCCTTGAAATTCATACAAAGAGCGAAGTCCTACAGGACCTAAATCCTAAATATTCTTGCACTTAGGTGTGCTACAGCTGCCAATGCTGCAATGCGACGCATTGTGGTCAGGTGTGAATGGGCCCTTATGGCTCAGGGCTTCAGTTTTTTCAATGAAACATTGCTGTAGAGCACCACTTTATCCCTGTCCTGGCATATGAACCCCTTCTTTTTTTGATTCTCATATATACCCACTGCAGGCTTCCTTGCTGCTCCTCTCATTAAAGTGTTACTAAACCTACAACAGTAAAATTAGTCTGTATATGCAGCATAGCATGCTTGTTATACTAACTGTGGAACCTAAGGGGTTAATCCTCAGCATTGTTTAAAAAAGGCATTATTATTTTATATGCATGGATTCTTCCCTCCTGCACTGTCAATCTAACCAAGTTCATATAATACACAGCAGGGTGGTAAAACTGCACATGCTCAGTTTGGTCTCTTATGCTGGAGAGTACATTTCCTGTTTCAGTTGAACTGTTCAGGTTACATGATATTGACATCACACACGTGGGCGTGTATACAGGCTGTAGTGGAAATCTCCTCCTATTTGAACACACAGCTCTGGACAAACACTGTAGGTTATCAGGAAACCATGGTATACAGATCATCCAAAAAGGTATATAGTGGCAGTATTTAAATGTAAAAAGACAATTTATAAGCTGTGGGCACTGTGTGTGTGTGTGTGTGGGGGGGGGGGGCTCGGCAGATGTAACACTTTAGTAACACTTTAAGCTTAGGTTCGCACGATGAATCGCACAGGAACTGCGCTGCTTTCCTGTGCAATTCATATGCCATTCATTGCGGTGCAATTTGAGCCTCTTAAGTTTGAACGGTACCACATCGCACCAGAGTTGTACATGCACCACTTTTGGAACCGCACTGCAGCCAGGTCGCATGGTTGTTTTGTACCGTGTGATCCGGTGCAAGCAAACACATTGCATTTGCAACCACTTACTTTGGTTAGTTGTTAATAATGTGATTTAGAAGTCTTGTTTTTTTACTATAAAAATAACAAATATGTTATACTTACCTGCTCTGTGCAGGAGTATCCGGGCTGCTCTGTGCAAATCCGCACAGAGCAGCCCAGATCCTCCTCTTCTCAGGTCCCTCTTCTGTGATCTGTCCCCTCCCTCCTGTTCAGAGCTTGCTGTGGGGGCACCCGAGCCGAGTCACAGCTCCCTGTGTCCATTCAGACACAGAGCCCGATCTGGCCCTGCCCCCTCTCTCCTGATTGGCTAGCTGACTTTGACTGACAATGCCAATGGTGCCGCTGCTGTGTCTCAGCCAATCAGGGAGGGAGAATCTCGGGTGGCTGAGGAACTCCTGGACATTTCTGGACAGAGAGGAACCTCAGGTAAGTGTGAGGGGGGCTGCTGCACGCAGAATGCTTTTTATCTTAATGCATAGAATGCATTGAGATAAAAAAAAACTTCTACCTTTACAACCACTTTAAGATTTCACTGACACCCGCTGCAGATTGCAAGGGCAGTGCGATTTGAAAGCAGTGCGGGAAATGCGCACAGATTGCAGGTTTCCCACGCTGCATTTTAGTGTGAACCTAGGCTTAGAAATGCTAAGGCTCCATTTACACGGGACTCTATTTCAACCTCCCCTAAATGTTTTTTTGACAGCTAGAAGCCGGTGTCTAAAACGGCCGGTTACATGCCGCGTTTAGCTGCGTTCGCATCTAGGAGCGTTTTTAAATTTTTTATTTTTTATTAAATGGAAACGCCTGTGAACGAAAAGGTCCTAGACGCGAGTTACCGTGTTTAGGCCACTTTAGCGGCGTTTACAAGCTGTTTGGCATTTCAAATGCCTCTGAACTAGCGTCTGAACCCATTTTTTTGTGTTCCAAAAAAAAGCCTTTAAACTGACCTTAAATTACCCTGTGTAAATGTACTGATAAGATAACATAGAGGAAAGTTCAGGGGCAGCTGAAAAAAACGCCCAAATGCCTCAAAATGTCCGTTTACCAGCAGCAGTGTAAATGAGACCTTAATGTAATTTCTAAGAAGTTTCTGTTGGCAGATTCGCACCGACCTTGCAAGTTTGAATTCAGCTGTTGTACAAGGAAAAAAAAAGAGGACAGGCTTCAGGAAGCAGACACACCCAACCCACATGTAAGGAGCTCTTTGGCATCTGGCTGCAATGGATTACAGAGAATTCAGGACTAGTCTTTTTTCTTATTTTAGAACAGTTACGTTATTTACTTGGTCATATAAGCAGGTCACTGGTTTCATGTGTTGACTGTTATTGCCCTTTAAATTCAGTTTTGGATCATTGCCTAGATTTTAGCCCTGGGCAAACAGGATTGAGCGTACGTAATGGCAGAAAATTATAGAGAAATGGGCAGAAATGGGCCTGCTGGTTAAGCAGCATGATCCTCCTGTAAGTAAATGGCATGTCTCCCCTCTCCATAGAAAGGTCTGGTTATTAAAACCACACTTTGCAGTGCTCTTGCCCAGAAGGCAGTCTGACCAAACCTGCACAACCAAAAGTCTATAGAGAGCTTAACACTGTAAACATGCTTAGAGGACAAGTGCAGTGACCTCATCAGCATGCTGCCACTAACTGTCTGGTCAGCAGGCTGCCAAAAGCCTCTGATATCTTACTGTTGTGGTAGAATCTCATGCCAATCAGACAAGCAGAGCTCAGGCATTTCGTGTAGTGTTGGAGCCTGCTGCTACCCCTTAACACCCCCCTCCCCCTCCTAACAACAGTGACAGCACTTCCTTTTGCAGGTTGGCAACACTAAACCACTGCTTTGCAATAAGCAGCAGCGTTGTCAGCCTGCCATGTGAGCCAACGGAAACCGCACAGCAGGCTGGCATTGTAGTGTCTAATCGTGAGGCAGTGGTTTAGCATTGTCAGCATGCAAAGTGTTTCCCTACTGGCTGTTTGGCCAGAGTTCTGCTTTACCCACTTGACCTCCGGAAGATTTACCCCCTTCATGACCAGGCAATTTCCCCCCTGATGGGGTTTACTTCCTCTAGTTACCCTGGAATGTAAAAGCATAATGGGCTAGTATGCATCGCATATTAGCCCATTATGTGCCACTCACATGCATTGGAAGCCAGCAATGTCCCCACACCAGGCCACATCCATCTTCTGCCCCTCTTCCTTCCGGGGCCGTGATCTCCGGCTCTGCGACTGGCCGGAGTCCCATGACGTCGCTCGTGGGAGCCGCCAGTCACGGCATAATCTCAGTGAAGGAAGGGCACGGAGGCCATTTCTTCACTTCACATGTGCCCGGTGACGTAGGCACATCACAGTACACGCAGGTTTGGGAGATATTCAGGGCACCTACAGGTAAGCCTTATTATAGGCTTTCCTATAGGTTAAAGTGCTTGTCATGAGTTGACAACCACTTTAACTGACAATTGCGTTGTCATGCACTGCTGTACCCAAATGAAAGTTGTGTTCTTCTCCCCCCCCCCCCCCCACAAATAGAGCTTCCTTTTAGTTGTATTTGATCACATCTGCGGTTTTTTTTTGCGCGCTATAAATAGAGTTGAGCGAACACCTGGACGTTCGTGTTCTGCGGGTCCGAACGAACTTTGGGAAAAAGTCTGGGTTCGGCACCGAATGTTGCCCGAACGTTATCCCGGACCCCGAACCCCATTGAAGTCAATGGGGACCCGAACATTTAGGCACGAAAAAGGCTGTAACAAAGTCCTGGCAAGTGCTAGAGGGCTGCAAAAGGAAGTAAAATGGGGGTAAGAGTAGGGCAAGTGCCCTACAAAAAAATGGGGATAGGGAAAATAAATTAAAATCAAATAAACTAGGGGATGATTTTTGAACAGTAATGTGTCACTTACAACTGCAGCTAGAACCTCTCCCTTTAGAACTAGGAGATGATTTTTGAACAATAATCTGTCCTTCTAAGCAGAAGCCTCTACCTAGTGCAGTCAGATCGCTCAAAGCAGCAGTA
>BLSH010481670.1:4269391-4291508 GCA_018402905.1 Glandirana rugosa | reverse complement strand
TGAGCGAACACCTGGACGTTCGTGTTCTGCGGGTCCGAACGAACTTTGGGAAAAAGTCTGGGTTCGGCACCGAATGTTGCCCGAACGTTATCCCGGACCCCGAACCCCATTGAAGTCAATGGGGACCCGAACATTTAGGCACGAAAAAGGCTGTAACAAAGTCCTGGCAAGTGCTAGAGGGCTGCAAAAGGAAGTAAAATGGGGGTAAGAGTAGGGCAAGTGCCCTACAAAAAAATGGGGATAGGGAAAATAAATTAAAATCAAATAAACTAGGGGATGATTTTTGAACAGTAATGTGTCACTTACAACTGCAGCTAGAACCTCTCCCTTTAGAACTAGGAGATGATTTTTGAACAATAATCTGTCCTTCTAAGCAGAAGCCTCTACCTAGTGCAGTCAGATCGCTCAAAGCAGCAGTATGTGAAATCTCAAATTACTCCCACAATCTGATCGTAGTGTACGATTGTAGCGATCGTTGTGTTATGCAGAGTTTGATCTGCAATCTGTCACTCAAACCAGCAGTATGTGAAATCTCAAATTTCTGCAATCTGTCCCTCAGAGCAACAGTAGTAGTAATCTCAGGATGCAGGATCAGATGTTTAAATGTCTGCAATCTGTCCCTCACAAAAACGCCGGCAGCATCCTCTCCCAACACTAACCCAAGAGCATGTGACATGCAGCACTGTGACTCCAGCCTCATATAGAGGCTGGGTCACATGATGCACTGGCTAATCACAGCCATGCCATTAGTAGGCATGGCTGTGATGGCTTCTAAGGGCAAACCAATGAAACGCTTGTTGATTGGCTGCCCTGCAGCTATTCAACATGCGTGATCAACTACCAGAACCCAGAACCTGAACGTTTTTTGAAACGTCCGTGTTCAGGTCCGGGTCCCGGACACCCAAAAGTTTGCTACGGACCCGAACGTCACAGTCCAGGCTCGCTCAACACTAGCTATAAAAAAAAAAAAGAATAACAATTTTGAAAAAAAAAAAATATTATTTACTTTCTGCTATAAAATGCATCCAATAAAAAAAAAAATGAAAAACAAACAAATAAATTGCTTCATCAGTTTAGGCCAATATGTAATCTGCTACATATTTTTGGTAAAAAAAACCCCAATAAGCGTATATTGATTGGTTTGCGCAAAAGTTATTGCGTCTACAAACTATGGGATTTTTAATTTTTTTTACTAGTAATGGTGTGATCAGTGACTTATAGCGGGACTGCGATATTGTGGCGGACAGTCTGACACTAACTGACACTTTTTGGGAACCAGTGACAGTAATACAGTGATCAGTGCTAAAAATATGCATTATCACTGAACTAATGACACTGGCTGGGAAGGGGTTAACATCAGGGGTGATCAAAGGATTAACTCTGTTCCTAGCCTGTGTTTTAGTGTGCTGTGGGAGGTGCTTTTACTAGAGGAAGACATGGATCCATGTCCCTGCTTTGCAGAGACACAAGATTCATGCCTTCACTCCTGTCAGAACGGTGATCTGCCTTGTTTACATAGGCAGGCCACCATTCTGCCTCTGTGCTGGATGATCGATGGCTACTGGCGGACATCGAGTCTGCGTTACCTGCATACTAGCTTGCGCTGTGTATAATCACAGCAGGCTGCTGATGGCGCACATGCGTGCCCCCTACCCGGCAAGGTGATCCGGCACAGCCAGGGGCGTAACGATAGGGGTTGCAGGGGTTGCAATCGCAACCGGGCCCCATGGTCCAGGGGGCCCGTGTGCCTCCCTTGTACACCTGAATAGGAGGGATGGTGGGGGTGGCATTTAGAGGACCCAATCTCCTCCATTTTCCTCTATCCAGTTTACTTGTCTTCTGCTGTTCCCAGGGTCCCTGTGTGCTTCCCTGGCCCCCCTGGGGCCTGCTGCAGAACTTGTGAAAGGGCCCCACTGAGGCACCATAATAAAAGGGACCCACAATAGGAGTAAAGGCCCCAGGATCAGTGGGAAGAGGGAAGGGCCCTGGCCAGGGGTCATGGGGGCCCTTCATAATTTCTTGCACCGGGGCCCTGAAGGTTCTAGTTACGCCTCTGGGCACAGCATTATATGTAAGTTATACGGTTGGCAAGTGGTTGTAATTCCTTACATATACCCACTGAAGTGAGTAGCCTCAGATGATACACAAAGATGAAACAAATCATCCTACATAAGTTCTACCTGTTCAACTGCAGCCCTCTCTTCTCTACAGCTTCTTAAAACACACAGATCAAAGGCTGTTTCTCAGCTCCAGCAGAGAGGGGGTGGGGATCTGACATCACACTCTGCACAGCATAGAGAAGGGAGTTGAGTGTAATCTGAGACCTGAGTGGAGGGAATGGACACCCCCCCCTCTCCACAATCTCACAGGGAAACATGCACTGCTGAAGTTGTCAGTCACCTGTTGAGTGCTAGAGGACAGACGGGCATCCCCCAGGATTCTGTGGTGTTGGCATAGACTGTCAGAAGTGTCATGTAGATAGCAGAGGAATGATAGAGACAACAGAAATCATGCTAGGTGTGTTGAATTAAGGCAAGCACACACTATACAGGGGTATGCTCTGTTCATTTTTCATTTCAAAGGTTTACAATCCCCTTTCAGCCTATACAGAAGACTAAACCAGAAAAAGCATCTAGTATAAGAATTATTTTTATCTTCATTTTTATCTTGATATTTAATTCTTCCATAAGGCAAAATTTTCTTCTGAATTCATTCTGCCTGTCTGCTTCCATTGCAAAGAAAAGGTAATCCACAGTTGTAAATAATCATTAATTTTTGTATACATAGAAGATGGAATTTACTGGCGGAAAAGAGGAAAGCCGTTTCCTCTTTAGGAAGTTGATCCATCCTGCAATTGGGGGCTTTTAATGTATATGGATTACAATATATGAAGCCATTTGCTCATTTCCTATCTGTGGATGGAGCAAGCCATTATCGCCATTACTGACACTTAGTGTTGAATAGAGAAGGGAGATATGAAGATATTGAGATCTGACAAGTTGCTTCCAATGTACATATTTGAACTGGAAGTAGACGAGGATGAGCTTCCCTATGCACCAAAAGGCCAATTATCTAAAACATAATCTATATTATAAATCATAAAAGCTATGTAAATGACCATAACAGGTATTGCTATAGGGTAGGGTTAATGCCACTATATATGATTAAAGTTCAATCTCTATGTGGTAATATTTACATCTACCAAGTTAATTGATGAAACATCTCTTGATATACACACATAGACAATATGAGGGTTGTTATATCCTTTTACATTCAATATAAAAGCTCCAGGCTATTTAGAGGATGCATAAACTCAAGGTCTACTCACCAGCACCAACTGGTATAAAGAGATGAGGGTACATCTGTCTTTCCTCCTATCTATTAGCCACATATAAAATCAGATGAACAAAAAAAAAGAGAAAGTATACTAGTAAATACTGTCTTACTGAATGGGCTATGTGTCTTCTGCCCTATGAAAGTATCTATCTTTTCAGTGGTGGCTAGTTAAGTTTTAGGATGGGGGGCTCCAGAACCCGCCTTCCTTTTTGAACCCCCCCACTTCTCATAAGCCCCACCCCTTATCAAACCCACCCACTCTGCCCCCTGTATTCCACTTGCTTCCACCCGTAGTGTCAGGAGTATACAGCTCAGCATCACAGGACAGAGTATACAGCCCCATAATCACAGAACAGGAGTATACAGCCCAGCCTCACAGATCAGGGTGCAATATCTCACAAAAGTGAGTACACCACTCACATTTTTGTAAATATTTTATTCTATCTTTTCATGTGACAACACTGGAGAAATGACACTTTGCTACAACTTAAAGTAGTTAGTGTACAGCTTGTATAACAGTGTAAATTTGATGTTCCCTCAAAATAACTCAACACACAGCCATTAATGTCTAAACCACTGGCACCAAAAGTGAGTACACCCCTAAGTGAAAATGTCCAAATTGGGCTCAAAGTGTCAATATTTTGTGTGGCCATCCTTATTTTCCAGCACTGCCTTAACCCTTTTGGGCATGGAGTTCACCAGAGCTTCACAAGTTGCCACTGGAGTCCTCTTTTACTCCTCCACGATGACATCATGGAGCTGGTGGACGTTAGAGATCTTGGGCTCCTCCACCTTCCATTTGAGGATGTCCGAGAGATGCTCATTAGGGTTTAGGTCTGGAGACATGCTTGGCTAGTCCATCACCTTTACCCTCAGCTTCTTTAGCAAGGCAGTGGTCATCTTGGAGGTGTGTTTGGGGTCATTATCATGTTGGAATACTGCCCTGTGGCCCAGTCTCCGAAGAGAGGGGATCATGCTCTGCTTCAGTATGTCACAGTACATGTTGGCATTCAGGGTTCCCTCAATGAACTGTAGCTCTCTAGTGCCAGCAGTACTCATGCAGCCCCAGACCATGACATTCCCACCACCATACTTGACTGTAGGCAAGGCACACTTGTCTTTGTACTCCTCACCTGGTTGCCGCCACACACACTTGAGACCATCTGAGCCAAATACGTTTATCTTGGTCTCATCAGACCACAGGACATGGTTCCAGTAATCCCTTAGTCTGATTGTCTTCAGCAAACTGTTTGCAGGCTTTCTTGTGCATCGTCTTTAGAAGAGACTTCCTTCTGAGACGACAGCCATGCAGATCAATTTGATGCAGTGTGCGGCGTATGGTCTGAGCACTGACAGGCTGACCCCCCAACCCTTTCAACCTCTGCAGCACTCATACGTCTTTTTCCCACAGACAAACTCTGGATATGACGCTGAGCACATGCACTCTTGCACTTCTTTGTTCGACCGTGGCAAGGCCTGTTCTGAGTGGAACCTGTCCTGGTAAACCGCTGTATGGTCTTGGCCACCATGCTGCTGCTCAGTTTCAGGGTCAACAGCATTACAGATAAGGGTATCTAGTTCAGCATTACAAATCAGGGTATGTAGCTCAGCCTCACAGATCAGGGTATATAGCTCAGCCTCACAGATCAGGGTATATAGCTCAGCCTCACAGATCAGGGTATATAGCTCAGCATTACAGATCAGGGTATATAGCTCAGCATTACAAATCAGGGTATATAGCTCTGCCTCACAGATCAGGGTATATAGCTCAGCTTTACAGATCTGGGTATATAGCTCAGCCTCACAGATCAGGGTATATAGCTCAGCCTCACAGATCAGGCTAAATAGCTTAGCCTTGCAGATCAGGGTATAAAGCTCAGCCTCACAGATCAGGGTATAAAGCTTAGCCTCACATATCAGGGTATATAGCTCAGCCTCACAGATCAGGGAATGCAGGTATACATCATGTGTCATGTATACAGCTAGCTGATAGCAGTAGTGCTGATGGTGGTAGTAGTAGTGATGATGGTGATAGTAGTAGTAGTAGTAGTGATGATTGTGGTAGTAGTAGTGATGATGACTAGTAGTAGTAGTAGTGAGTCAGTGACATCTCATGATTGGACATACATGGCACTGGCAGAAATCCCCAAAATATCACCCACCCTCATGCTCCAGTCCAGCCGCGTGCTCATCCGCCCTGGCCTGGGCCCAGTCCGAGTTGAGAATGACTGAAAAGCACAGGGAAGTGTGTTAGGAATGGAGGGGCGGCTAGGCTGAGAGAGTATGATTGCAGTGCAGAAGTCTGAGCCTGATGGCCACGGCGCCGGCACTTACAGGAATCACAGGCGCTGCTCATGCATCCCTCAATCCACCGCACCCTGTCCCGCATGCACAGTTGACTCCACCCCACACACAGCACAGTGAGTGGTGGCTGGGAAACCGGAAGTGACGCTGCAGTGCCGCAAAAGGCACTGCCCACCGTCCTCTGGTCCCCGCCAATCAAAATTAGCAAAGGAGCCAAAGGGACAAATGATTGTAGAGTGGGAGTGTTTGCGGGTGCATCACTTGCGACTCGAACACTCCCTAAACACAAACGAATCAGCTTCACCGTTGCAATCAGCTGATCGCAAGGTGTACAAGCGTCCCCGTTGGCAGCTGTGTGTCCGGTGCCTGGACACACTTAAAGGACCACTTTTTTTGACTAGCCCGTGCGCCCCCCTATTGACGGGCCGTCACTGTATCTTTTAGATATGTAATACGGGTACACTCATCCACGTGGACACAAACCACCACTAATGGGTGATATCACCATATCCACAAAAAAGCTTCTCTAATAATTAAGACTGCATTGAGACAAGGCATATCTCACTCCACAAAAATGAAAAAGGGGGAGGGAGGAAGAGAACATGTAAGGACAAATATTAAAATTATTGTAAAGTCTTTTTTTTCTATAAAAATAAAAAACATATTATACTTACCTGCTCTGTTGCAGTGGATTTTCACAGAGCAGCACAGATCTTCCTCTTCTCGGGTTCCTCTTCTGTGCTCCTGGCCCCTGCCTCCTATCGAGTGTCCCCACAGCAAGCAGCTTGTTATGGGGACACCTGAGCTGAGTTACAGCTCCCTGTGTCCATTCAAACTTGGAGCTGCGAACCAGCTACGCCCCCTCTCTTCCATGATTGACTAGCTGACTTTGATTGACAGCAGTGGGAGCCAGTAGCACCGCTGCTGCCTCTCAGCCAATCAGGAAGGAGCATCTCAGAAGGCTGAGACACTCGTGGACATCGCTGGGCAGAGAGGGACCTCAGGTAAGTCTTAGAGGTGCTGAGGGGGGCTGCTGCACACAGGAGGCTTTTTATCTTCATGCAATGAATTAAGATAAATAAACCTTCTGCCTTTACAACCCCTTTAAAGCATGTGAACCTAAATGAAAATAAAGTCAGAAGGTGCTCCTAAAATAAAATCACCCAAACCTAACATGTTTCACTGTTCAAATAAAGTTTGAGGTAAGAGGTAAGAAAGTCAAAGAAAATGAAGAAAATGAGCAACCAAGAGTAGCTGACCATCCCATGGTGACGTTTATTTTCTTCACCATTTATGTATATATATGTGTAATCCTGAACACAGCTGCCGCCCTGCATGACCTCCAAAGCCTACTTGCCACCCTCCTCTGAACCTTCACCCTCCCCATCCACTAGGGGTGCGGCAATCATTTCCATACCGAGCAATGGCTGCTCTAACCTGCTAGGCCGAGTAAACTGTATTATCAGTTAGACCATTGTCTACTATTTCGCCTGTTGAACTTTCGGGACCGGGACCTGGCGCTTAGAGAGGCGAGGAAGATTGAGGAGTTCCGGTTTGAGAATGCCAAATTGATGCTTTTTCCTGACTATTCGGTCGAGACGTAGCGCCTCCGCAGAACCTTTGACCAAGTGAAGGTTCAACTCCGTGCCCGTGGAATCAATTACAGCATGTTATTCCCTGCCCGTTTGCGTGTGGTGGACGGGGAATCTACTCGGTTCTTCACGTCTCCGGAGGATGCATCCCACTGGCTGGATTCACTGCCTGACAACAGAGGAGTATGAGGGTTCTTCCCCCTCTCTTTCTTTTTTCCTATCTGTTTTCCTGAACCTGTCTGGATTCCTTGGTGGGGTGCTGCTCCCCCTGCTTCCTTCTGTGATGGCCGGATGAGTTCCCCCCCCCGTCCTTTTTGGTCCGGCTGGGTCCTGGTGGGGGCCAGGCCTGTTGAGATATGGGGCCTTTTTTCACCTCCAGGGCCTCTGTGGGGACATTGGGGTTCCTGTGGCCCTACTGCTGACATGATGCCCTGAACTGAGCGGCACACCCTGGGAGGTGTTCCTGGGGCATTGATGCCAAGTCACGTGGAGGTACCATGCCCGGCTCAAACTGTTTCTGGAGGGCCCCACGGGTCAGAATCCTACAGTTCCTGCTGCCGTGCTCTCTTGGGGGCACTGTACACTTGGGGCCCACCTTGGGTTCCGCTTTGGGCTGCCCTGCTTGTTTTCCCGAACTGGCCTAAGGCCTCCCCTTGTGTTCAATTTTGCTCTTTTTATTTCTGTTGAAAGAACTATCAATATCTAAGAATGTGCCCCTAGCTTGCTAGGAGATTCCTTAAGTTACTATAGCATTGAGATTTTACCAAATGTCCCTGTTCTGTATCGCGTTGCCCTGGTCTGCGGCTGTGGATGGCTCCGGCAATGTGATACAGAGGTCTGTTCGTCTGCTAGCCTTCCCGCTAGCTCCATAGGTATAAGGCCTATTTTATGTAAATATGTACTGGTTACAGGCAATCCCCTAGTTACAAATATCCGACTTACAAACGACTCCTACTTACAAACGGAGGGAGACAACAGGAAGTGAGGGGAAATCTCCCCCTAGGAAGGGAAATTCACTCCTGTAAGAGTTATTATGGGAAAAAGGTGTCTCCACTGATGCTTTATCACCAATCCTTGTTTCCACAACAACCCAAAATTTTCTAAATCCGATTCTCATTGGGACAGGAGGGGAGGTGAAATCTTCTTAACAGAAACATAGACAGGAAAACAAACATTGCAGGAGTGTTACACCTTCCCTATGCTATCCAAAAAGCTTAAAAATAGTTTTTTTGGTTGAAGCTACACTTAAAAAATGTACCTGTTCCGACTTACAAACAAATTCAACTTAAGAACAAACCTACAGTCCCTATTTTGTTTGTAACTCGGGGACCGCCTGTACTTAGTTCATGGGTAAAGCACTCCAAAGTTTTCGGGTTGGACGTGCGGGGTAGGTTGGGGTGGGGAATGTGGGTTTGGTTTGTTTATGTTTATGTTACTAATGTTTTTTTTCAATGCAGTGGACTATCTAGCGGTTGGTACAGCTGTGTCACCGGGGCACCTGCTGCCGGTGAGGTGGGGGCGGTGGCCCTCCCCCTCTGGGTCAGCAGCATTTGCACTCCTGGGAGATGTATATCGGTATTCGGTTACAATGGCCCCCCTGAATATCATCTCCTGGATTGTCAGGGGACCTAATGACAGGACCAAACGTTCTTTAATTTTTGCATATCTCAAAAAATTTAGACCCCAGCTGTGTATCCTCCAGGAGACCCATCTGGTGGGCGGCAAAATTTTGAGTCTAAAAAAGCCCTGGGTGGGGCACCATTATCACGCCACCTACTCTAATCAGTGTGTTAGTTCACTAGTCTCTGACCTTCGAGTTGCTGCGGGTGATGACTGACCCAGGGGGGAGATACGTTGTATTACATGTAATCATTGATATGATAGAAATGCTCATAGTTGGTATCTACTTTCCTCCACCTGCTTCGAAAGTTGATCTGAACCTTTTGACTAACTTCCTTTCTGATTTTCCCACGGATAATTTCCTTATTATGGGGAACTTCAATATGCTTCCGAGCACTGCTTTAGATAGGCTGCCTCCGGAGCCCCCCACGGAATCGGCTCTGTCACGGTGGGCCCTTCTTTATGGGCTGACTGACGTGTGGAGATGGAAACATCCGGATACGAAGGCCTACTCCTGTCACTCAACCTCTTACACCACAATGTTGCGCATAGATCTGGTATATGCTAGTTCAGGCCTTCTCTCTAGGGTGCAAGAGATCTCCATGCTCCCACGCAGTATCTCTGACCATGCTCCCCTACTGCGCAGTCTCTGGACTGGAGGCTGGTTCACTCCCAGACTCAATGGCGGAGGCCATCATAGTGGTGATTCCTAAACCTGGGAAAGACCCAGGGGAATGTGGCTCAT
Source organism: Glandirana rugosa (assembly GCA_018402905.1). NCBI lineage: Eukaryota > Metazoa > Chordata > Amphibia > Anura > Ranidae > Glandirana > Glandirana rugosa. The sequence continues at coordinate 4,281,911 of BLSH010481670.1, read as the reverse complement.
ACAGGCCCATATCGCTGCTCAATGTTGATGCTAAGATTTTGGCCAGAGTCCTGGCAGTTAGAATCAATGAGGTTATACATACCTTGATTGAAGGTGACCAAATGGGTTTTATGCCTGGGAAGGGCACAGACATAAATCTCTGGTGGCTCTTACGGTTCTGGCATCGGATGGTTCATTGCAGGACCTCGACGCAGTGGCCTCCCTGGACGCCGAAAAGGCGTTTGACTCCGTAGAGTGGCAATATCTGTGGGAGGTCCTGCGTCGCTTCGGTTTTGGCCCCAGATTTATCTCTTGGGTGCAGGCCCTGTATGGATCTCCGAGGGCCAGGGTCCGTACCGGCTCGATCATATCCCCGCCCTTCTTGCTACACCAAGGCACTAGGCAAGGGTGTCCCCTGTCACCAACCGTTTTTGCTCTGGCGATCAAGCCAATGGCAGTGGTCCTGCGGGAGTCCCCAGGGGTGACTGGCATCCGTATCGGTCAGGTTCATGAAAAATATCTCTCTACGTGGACGATATCCTGCTATACCCACGGAACACCCCTGCATCCCTCCCAGCAGCTTTATCACTTATAAACGAATTCGGGAAATATTCAGTTATACGTATAAACTGGGATAAATCAGTCCTTTTCCCACTCCGCTCGGAACAAGCATTAAACCCCCTGGCCACGCCATTGCAGAAAGTCGCACAATTCAAATACTTGAAAGTACAGATTCCTAGAGACCTAGCACAGTTTATCCCCCTAAACTTAACCCCGGTGATCTCCCTCCCGGCTCGGAAGTGCGCCGTCTGAAAACTGCTGCCTCTCACTCCGATTGGACAAGTGAATCTCATTAAAATGTCGGTGCTTCCCAAGTTCACCTATCTCTTTAGGCAGACTCCTGTCCCCATACCAACCTCTTTTTTTAAAAAATTGGACAGCATTCTCATTACGTTTATTTGGAATGGGGGGACACCGACACTGGCTAGGGCTACGTTACAACTACCAGTTACCATGGGGGGCCTGGCCCTTCCGAATTTTATTAAGTATTATTGGTCAGCCGTCCTTGTGACGGTCAAATGGTGGCTGTCTGCGACCCCGGCCAACTCAGCCTCGACGCTTGAAGCGTCGAGGTTGGGGTCTTATGCGGAGTTGCGGAACCTGGTACACAGCGCACTGCGCTCTAACCCCCAAATCACAGTTCCCATGAAAACCACTCTTCGGGTGTGGGATACGGTCCGTTCCAAGCTGGCTGGTGGGAATAGCTGGTCTCCATCTACGCCACTGTGGGGTAACCCCAGACTTCCTCATTTTCGTACCATCCCTGACCCAGTGGCCTGGGTACGCTTTGGCATTACCTCGCTGAGCGATGTGATCAGGGGTGGTGCCGTGTGTACCTTTGATGACCTTAAACATGAGTACCACTTACCTAACCACATGTATTTTAGATATTTCCAGCTACGTCACGCATATAGGGGACAGTTCACAACTGCTCCGCTTTTGGAGACCGGTGTGATTGAGGATCTTTTAAGGGATCCTGAAGGCGTAAAGACCCTTTCTACCCTTTATGCCACTCTGACGGGTTTGGACGCCTTTAGGATCTCACGACTTTACGATAGGTGGCAGGCTGACATACCCACATTAGCGGGCGACGAATTTCTACCGTTGATGATCTCAGCACGGGATAGGTTTGTCCAAATTAAGTTCTTACATAGAATCTACTACATCCCCAGCGACTTGCCGGGATATATCCCGGTCTGAGCCCGCTTTGTCACAGGTGTGGCACGGAGGTGGGCACCTTTTTTCACGTAGTCTGGACCTGCTCGGAAATTCGGACGTTTTGGAGTGAGGTTCTTCATGATATTAATAAGATAGGTGAACTTCAGGTCCCCCCCGACCCTCGGTGTTTGCTCCTGGGCATATGTGAGGAGATTGACGCCCCGAAGGCCAGGAAACTTTTTGTATTCTACACGGCCTTCTATGCGAGGAAAGCGATCCTCCTGCAGTGGAACAAGGCCCCCCCTCCGACAGTGGGACAATGGAGAAATCTAATTGACTCGGCCTTGCCCCTATACAAATATACCTATGTGGGTTGTAACTGCCCAAAAAAATGTGAGAAGGTGTGGGCGGCCTGGGTCCGAGAGAGGCGGCTGGCACTGGAGTAGGGCTCGGATGGTAGCTTGTACTGATGGCTAAATATTAAATGCTCCCTGTGTCCATTCAGACACGGAGCTGTGGCCCGGCCCCACCCCCTCTCTCTCCTCATTGGCTGACTGACTTTGCTTGACAGCAGTAGGAGCCAATGGCGCCACGCTGCTGTCTCAGCCAATGAGGAGGGGAGTCCCGGGGAACCGAGAAATCCTACAACATCGCTGGAGCGAGAGGAGGCTCAGGTAAGTATGAGGGGGGCTCCTGTACACAGAAGGCTTTTTATCTTAATGCATAGAATGCATTAGGATAAAAAGCCTTCTTACTTTACAATCACTTTAAAGCGGAGTTCCACTCAAAAGTGGAACTTCCGCTTTTCCGTCTCCTCCCCCCCTCTGGTGCCACACTTGGCACCTTTCAGGGGGGAGGGGGGAACGGGTACCTGTTTTTGATAGATACCCTTCCCCACTTCCAGGAGACGGGACCACGGCGCCGCCTCTCAGAAGTTTGGCCCCTCCTCCTTCCTCCGCCGCTGGGCCAGTTAGAAAGCACAGCGCGCAATAGGGCCGAAAGGCTTCACTGCCGAGATCCCTTACCAGGAATGGTGGGGGCTGCGCCTGACAGCTGATCTGAAGATCGGCTGGGGTGCCAACATCGTGGGATCCCTGGACAGGTAAGTGTCCATATATTAAAAGTAAGCAGCTGCAGTATTTGTAGCTGCTGACTTTTAATTTTTTTTTTGGTGGGGGGGGGGGGCTGGACCATCTCTTTAAGTTTTCTTTGCATGTCGTTGGGTATTTTTTGCAAAGTGACTTTTCACCACATTTGCTAAGCTAAGGGAAATTTCCTTTGCAGAGTGAACAGCCTATTTGCTGTTGGTAAACCAACCCCTATGAGTGTCTGAAAGCTGTGGGAATATTACTTTGCATTTTCAGAACCTTTTCTGCTCTGTTCTGGAATACAGCATTTTTTGGTGTTCTTCCTGCACCGCTCCCCAGCTGCTGTTTGACATAGACATCCGCTACCAGCTGAAAATCTGTATATCAAACACGGTTTTAGTAAATTCGATGCAGCGAGTAAAAATGAAAGCCTTCATTTACTAATACAGATTTTACAACAGCCCAGAAAAGACTGCGTGGAAAATGATGAGTGTTTTGCTTTAATCATGCAGCTGCTGTCCTTGGGATGGAATGATATGATAATGCGATCTCCTGTCTCTGGAGCTGGGAGAAATTAGGCTTCCCATTCCTTTCCCTCCTGTAGAGATATCATTATCCTGCGAGAGGAGGGTCGCACTGAGATTTGCCTCATGGTCATCAAAAATACTTAATTGAAAATACATGTGGTGCTCCCCAGACCCTCCGAAGAATTATCCCGTTCACATGCAAAGTGGCTGTGCATATTACATTATAGTTGCAGATACACATTCTGTCTGTAGCACCAGGATTATGCAACCCAGTGCTTTTTAAACCGTTTTCTCACTGCCTGAACTAGACATTCTCTTGGGCTTTTGTAGGCACAGTGCTAAGGCCCCCAAAATGTTTAGGTCCTTTGAAGGAGGAAACATATGTAAAGAAAAGCAAGTTATTAAAATTAAAGGCAAGCAGTTAAATGTTATACATATATTGGAGCTATATCAACTGCCAGTGGATTTGTTATTCTGCCCAGCCAATTCTGAGATTTACACATCTCTGCCACACAGCACAGTCCTATCTGATAGGACAGGAGACCTGATTTTTCTCACCTGCAGTTCATTATCACTTGCAGGTGTTGTCCCTCCCCCAGCCTGTGATGGTATAGTGCAGGAGGCTCCAAAACTGCGGCCTGTGGGCTACACCTGGTCTACTAAAAGATTTTATCTGGCCCGCAGCTAGGGTCAGTGGCATACCCTCAATGTACATTGACTGAAGTTTAAAGTGCTTGCAAACCCCAGTCATGGAATCTGAGCAAAGCACATATATCTGTAGTGTTTACTTATCTCGCTCCAAAGCTCAAAGTGTCGTTTCTCTCTGGTGCTTCGTTCCTCTGTTATCAGCATGAGTCAATTCTAAGAAGTTTTCCTGACATATAAGATAAATTTGTGTCAGGGGAGGGAGAGCTCAGAATGGTGATTGTCTATTGTGAAGGGGGGGGGGGTTAAGTTTCTTTCTTCCAATCAGCTCTCACTGTAACTGCAGTCTCTCTGCTCCCTCCCCTGTGCTCCTGATATATGAAGAGAGATTTTCAACATGATCTGCCCTTTTGAAGGGATGTAGGGAGGAGAAGACTACAGATAAACAAGTAAAACCTATGCAGGAGTATTTGTTTCATCTCTGTGTATCATCGGAGGCTGTTCACTTCACTGGGTATATGTGAGGGTTTACATCCACTTTAAGGTCAGCAAAGACTGCTTATGATCTCTGCTTCTGATGTAAGGGGGGGCTCTGATTGGGACCCTGGTGAAAGGGGGACTCTTAAGGCACACTCTGATGTACGGGAGCTCTGATGGTGTTCCTGATGTTAGGTGGCACCCTGATGGAAAAAGGGACTCCTAAAATCTACTCTGAAATAAGTGAGGGCACCAGTGGGAATCCTAATGTAAGGGGGGCTCTAATGGGGAACCTGATGTAAGTGGGGACACTGATGGGGACCCAGATGGAAGGGAGATTCTGACGGGGGCCTTGATTGGGATTTTTTTGGCCTGCGATTATTTGTAAAGTACTGAAAAGTTTGGAGACTCCTGGTGTTCTGAGATGAGGAGAAACAGAAACCACGGATGGAAGAAAAGAAAATAGCTTGATTCCCCCATCAACACAGTCAGTGTTGATATGGGAATCCCTTCTGCAGCACTGTTGTGTTCTGCAAGCAGGGAGCCTTTCCTACCGACAGAACACAAAGATCACTTCTGGCTGCTATAAACACCGGCAGTGATCGCATTAAAGAATGTGCAACATTTAGAACATTTAGAACATATTCCAGTGAGCAGCAGTCAGCGACGCCACTGGCGCATGCGCTCTAAAGGGACGGCACACTCATGTTGTCCCTTCAGAGCTCTGTGCCACGGCTGTGTCTCCCGTGCACATGCGCGGGAGTGACGTCATCGTGGTTTAGTCATTCAAGTGGCTGGAGCCCAACGAACCTTAACAGAAGAGTTCCCAAAGTCAAACTGCAAAGTTGCACAGGCTAAATCTGAGAAAGTGACATTGCCCTCTTGCAAGTAGTGTTGTTCTAGTGCACCGCTCAATCACCAACTCAAACCTGCCAGTAGAGTCCTCCCATCATGCAGAGTTGCAGTTGGATGATTATGGTCTGCAAACCTCAAAACACGGTCTTCCTTACAGCTGCCTGATGATTAATATGGAATTGTTATGCGAATTTCGGACTGGAATTTCAGTTTGACGGCCTGCCATCCGAAATTCTTACCGTTAGTATGCTCCTTTCGACAGACGGTTTTGATTTTTCGTCAGAGAAAAGCTGGATGTGTAGACTAGTAAATTTTTGTTGTATGACAACGCAACATCCAATTTTCATCGTAAAAAAATGTACAACCGAGACTACGCATGTTCAGAAACTAAAAAAAGTTGCAAAAATATTCAACACATTACGACACTTCTGATGTTGAGTTCAGTTGCACGAATATTTTCGTATTGTTAATACGCTCTTCACTTTTGACATGAGACCAGCATCCGCTGGCGGCCCGTGCATTAAGGGCGCACGGGCATCACTCCCCCTATCCATGTGCCCAGCCCCTTTCAGGACGCCGGACACATGGATTCCTATTGGGGGGGGCGGGAGGAGATGTTTTTTCTTTTTGAAGCACCTGACTAGAGCCGCAGGCTCTAATAGGCTTTAAAATAAGGTGGGCTTGGGGCGCGTAGAGTGCGCCCCGATCCCACCCAATTGTGTGATGATAGCAAATTAATTTTCACTATTTCACACTGCAGTGCCTCCCTGCCAAACAGGAGGCAGGTCAATGAGACCTGTTTCCCGAATGGCCAAAGTGCCAGGCGATCCTATTGGATGCCTAGTGCGAAGGAAGAGGAGACACGTTGGAGCTGGAGCCGCCGCTCACCGCGCTCCAGAGGAGGAGAGGAGTACAACAGCAGCAGCAACATGTAAGAGCTTGGTCCCGTGCCGCATGCGCGCGGGGGGGATGCTCGATGTTAGCCCAGCGCTGCGGGGGGGTTTGTACCCAATGTCCCATGGGCGGGGGGCATGGGTGGGGGAGGGGGTGCTGTCAGTGCTGCCCCCCAAAGGAGAAACCCACCAGCCGCCACTGCAAGCATCCAACAAAAAACGGACATTCTGTCGCCCGAAAATCGGATCGTGTGTACGAGGCTTTAGGAACTCTGAAAAGTCTACTGGAAACACTTCATATATACTTTGCAGCGGAAGGCAGACCGCCCTTGAGAGTTATCTGACTTCTTTTGTCACAATATATTCACTATCAAGCCTAATTTGCATGGGGAGCTTTGTTTTCTATACATACTCAATTCTAGAGGGTCTTGACTATGCTATCATTCTCTTTCCCTTCTTTTTGTTTCCTATTACCTTCCTTTCCCTTTTAATTCTCTGTATTATCTTGTTTTTTTTCCCCAACATATGTCATTGTTTTTCCATCATTACTAATGTATTTATTTTAAGTGCTTGGATGCTTTAGTGTACATTGCTCTAAGGCATTTACATGTGCATCTATTGTCCTTCATATTATCTGTATTGCTGTTGTTTACATCCACCAGCCGGTTCCTTATATAAAACTCTTCTGTACGGTTTCCGACAACAGTGTGATACATTGGGGATTTAGGTGATCTTAACATTATTAATGGTAAAGAATAGAGAGATCTGTATTAGTCAAGCAGTTTTAGGTTTAGTAGTTGAGTCATACATTGAGCCTAAAAAAGGTTATAGGGTCACAAAACATAAATTGCAAATTGGTTCATGTAAAAAAGATTGCAGTAATGTTGCAAGATAAATATTTACAAATGTCAGGCCACTTTAGTAGGTACACTGGTTCAGTTGCTTGGTAACATAAATTGCTAATCAGGCAATCACATGGCAGCGACTCTGTTGGTGAAGACGACTTGCTGAAGTTCAAACCGAGCATCAGAATGGTGAAGAAAGGGGATTTAAGTGACTTTGAATGTGGCATGGTTGTTGGTGCCAGATGAGCTGATCTGAGTATTTCAAAAACTGCTGATCTACTGGGATTTTCACGCACAACCATCTCTCGGGTTTACAGAGAATGGTCCAAAAAAGAGAAAATATCCAGTGAGCGGAAATTGTGTGGAGGAAAATGCCTTGTTGTTGTCAGAGGTCAGAGGAGAATGGGCAGATTGGTTTTAGATAATAGAAAGGTAACAGTAATTCAAATAACCACTCGTTACACCCAAGGTTTTCAGAATACCATCTCTGAACGCACAACACATGGAACCTTGAAGCAGATGGGCTACAGCAGCAGAACACCACACCAGGTGCCACTCTTGTCAGCTAAGAACAAGACACTGAGGCTACAATTGGCACAGGATCGCCAAAATTGGACAACAGAAGATTGGAAAAACTTTGCCTGGTCTGATGAGTCTCGATTTCAGCTGTGACATTCAGATGGTGGGGTCAGAATTTGGCGCATGAATCCATCCTGCCTTGTATCACCGATTCAGGCTGGTGGTGGTGGTGTAATAGTGGGGGGATATTTTTTTGGCACACTTTGGGCCCCTTAGTACCAACTTAGCATTGTTTAAACGCCGTGGCCTACCTGAGTATTGTTGCTGACCATGTCCATCCCTTTATGACTACAGTGTCCCCATCTTCTGATGGCTCCTTCCAGCAGGATAATGCACCATGTCACAAAGCTCCAATCATCTCACCACTGGACAATGAGGTCACTGCACTCCAATGGCCTCCACAGCCACCAGATTTCAACCCATAGAGCACCTTTGGGATTTGGTTGAATGGGAGATTCGCATCATGGATGTGCAGCCGACAAATCTGCAGCAACTGTGTGATGCTATCATGTCACTATAGACCAAAATCTCTAAGTGTTTCCAAACCCTTGTTGAATCTGTGCCACAAAGAATTAAGGCAGTTCTGAAGACAAAAGGGGGTCCAACTAGATACTAGCAAGGTGTACCTAATAAAGTGGCCGGTGAGTGTTCAGCCGTGGCCAGAAGTTTTGAGAATGACACAAATGTTAATTTTCACAAAGTCTGCTGCCTCAGTGTTTATGATGGCAATTTGCATATACTCCACAATGTTATGAGAGTGATCAGATGATTTGCAATTACAGGCGGTCCCCGGGTTACAAACAAGATAGGGACTGTAGGTTTGTTTTTAAGTTGAATTTGTTTGTAATTCAGAACAGGTACATTTTTTTAAGTGTAGCTTCAGACAAAAATACTATTTTTAAGCTTTTTAGATTGCATAGGGAATGGTTTCGTTTTGCTGTCTATGTTTCCGTTCAGAAGATTTCACCTCACTTCCTGTCCCAATGATAATTGGATTTTGAAAATGTTGGGTTGTTGTGGAAACAAACGGTGATAAAGCATCAGTGGAGACACCTTTTTCCCATTATAACTCTTACAGGAGCGAATTTCCCTTCCTATGGGTAGATTTCCTCTCACTTCCTGTTGTCTCCCTCCGTTTGTAAGTAGGAGTCATTTGTAAGTCGAATGTTTGTAACTAGGGGACCGCCTGTACCTGCAATGTCCCTCTTTGCCATGAAAACTTAATCCCATAAAAAACATTTCCACTGCATTTGTGAAGAAGTCTTCAGGGTGCTTAAAAACGTCCAGCAAGTGCCAGGACCGTCTCCTACTGTTTTCAGCTGCGGGGATTGGGGCACCACCAGTGCAGAGCTTGCTTAGGAATGGCAGCAGGCAGGTGTGAGGGCATCGGCACCCACAGTGAGGAGAAGACTTCTGGAGGATGGCCTGGTGTCAAGAAGGGCAGCAAAGAAGCCACTTCACTCCAGGAAAAACATCAGAGGCAGACTGATATTCTGCAAAATGTACAGGGATTGGACTGCTAAGGACTGGAGTAAAGTCATTTTCTCTAATGAACCTCTTTTCCGATTGTTTGGGACATCCAGAAAAAACCTTGGCCAGAGAAGAAAAGGTGAGCACTACCATCAGTCCTCTGTCATGCCAACAGTAAAGTATCTTGAGACCATTCTTGTGTGGGGTTGCTTCTCAGCCAAGGGAGTCGGCCCACTCACAATTTTTGCCAGTCATGAATAAAGAATGGTACAAAACATCCTCCAAGAGCAACTTCTCCCAACCATCCAAGAACAGTTTGGTGAGGAGCAATGCATTTTCCAGCATGATGGAGCAGCTTGCCATAAGGCAAAAGTTATAATTGGGGAACAAAACATCGACATTTTGGGTCCATGGCCAGGAAACTCCCCAGACCTTAATCCCACTGAGAACTTGTGCTCAATCCTCAAGAGGAGGGTGAACAAAAAAACCCCCCACAAATTATGACAAACTCCAAACGTTGTTTATACAAGAATGGGCAGCCATCAGTCAGGATGTGGCCCAGAAGTTGATTGACAACGTGCCAGGGTGAATTGCAGAGGCCTAGAAAGAAGGGTCAACACTGCAAATATTGACTCTTTGCATAAACTTCATGTAATTGTCAATAGAAGCCTTTGACACTTATGAAATGCTTGTAATTATAATTCAGTATACCATAGTAACATCTGACAAAAAGATCTAAAAACACTGAAGCAGCAGACTTTGTGAAAATTAATAATAGTGTCATTCTCAAAACCTTTGGCCATGGCTGTATAGCACTGATGATTGCATTACAGTATGAAAGAACACCACCAGTCTAAACAAAAACAAATTTTTGCTCATATTTTTCAGTGCCAGCAATTTTGTTTCCTGTTAAATATTTTTTTCTCAGTTTGTGAAAGTGGAAGGGAATATTCGTTATCCCCCTTAACCAGATGCCCAGAATAATTTACTGTGGGTTTTTTGGAGTTGAGCTTCCCCTAATATTAAAGAGAAAAAAAAATTGTTATCAATACTAGCCCCTTCATGCTAAGGGTCGGTTCACACATAAAAAATGCAAGTAAAAACTCATATGGAAATGCTTGCGCTTACCTGCGTTTTAGGCATGTTTTTTAAACTCATTTTGCATTTAGCTGTTTTTTTTTTACTATGAGTTTTTTTACTATATCCTGTATAATTGTTTCCTTTTCACAAAAAATACACTAAAATACTTATTAGTGGACACAAACACAACATACCAGGCGGTCCCCTAGTTACAAACATCCTACGTACAAACGACTCCTACTTACAAACGGAGGGAGACAACAGGAAGTGACAGGAAATCTCCCACTAGGAAGGGAAATTCACTCCTGTAAGAGTTATTATGGGAAAAAGATGTCTCCACTGATGCTTTATCACCAATACTTGTTTCCACAACCCAAAATTTTCAAAATCCAATTATCATTGGGACATGAAGTGATGCGAAATCTTATGAACAGAAACATAGACAGCAAAACTAACATTACAGGGGTGTTAACCCTTCCCTATGCTATCCAAAATGCTTAAAAATATTTTTTTTGGCTGAAGCTACACTTAAAAAATGTCCCTGTTCCCACTTACAAACAAATTCAACTTAAGAACAAACCTACAGTCCCTATCTTGTTTGTAAACCGGGGACCGCCTGTACAATTCCTACTAAATCTAAAAGAAAAAACTGTATTGAGTTAATAAAGTTCTGTATGTGGATGAGATCTTGGGGCTCGATCACAGCCATTTCTTTCTCTAGTCACCCATCAGTTAAGTGAGTCCCATTACCATGATTTCAGTGAGCTGAATGGTGCACATGGATACATACATGTATAAATAGTATAACATTAGTAGCAGGAGATGATGGTTTTTGCCTGGAGTGACACTTTCTACTTCTCTTTTTATATGTAATATGTTGGCTGTTTAACTAACTCCAGCCCACCGCATAGTAAAATGACGGCGGGCGGGATCTCCTCTTGTTCCGGGGCAGCGTCATATGACGTTGTCCCAGTGTCACCGCTCTTGCGCGCCAATGAGGTGGCTCTTTACCCATGTGATCGGCTGTGTCCAATCACAGCCGATCACATGTAAATACGGAAGTGCTGTTTATCAGCTCTCCTCACCTCACACTGACAGAGTGTGAGGCGAGGAAAGAAGATCAGTGGCATCTCCTCGCAGAGGAGATTGTACAGATAATCAAGGCATTGATCATCAGAGCCCTGATTAACAGTGCAGTGCCCAGAAGTGACACCGGTCAGCGCTGTCTTTCAGTGCTGCCCATCAGTGCCACCTATCCGTGCAGCCCATAAGTGCCCATCAGTGCCACCTATTAGTGCCCATCAATGCCGCCTATCAGTCCCATCTATCAGTGCCCATTAGTGCTGCATATTAGCGCCTCCTCATCACTGCCGCCTAATAAGTGCCCTTCAGTGCTGCCTCATCAGTGCTTATCAGTGCCCATCAGTGCCGCCTGATCAGCGAAGGAGAAAAATTACTTATTTACAAAATTTACTGACTAAAACAAAAAAAAAGTTTTTTTTTCAAAATGTTCGTTTTTTTTAGCAAAAAAAAGAAAAAACCCAGTGGTGATTAACCACTTCAGCCCCGGAAGGATTTCACACTTTAGGACCAGAGCACTTTTTGCAATTCGGCGCTGCGTCGCTTTAACTAACAATTGTGCGGTCGTGCGGCGTTGTACTCAAACGAAATTTGCGTCCTTTTTTTCCCACAAATAGAGCTTTCTTTTGGTGGTATTTGATCACCGCTGCTTCATTTATGATCGCCGCTATAAACAAAAGAAGAGCGACAATTTTGCAAAAAAATTTTTTTACTTTTTGCTAAAATCCAAATCCAAAAAAAAAAAATATAAAAAAACATTTTTTTCAACGGTTTTGGCCGATTTTATATTCTTCCTCATATTTGTGATAAAAAAAATTGCAATCGCCATTTATTGATTGGTTTGCGCAAAGGTTGTCGCGTTTACGGATGATGAGAATTCATTTTTGGGGTTTTTATTTTTTATTTATTTTTTACTCGTAATGGCGGCGATCTACGATTTTTAGCGGTACTGCAATATTGGGGCGGACATGTCGGACCATTTTGACACTTTTTTGGGACCATTGGCATTTATACAGCGATCAGTGCTATAAAAATGCACTGATTACTGTGTAAATGCCATTGGCAGTGAAGGGGTTAACCTGGAGGGGGCGCTCTAAGGGTTAACTGTGTTCCCTGGGCGTGTTCTAACTGTGTGTGGGCTGCCCTAGCAGGGGAAGGGGCGTGATCACAGCTTCCATATAGAGGAAGGCTGTGATCACCGCCCTTCCCCATCTCACAGAACAGAGATCCGTGTTTACATACACGGACCTCCGTTCTTTCACTCCGGGGGGGGGGGGGGGGCA
>BLSH010481670.1:4240956-4269257 GCA_018402905.1 Glandirana rugosa | reverse complement strand
CCGTCATATGGTTTGCGATATCGAACCACCTTGTGGCCGTCAACCTGCGGTTGGCGGTCGGCAAGTGGTTAAATACCACCGAAAGAAAGCTCTATTTGTGTGCCGAAAATGATAAAACATTCACTTGGGTACAGCGTTGCATGACCACACAATTGTCATTCAAAGTGTGACAGTGCTGAAAGCTAAAAATTAGCCTGGGCAGGAAGGGGGTGAAAGTGCCCGGTATTGAATGGGTTCAATTGTTATAACTCTGTAAGTCCATTTTAATAGAGTTTTTAAGAAAGTGCTCAGGGAAGATGGGTTGGGTTAAACCAACTTACCTTCTCCTCTTCTTTATTCCTCCTTCAACGAACATTCTTCGCATGCCATAAACTGCAGGAGCAGGAAGACCGACGGGCACATTTTGCTTTCAAAGCATTAGTGGAGAGAATGTCTGCTAATGTGATGAACTGGAGAAACATTTCTATTAGGATAAATAAAACACAGCAGATGTCAGATGTTCTCTGCTCCGTCTATGCCCATCTAAGTGCCTGCTAGTCTGATGTACAGTACATTACATCAAATTACACGGCACTTCTATGCAAATTACCGTTAAGTCTTCGCTTCTCTCTCCTCCATAGTTCTCCTTTTTATCTTATTTTAAATTGTGTCCTCGGAGTAAAATACATTCCTTGACTTTCCTCTGCATCTCGTTTATGGTGCGCATTTTACGGCCTTCCCATAAAGCGAGTGATACATTGAATTGAGCAGTATAAGCACCCTAATTAGCAGCAGCGAGCAAAGCGACATTCTGCGTGGGTTCCCGCTTTAGCAGAGAGCCCAGGGGAAAGGGAAGTGTATTAAAGATGGAATTGGCTGGGGCTGACATTGTTATGACCCTGTGGGGTTGTGCTTAACCCTTTTAGGGGAAGGAGATTTTGCATGTTCAGTAAATATTCAGTGTCAGCTGGCACAAAATTGTACTTCGGTAAGATGGACCCTAAAATCGCCCACATTTGACTTGTGTCTTTTCTAGGAATCCTGCAGGGGGATCACCATGCTGGAGTTTGTAGTCTGGTCCTTGAAAAGGGGAGTCTAGCCTGACTTGCTAAGCCAGTCCTAAGAGAACCTCAATTGTGAAAGATGTGCTGAAAAAGTACAGCAAGCAAAGAGCTCATCATCGGTGTTGCCTGTAGGCTCCCTGCAGGTGATAAACTCTCAAAACATGGCAACTACCAAACCCCATCTGACATGTGAAATGAAAACAGTAGAAAAAACACCAAGATGACTATAGACATATACACTATATTACCAAAAGTATTGGGATGCCTGCCTTTACAAACATATGAACTTTAATGGCACCTCAGTCTTAGTCCATAGGGTTCAATATTGAGTTGGCCTACCCTTTGCAGCTGTAACAGATTCAACTCTTCTGGGAAGGCTGTCCACAAGGTTTAGGAGTGTCTATGGGAATGTTTGACCATTCTTCCAGAAGCACATTTGTGAGGTCAATCACTGATGTTGGACAAGAAGGCCTGGCTCGCAGTCTTCGATCTAATTCATCAGGTCAGTGCAGGCCAGTCAAGTTCCTCCACCCCAAACTTGCTCATCCATGTCTTTATGGACCTTGCTTTGTGCACTGGTGCAAATCATTTGATGGAGGGGGGATTATGGCGTGGGGATGTTTTAAGGCTTTGGGCTTTGCCCCTTAGTTTCATTGAAGGGAACTCTTAAGGCGTCAGCATACCAAAACATTTTGGACAATTTCATGCTCCCAACTTTGTGGGAACAGTTTGGGAATGGCCCCTTCCTGTTCCAACATGACTGCCCACCAGTGCACAAATAAGAGTTGAAGCTGTTATAGCTGCAAAGGGTGAGCCAACTCAATATTGAACCCTATGGGCTAAGACTGGGATGCCATTAAAGTTCATATGCGTGTTAAGGCAGGCGTACCAATACTTTTGGTAATATAGTGTATATACAAAACATTTGTTGGGTTTTCCCTGCAGCTGATCCTTTCTCTATTACTGTATTATCAAGCCTTGTTCTACTCTATGTGGAGAAGGTCATATTGGTAGAGGCAGGGCGCTGCTTCCCTGTTGTGATCTGATGACTCGTATAATATTCAAGAGACAGAAGGAGACGTGGAAGCAGCACTGATCCACAAAATGTATAAAGCAGATGCAGGGAGATCCTTGCAATGTGTGTTCTCAGATACAGCTTTCTTCCCAGCAAGGAGAACAGTGAGTAGAATAGTAGTGACCTCGCCAAACCTCAAACAAATTGTGGTGAGGGTAGCAGTCAGAGACAGCAGTGCCTGCAGATACACAACTATGAGGCTCAAGGCAGGGGAGTGCCTAGGCCAGCCTTTCTCAACCTTTTCAACACAGAGGGACCCTGTAAAATAGTCCTGCGGTCTCAGGGAACCCCTGCTAAAAATTAGAAATCTACAACTCATGATATTTTAATGTGATGGTCAGTGGGAAGAATGCGCCTTATGCTTGTGGCCACTGGGAAGAATTGCCTCCTTAGAGATAGCTAAAAAGATCAATGGTGTCAATGGGAACCTAACTGAGAGGCAGAAAGTGTCCACTGCTCAAGGAACCCCTAGCAACCTCTGAAGTAATCCTAGGGTTCCACGGAACTTTAGTTGAGAATCACTGGCCTAGGCACAGGAAGGAATTCAAAAAGATAGATCTTTTGGGGTACTACAATGAGCATTTCTTTATCTCGCAAATTTGTACCTGCTTATGTTCTGTAGGTAAGGCAATAGGCCATTGCAGCTTAGTTTCTGAAAGTGAATATTAAGTGAGTGGGCCTGCCTACTAAGATCACATAATCAGCACCAGTTTTGTAGTAAATATCACAGACCCCTAGGCATGCAACAGCCTTGGTAACTATAGATGTAGGGCACACAACAATTTCAGTTTTCTGGTAGATTTTCAAAATCATGGCTGCTTGCATATTAGGCTAGTAATACATGGCCAGAGTGTGTGTGTGTATATATATATATATATATATATATATACACACAAACATACATTGTATATCTTTAAGCCACCCAAAGCAAAATCACTTCCTCTCTTTTTCACCTTAAAAACGAGCTCAAAACCTCTAGGTTTATTCTGTGGTCTGGAGGTGTGAAACAAAAGGAGATTGAAAAAACAGTCATGTTCTCTCAAATAGGCCATTTCCAGGTAGAGTAGGGGCATTTCTTAAGAAACAGTAATTTTAATTAGTTGAAATTACTCTATTATGAGCAGAAAATCCCACATCTGGAGTGTCACCATCAGTCACCATCTTGCAGCCAAATTAAATGAAACCCATACAAATTATAATAAATCGATACAGCATCTTGTATCATATTATTATAGGCATTTCCTGTGTATTTCTTGTAACCTTTGCTTGTTAATGTCTCAAGAAAATTCCATCCTTTGTATACACAGTGAAACCTATTTGGTTAAATGAAAATATAGTCTCTAAAATACAAACTTGTTATACATGCAGTAAGGGTTCACAAGTTTCAAACTGGGCAAAAACAGCGTGTGCCCAACATCAAGTAAACCTAGGCAGGCAGACCTTTCATCATCAAACAACTTGGATACCGGTAGCGGTCTATCAGGGAGTGGAACCTTGTGTCCCGCCTGAGAATAAAAGTGTGTATTTTTTTAAGTGCTAGTAAACTCCCCTGTGTGATTTTTACCTACAGGTAAGTGTATATTAGAGCTTACCTGTGGGTAAAATTAATATCTCCTAAATGTGCACTGTTTAGGAGATATTTGCTTGTTTGGCAGCTGGTGACGTCACCGGCACACGTGCGGGAGTGACATCATTACGGCTCGGCCATTCAATCGGCCAGAGCCCATGTACCTGGAAGGAAGGCCGCGTGAAGATGGAAGCCCTGTCAGTGGTGACAGTGCACCACTGGAGGACTTTGTTTCAAGGTAAGTCTTTCATAATGTGCTAGTATGCCATGCACATTATGTTATTACCTTGCAGAAGGAAAATGTTTTTTTTTTTGTTTTCCTAAAGTCACTACCACTTTAACTGACAAGGCTGCCAGCACACAGTGCCTCTCTCTAAGTGCCATACCCAAGTACTGAGAGACTTGTGAGGATGGTTGCATACTCTATAGAGCAGGGGTGTTCAACCATTGGCCCACGGCGCCCTATGATGTGGCCCGCCACCTCCTGCTCTGGGCTGGCAAGCTCAGATCGCGGGTTCTCGACCCGCTATCCCCAAGCATCAGTGTGAAGAACGGAGCCGGTGCTAGAGGAAGCAGAGCTGATTCTTCGTGTATAGCTCTGGCTCCTGTCACAGGCAGAGTGATACCAGATGTACTCCGCCTGTGACAGGAGCGATACAGGAAGCATCTGCTCTGCTCTCTTCTGCAGCCGCATGCTTCCTCCAGTGCCGGCTCCTGTCACACTGATGCTCGGGGAAAGTGGGTCAGGAACCAGCCAGCAATACCCACCAACAGTACCTGCTAGCAGAACCCACCAGCAGTACCAGCCAGCAGGACCCACCAGCAGTACCAGCCCTGGAGGACAGCCAGCAGCAGCCGCCAGCCATACCTGCCTGGGGGACAGCAGTTACCTGCAGGAATCCTGAAGAAGAAGTGAAGATTGAGGTCAGTTGAGGTGCAGGTACCGCAGTGCATCAGTGTGAAAGCAGCCTTGGGCCCCTTTCACATGATCAGTTCGATTGGGTCTGCCTCTCCGTTTTTCAGTCAAAACCTTCATTCACCTCTATAGAGTGGCAAATGTAGTTTACACCCACTTATCTCCAATCCGATTCACTTAAAAAAACAGAAGGAGATCCAACCCCTTCTGTCTGGGTGGATCAGATCCGAGGGCCCATAGAATAGAGCAGACTGTGTCTGTGTCTGCTCTGCATATGCCCAGTCTATTAAAGTAAACACAAAGCAGGGTTAAGAAACCAACTGACTTTAGTGCCTTTGTTTGAACTTTAAGCATAAATTGCTAAACAGTGCCTGTAGCTACGGGGGTCAATGGGGGCTTGGTTTAAAGCTAATTTATGACTTGTTAAGAATATGTAAAATTGGGAATGCCCATAGCTTGCCCATGGGTTCACTTTGAAGCTTAATTCCAGGAATTCAGCCACTTTGTAAAAAGTGCAGGCATACTAGAGTTAAGTCCAAGTAGGTGCATGACATTTCTAGAACGTATCTCTATTATTTATATCTGACAGGATTATGGGTTTGCCGGAGCATACACTGACACTGGGGGCTGTGAGAGAGGAGACAGAATCACACAGAGCAGCTATACCCACCCCTCCCCTCTGCTGCCCATTCGGAGAAGGCTTTGTATTTTGTGACTCAGTTCACATAATACAAAGGCTTTTATGATTGGACAGGAGGAGGGGAGGGGCAGGCATAGCATGTTAAAGATGCTTAGACCTGGAGCATTAGTGGTTGTAAAAGCTCAAAGGTTTTTTCAAATGCATGAAGGTAAAAAAAAATGCCCCCCCCCTACTTACCTGAGCTCCATCTCGATCCAGCGATGTGCACAACGGCCTCAGCTCTCCGGGGACTTTCACTCCTGATTGGCTGAGGCAGCAGCAGGAGCCATTGGCTGTCAATCACAGCCAGTGAGCCAATGAGGAGAGAGAGGGGCCAGGGCTGAGGCGTGGCTCTGTGTGTAAATGGACACGCAGAGCCGTGGCTCGGGAGCACACCTGCCCGAGTGCCCCCACAGCAAGCTGCTAGCTCTGGGGGCACTCGGCAGGAGGTAGGGGCCTGGAGCGTCGCTGGGGGACCCGAGAAGAGGAGGATCCGGGCTGCTCTGTGCAAAACCATTACACAGAGCAGGTAAGTATAACTTTTTTTTTTTTTTAACTGAACCTTTAATATCACTTTAAGTTTGGGACTTCTAGAGTCAGGTTGTTTTTAACCACTTCAATACCGAGCCTGTTTTTTGGGTTCGGTGTTTACAAGTTAAAAACATTTTTTTTGCTATAAACTTACTTAGAACCCCCAAAGATTATATATTTTTTTCTAACACCCTAAAGAATAAAATGGCGATCATTGCAAAACTTTATGTCACACCGTATTTGCGCAGCGGTCTTCCAAGCGTGCTTTTTTTTTAATAAATTCAGTTTTTTTAGTTAAGAAATAAGAAAACAGTAAAGTTAGGCCAATTTTTTTCCATATTGTAAAAGATAATGTTACACTGAGTAAAATGATACCCAACATGTCATGCTTCAAAATTGCGTCCACTCGCGAAATGGCGACAAACTTTGCAACTTAAAAATCTCCATTGGCGATGTTTAAAAAATTCTACAGGTTAGCAGTTTTGAGCTACAGAGGAGGTCTAGTGCTAGAATTATTGCTCTCGCTCTAACGATCGTGGCGATACCTCACATGTGTGGTTTGAACACCGTTTTCATATGTGGGCGGGACTTAAGTATGCGTTCGCTTCTGCGCACAGCTCGCGGGGACGGGGCACTCAAAAAAATTTTTTTATTATTAATTATTTATTTTACTTTTTATTTTTACACTGTTCTTTTTTTTTTTTTTTTTTAATGATCACTGTTATTCCTATTACAAGAAATGTAAACATTCCTTGTAATAGAAAAAAGCATGCCAAGACCTCTTAAATATGAGATCCGGGGTCAAAAAGAGCAAAAAAAAATTATTTGAAAAAAATGACAGTGCAAAAAAAAAAAAATGGGCCCTTTAAGACCGTTGGGTGGAAGCGACTTGTGACGTAATTTCCGCCCTGCCGTATTATAGAGCCAAGTGAGTTGCTTCAGCCGCTCACTTGGCTCACGGACACAGGGGGAGAGGATCCGATCATCTCCGCCGCTGCCGGCGGGTCCGGTAAGCTGCGGAGATGACGGGAAAGTCGCGGGAGGGGGGGCACCTCTCCCGCCGCTGATAAAAGTGATCTTGTGGCAAATCCGCCGCTAAGACCACTTTTATCTTACACACAATCGCCAGAAGAAAAAAATATCTGAATGGTGCCTGTAGCAGATTTCAGCACTCAAAGTCAGCGACGTCACATGACGTCCACCTAAAGAGAAGTGGTTTAAGGAATGGCTTAGTGTGTCTTCAGGGTAGGTAGTTAGCGCAAATGCTAACGACTGGTTATAAGTCAGGGAGATATTGTTCCCCTTTTTTTTATTTATTAACATATTTATAACATAAATAACATATTATTAACATATTAACATAATGAAAGCCCCATACCATAAACTGCCAGCACTGGGTTCATGGCACTGAAATCTGCATTGTTGCATTGCAGGAACTATGGGGCTCCAGATCATACCTAAAACCCTTCTAAATTGTAAGTGTAAAAAAATAAAATTTGATTCACCCAAACTCTTATACTCTTCCTATATTTTTCATAGTGATGATCTATTTCTCCACTGGTGTGTAAGTAGTTTTGCAGGTGGGGCTTTGCAGGCAGGTTCCAAGCAGTTAAAAAACACAGAACAAGGCGCTGTGGCTGTAACTGGGGTAATCACGTCAGTGCGAGGCCTGGTATTTCTCAGAGAAAGATAAAATAAGTGGAGAGGAGAAACACAACACAATGAAAAGGTTTTCTCTTACCGCCCCAGGCTACACCGTGCATTATCCTGTCCTCTGCAGCAGCTAGCGAGGAGACCAATGCTCAGTCATCGTGTTAGAGTGCTGTTTACCTGGGCCTGTCACTGTAAATTGATTACATTGAAGCACCCTTCCCAGTTCCCTGCTCAATGCAAACCAGTTTCCAGAAGTCACCTCTGCTTTTTTTCACTCCAGTTCTTCTATGCAGACATTCAATTTAGTCTTTTATTTGGTTACATTGATGTTTTATGTCTGCAGATTGCACACACTTAGGCTTTAAAGAGATACATTATAGATATCTGAACCTGCAAATAAAATAATCCTATGTTGCAGCTTAAGGCCCCTTTCACACGATCGGACCGCTTGGATCCGCCTGTCTGTTTTTCAGGCGTATACAAGCAGGCCATCCATAGACCTCTATGGGCAGGCAGACGTCAGCAAAGATGTGTCCGCTGACACCCGTCTGCCATCCGATCCGTCAAGATCCGCTAAAATAGACGTATGGGTGATACGTCCACCATCCGTTGGTGCCCTTTGACAACGTCATCTGTGGCGAAACATGTCGGGCGGTCTGACGCAGTGACACCGTCGCCCCACGTGACCGAAGCACGGGCGCAACGCGGATTAGCCGGCTCTGTTTGTCTTTTATGCGCATTGTTTTATCTGGATTTTGTAAGTAGCCATTTGGCTTTTATTCATCATATCTTAATTAAAGCTGTATTACACTATCTGGGCTCCTTCTCCTTTCCTATATGGTACCGAGTTAACAACCCGGGGAATTTGGAGACAATATCTGGCAAAGGCTGGATGCCAGTATATTACGCCCACACAGTACGTTTGACTGTCAGCCGGAGGGGACTTGGATCCTTAAAGCTCGCAGAGGCTATTCTGCAGGTGCTGTCTGTTTGCCTAGAGATAGGTAAACAATGGTGTTCTGGTAAGAGTACCTGATTTATATGATTGGTGTCACTTCATCTATCTACCCCTTTTCACTTGGTGGAGGAAGCTTCATTTGACATCGTTTTCCTGGAAATCTATATGGACTGTTTATCTGGACTTTGTTTCAACAAGTTTATGTTAATACACCTGTATTCAATTTTATGTGCTTACTCCCTGAGATTTTATTACTTTTAGTTTTTTGCGTGATTCTTTATATTATACGTTTCCAGAAGTCACCTCTGCTTTTTTTCACTCCAGTTCTTCTATGCAGACATTCAATTTAGTCTTTTATTTGGTTACATTGATGTTTTATGTCTGCAGATTAAGCACACTTAGGTTTTAAAGAGATACATTATAGATATCTGAACCTGCAAATAAAATAATCCTATGTTGCAGCTTAAGGCCCCTTTCACACGATCGGACCGTTTGGATCCGCC
The DNA here is from genome assembly GCA_018402905.1 of Glandirana rugosa. Classification (NCBI taxonomy): domain Eukaryota; kingdom Metazoa; phylum Chordata; class Amphibia; order Anura; family Ranidae; genus Glandirana; species Glandirana rugosa. The sequence goes on along the minus strand of BLSH010481670.1, from coordinate 4,260,332 downwards.
TGTCTGTTTTTCAGGCGTATACGAGCGGGCCATCCATAGACCTCTATGGGCAGGCAGACGTCAGCAAAGATGTGTCCGCTGATGTGTCCGCCATCCGATCCGTCAAGATCTGCTAAAATAGAGGTATGGGTGATACGTTCACCATCCGTCCAGCAGATCGGATCGGATGAAAATGGACAGGTGGTCCGTTTTCATCCGATCTTCCCATAGGAAACAGTGGGGCTCTGACAGATCTGTCCCTGCACAGAGAGCAGAGGCAGAGATCAATGGAGCGATCTCTCGCTGAGCTGGTGGACCCCGCTGAGTGGATCCGCTCCGTGTGAAAGGGGCCTAACAGTCTTTAGATGTGTTTGCTGCGTTAGCTTTTTTAAGTGTAAGTACAATATCTGCAAGTACAGAAAAAAATCTTGTTACTCCTGTCAGAAATCCTTTTTATTTACGTTGTACTTTTGATGGCAGCAACACGTCTCAAAAAAGTTGGGAAGGGGCACCAAAAAGCTGCCAAAATGTAATCCCAATTCCAGGGCCATTTTTACCACTGTGTAGTATCCTCTCCTCTTTAACTACTTGAAAACCAGGCCTTTTCTGGCACTTTTTGTTTACAAGCTTAAATCCATATTTGTTGCTGGAAAATTACTTAGAACCCCCAAACATTATTTTTGCAGAGATCCTAGGGAATAAAATGGCGATCGTTGCAGTTTTTTTTATATCACACGGTATTTGCGCAGCAGCTTTTTAAATGCAATGTTTTTGGAAAAAATACATTTTAATGAATTAAAAAAAAAAAAAAAGAAAAACACAATATATATACCCCAATTTTTGTATAATATGAAAGATAATGTTAGGGTAAATAGATACCTAACATATCACACTTTACAATTGTGCATGCTTGTGGAATGGCGACAAATTACGTAAAAATATCCATTTTAAATGCCTTTACAGGTTACCTGTTTAGTATTACAGAGGAAGTCTAGCTCCAGAATTATTGCTTTTGCTCGAATGTTTGCGGCGATACCTCACATGTGGTGCGAACACCGTTTACATGGGCGTGTGCGTGACTTGCGTATGCGTTCACTTCTGCACGCAGCACGGAGGGATGAGGGCACTTTAAATATTTTTTTTTCTTTTTACTGTCCCTTTAATTTTTTTTATTACACTGGTTTTATTGTCAAAGCTTGATTGAACAAGCTGAGGTTAGAAGCTGATTGGCTAGCATGCACAGCTGCATCGGTTTTTGCACTCTCCAGCTTTAGTAAATCAACCCCTAAGACTCTCTAAGATGCCCTTTTTATACCCAATCATGTTACTGACCTGTTGCCAATTAATATAATTAGTTGCAAAATGTTCTTCCAGCTCATCATGTTAGTGCCATTTACAGTACTGTTTTTCCTCCAGTTTTTTCAGTGTCCTCAATTTCAAAATCACCTTATTTTTTTCTTAAAATGGTCCATTTTCTCAGTTTTAACGTTTGATATATTTTCTATTGTGAATAAAATAAAGGTTCATGAGATTTGCAAATCATTGCAATCTGTTTTTATGTAGATTTTATACAGTGTCCCTTTTGGAATTGGAGTCATCATCATCACTTTTGGTTTTGAGTATTGAATAATAGGTAGGGGCACATTTTACGTTTATATGAATTAGTGGGGTATACACTTTGAGCGCTGCACTTTCTTTCTTTTTTTTGTACTTTTTAATATCCAGGGGGGATATTTTTTAGTGTTCAGCGGCTCAGTAAGGCTCTATATTAATCTAAGTGCAGGGCAATCATTATTATTATTAGCAGTATTAGGCTGTAGTTCCTGCCCTGTCCACATAGTTTCTCTTGTGGACAATTAAAGTAGAACTATAGGCAAAACTTTTTTTTCATTTTGGATAGAGCATGGGAGGATTATAACCCCTGTCAGTTTTTTTTATCACTATTTGTGTCCCACTGACAGGGGTTCTAATCTCTCACCACTCTATCCAAAACTAAAAAAAAACTGCTCATCAAGAGTGTGTATGACAGTAGGTTACTTAGATCAAGGGTGTCAAACTCAATTTCATTGTGGGCCACATCAACATTGTGGTTGCCCTCAAAGGGCCAGTTGTATCTTTAAGATTATATAACTATATCTACTCTTTATCATAATAAATAATTGCCTCTGGCAAGCAGATATTCAAGTTTACAACTTGTACAATTTAATGAAAAATGAGTTTTGATATACTCTCATAATAATTATAAACAGATGTCCAGAGCACCCCCCACCTTACATCGGATGTCAAGAGTCAAGAGCCACTCCTTAAATCACAGTGCAGCCCCCTTACCGTGTGCTGCTGCTGGGAAAAATCTGGGCGCGGAGCTAGGACGTGCAGGGTCTGGAGGAGGAAGACAAGGGCTGGAGTCAGCTTCCAGAGTCTGCTGAATGCTGAGACCAGGGGAAGTGAAGAGGAAGGGGTTCCGTGGCTGCACAGGGAGGCGCAGCATCTGTAGGAGAAGTTCTGTTCTCTTCTCTGCTGCTGCCTGCTGAGACAGGGGTAAGGACAGAGACAAGCCTCTACGCTGCTGCCTGGAGAAGCACAGGATCTGGCGGAGGAGTTCTGTCCTCTTCTCTGTTACTGACTGCTTAGACTAGGTGGGGGCGGAGACAAGGCGGTTGCCGCAGCTGCAGGAGAGGTACAGAGGCCACATAAAATAGCCTGGTGGGCTGGATTTGGCCCATGGGCCTTGTGTTTGACCACATGTGCCTCAGACTTTAAAGTAGAATTATAGGCAAAACTTTTTTTTACTTTGATAGAGCAAGGGAGGGTTATGACCCAGATTTTTTTTGCCATCCGTGCCCCATTGTGTGATTTTCATTAATTTCCTGTCTTATGGCTAAACAAACTAAAGGAGTTCCTTGGGGATCCCAAGGTCACCAGAACTAGTGTCCCCATTGAAAGATTTATCCTCTATTACTTTTCTGAGGACAACCCAAAATTGGGATTTTCTTTTACTTTCACTTTCAATGATAATGGTAAACAGGACAAATAGAGAGGGTGAATCCCCCTAATGGGTGGGACATACGACAATAAAAACTGACAGGTGTTCTAATCCACCTCAGTAGATACCCAAAAAAGATATAAAACAGCGCTACCCTTGGGCACTTACCCTGAGTGTCAAGGGATTATATAAAGTAATATACACCATCAGTACAATTCAAAGATAAAACAAGATATTCTTAAAAGCAACTGATTTTAGGAGGTTAGGAAAGTCATGGATGATTTAAAAAAGTAATTGGCTGACACTGACAATGCATGCAAGGCTGATGAAGAAGGCGTTTGCCTTTGAAATGCGTCCGTATTAGCTATTGTACCCGCTGGGCTGACAGTGCACTCCGGATAGCAGAAGACTACCTCTCCACCCGGGCTTTCATCCCAGTTCCATCTCCACAACAGCGGTCCCTACACACCCTGGCATCCGCGCTCCACCTAGTGATCCCACACGCTTCAGCTGGATGGGGCTGACAAGGAATCAGATCCTCCTTGGATCTTGGACCGCTGCACTTTGAGTCTCTACACATTCACTCCTGATCTGAGTCTGTCTCCCCTAAGTTATATCAGTGCAATTGTTGTTCATATTTTATTCAATTTTTAATACATTTTGCTACACCATGCCCGTCTGGCACCTCTCTTTCCTTCCCCTGTTCTAATCCACCCCCCCTCTATCCAAAACTAAAAAAAGGTTTTGCATTTAATTATACTTTAAGCTCCTCAGGGGCGGGGACTAATGAGAATGGTACAGCATTATTTCCTGCAGAATATATTGTTACAACATTGATAAAGTGACTAGAAAGCCTTTTTGCTGACTTGTGTTAACCTCTGGGGAAAAGACAGAGCGTTTGCTGTCCTTTTCCAGCCTGTAGGAGTTCTAGAACTGGGACAAAATTACCTGGAGACTTCCCTGTTTCCATAAAGAAAAAGCAACACTTTAAAGATCCAGGCCAACACAGGACAGATAAAGACTTCTATTTCATTTAACCAACACAGGAAAAATGGAAAATAGGAGCTGCGTAATCAGTCCATGACAAGGTAGGAGCACAATGAAGGGGTAATGCTAAAGCTGACCGGTTCCAGCTGCCCTGACTGGCTTATAATCCTTGGCCCCTCTATCCGGATCCCAGTGTAATAGCCGTGCTCGCTGCACAATGATATCAAATGATCTTTTAGATTTGTTGAAGTAAATTAATTACATTCTTCCCCCCACCCCTCGCCTTTTTTTTTCTGATGTCGGAAACACGGTTCCTCTGAGAAATCAGACAGTATGAAAGATGAAAATTGCTAGGGTAGCAATAGATAAAAAAAAAGAAACAATTTGATTTATGGAGCTCCAAGAGAAAAGACGCCTCTCACCTACTTATTCAGATCATTTAATTTTTAATGGCAAATTTAATTAACAGTTCGCAGGGTCTCTGTGAAACAGCCACGTTCTGGAGTAAATTAGGCCTGTTTTTTTTTCCCTTTTTCTTTCTTTTGGTGGGATGATCAATTTTTTGTGTTCTGATTTCTGTGAAAAGTTATTATTTAAAATGCAAAAGTCTGAGGCTAGATATTAAAAATTACACACAAATGAGTTTATGTCTACGTGATGCATATACAATGGAACCCTCTGCACACTCATGTATGCTCAAAGAGGAACTCCACTCCATGCATCTTTGTTTAGTTTTGAATACAATGGGGACTGATTAAAGACATCTGAACTTTGCAAGCTTTGCACTCCCCCCACCCGCCCAAAAAAAAAAAAAAACAAGCAAAAGACAAATGACCACTCACCAGTATTGCTGCCTGTTCCCTGCCACTGATCTTTGCTCATTACTGTCTTATCTTGTCTTGGTCTTGTGGACTCTCATGGTAATGCAAACCTATATTGTAAAATTTCCCGCCGTGTTAAAAAATTAAAAAAGGAGAAACAGGGTCAGAGATTTGTACAAGAGTCCTGCATACCTACCAACTGCATAGCGTCTGCCACCCTCTCTGCCAATCCCTACACTTTCTACTGATCACCCAACAAATAAAATTAAAAATGTTACCAACATTCTAAGCCATCCACATTTTTCTCTTCTGTAAAGTTGCGCTTATCATGATATAAAAACATTTTTGATAAGAAAAAAAGAAGAAAAAGTCCATGTAGTGACAAAGTCCATCAAACGATAAGTGCACCATCCGTCACCAGAAAATGCGTGGTCTTGAGTGTAAGCCTCCACCTTACAAAATGCCCGCTTACTAACTCGTATTGACCTCCTATTACGGAAGGTCAATCTCGCTTGCGGCTCATAACCCAGCCAGGGCCTCTTTCTTTCTAGGAAATGAATGGCCATAAATGCGAAATCCGCCACTTTAAAGGCACTCGATTGTATAGAATCCCTAAGAAATGCTAAACTTGCCATAGCATAAAATCCTTTACATGTTTATTGTAAATAAAACGACTGCACTTACATCAAATACTTTGAAAGCACGCATGTGGTAAAAAAAAGCTGGCCAGCTTCAAACAGCAGCTCGTCCAGGGAATTGCGTATGTGGTAACGTCGGCTCGTCGCGCCACCTGACATGTTTTGTCACAATCTTACGTCGTCCTGGGACATTTCTGCCTCCAGCTACCATCACCAAACTCATGCCAGATTACCCCCCCACCCCTTTTTTTGATTTTCTGTAAAGGTGAACTTACTCTTTAGAGCGGAATTGCACCCAAAAGTGGACCTTCTACTTATCTGATTACTACCCCTCTCCGGTGCCACATTTGGCAACTTTCAAAGGGGAGGGGGGAGCGGTACCTGTTGTTGATAGGTACCCTGTCCCCACTTCCATCAGACCTTGTCATGGTGTCACAAGTTCAGCCCCCTCCTCCTCCCCCTGCTGCCCGGCCAGTGAGAGAGTGCCACAAGGCTTCACTGCCAGGTTCCCTTACCGGCAATGGTGGTGGCAGCACCCGAGAGCGTGGGGCGGAACACCACGTTAAAGTGGTTGTAAACCTATATATATACCTATATATAAGCTTACCTCTAGGTGCTGGGAATATCTCCTAAATTTGCACAGTTTGGGAGATATTCACTATATCTGCATGTGCCGATGTCATCAGGCCGCTCATGCCATTTCTTTAGGGCCCTTGCCATGGCCGGTGGCTCCCACGAGCATGCGCGGGAGTGACGTCATCGCGGCTCCGGCCATTACAGAGCCGGAGCCTGCAGACCAAGAATGAACTCCAGAGACATGTCGCTGGTCACAGTGGTGTGTGGGGACTGCTGCAACAGCGTCGACCTACGGTAAGTATTTCATACTGAGTTAGTATGCGATGCATGCTAGCTCATTATTCCTTTGTCTTGCAGTTTTTTGTTTTTTGTTTGCTTTTACAACCACTTTAAGGAAGAGATAAATTCACAGACCCCTTTAAGATCTCAATCTTAGTGAAGGAGCTGTCCAGCAATTCAGGAGCCACGGTGCCTTATTCAGACCATATCACATACATTGACCAGCTTGTGATTTTACATGGGGACGTGTTGCAGTGCCTTTTTGACATTCATTGGCAGTGCCATTTTTTCCCTTTTTATTGACGTGTTTTTACTTCCTCCGATGGGCTACTGCAAAAAATTCAACCTTTTTTTTAATTTTTTTTTTACTAAAGTTGAACACCAACGGTAGTACCATGAAAATTGGTTGCTGTGCATTTTGTAAAGTAGTGCATGCATGACTTTGGGCTGAATGGGCTGATATTACACTGCACCTGGATCACATGTGAATCGCACAGAAACGCATAGTGTGTTCCTGTGTGATTCATGGTGTGAACTGGACCTTGGACCGGTCCCTGTAGCCACTTCTCCCCCACGATCCTTCAGTCTAAGATTCTCTGACATCATCAAGACCAATGCAATGTCAATAGCCTAGCCTTGGATGTGAGGACGCCAAGGGACAATCAACTGCTGAAGCATGGGGGAGCTTGGGGGGGGGGGCACTGCAAGGGTGAATTTTTATGGTTTCCGGAGTTGGGCTTTAAGCACACACTAATACAATATTTTGCCTGACCTATGAGAGCATTATCCCAAATACAACTCAAGGAAAATGGCTTGCATTTGGAATGTCTTCACTGTTCAATAACATTGCATTCCTATTTACTTGCCTAGAGGAATAAAATCGTACAGAAGCACAGAACAGGACATGCTGCATTTATAAAAATACAATGCAAGCAGATGAATGGCTGTAGCAAAATATAAATGAAGGCTGCTCCTCAGAAAGACTCGGTCTCAGCACTCCACCATTCTTAGTTCATAGCTGTTGTTGCATATCAGACAATAAAAAAAAGCGTAGCTTATTGAGACTTCTTTTTATATTTGTTCTCCATCATTTTCATTCAATGGTAGTATTCTTTATTAATGCATTTCCCTCTATGTCCATCAAGCTACCATTTGCTGTATAAATTGTTTGACTGCCTGTGTTTACTCCTCTAACTCAGCACAGACGTGTGTAACTTTGCAAACCATCCACCCCTTTGGACTGGTAATATTCAGGGGTGTCAAACTCATTTTCAAACTCATTTTCAGCATTATGGTTGCCCTCAAAGGGCCATAAAATGGCATTATTCTTATAATAATTATAAGCAGATGTCCAGAGCACCCCACCCCCCTTATATCAGGTGTCAAGGGCCCCCCACCATGAGAAGTCAAGAGTCCCCCATCCTCCCTTAAATCACAGTGCACCCCCCTTACCCTGTGCTGCAGCTGGGAAGAAGCTGCGGGCAGAGCTTGGAAGCCGAAAGTGCAGGGTCTGGAGGAGGACCAGAGGAGGGCTGGAGTACTGGAGTCTGCTGAATGCTGAGACCAGGGGAGGCAGAGACGAGAGGCTGCTGCATCTGCACAGAGAGGCACAGGATTTCTGTCCTCTTCTTTGCTGCCAATTGTTGAGACTGGGGAGGCAGAGACGAGCCTCTCAGTGGCAGCTCGAAGAAGTGCAGGAACTGCTGGAGGAGTTTTGTTCTCCTCTCTGCTGCTGACTGCTAAGACAAGATGAGGGCAGAGACGAGGGGGGGGGGGTGCCCCAGCTGATGAAGAGGTGCAAGGGCCACATGAAAAACAGCCTGCGGGCCTTGTGTTTGACACGTGTGTTATATAAGGTTGGACAGTAAAGTCATTGCAAGTGATATAATTGTAATGAATTTAGGCTTTTGCAATAAAGGGGCCTGAATATATTCATAATCAAGATGCTCTTTTGCATGTGTCACTGCTGTCCTCATCAGGAATCACCTGAGATATGGCCATAATGTAGAGATTAGAGATGCACCGAAATTTCAGTGGCCAAAACATTTCGGGCGAAATGGCGTTTTTGGCATTTTACCGATAGAAAAAAAGGTACCGATAATGGCGCCAAAAACGCATGCGATTTTGCCACGATTTTACTGTATTTCTGGTGTGTTTTTCATAGTTCAGGTGACTCAAAAACTGCATCAAAAACATAACATGGATGCGTTTTCAATGCATTTCAACGGGGAGGTGCATTTTTGGTGCGTTTTTTTAACTGACTTTAACCACTTGCCTACTGGGCACTTATACCCCTGCCTACCCATGAATGACAATTGTGTGGTCATGCGACACTGTACCCAAACAACATTTTTATAATTTTTTTTCACACAAACTGTTTACCGGCTTTCTGCTTATCTCTTCACGCTGATCATGAGGAGAGAAAAAACGATGACCGGCTTGTTTACTTCCATGATCAGCTGTCATTGGCTGACAGCTGATCACGTGGTAAAGGGCCCGCTGTGATTGGCCCTTTACCCTGTTCTGTGATCAGCCGAGTCGGAAGGACTCGGCAATCACAGAGCACACCACCCGGCACTGGAAGCCCACGCTGTAGCCGTCATTCGGCTATAGCGCAGGCGGAAAGTGATTAAACTGAAATTTTTGGTTTCAGCCTAGTGCATCCTGAGCTTTCAGTTTCAGTACCAATATTTCCATTCGGTGCAACTCTAGTAGAAGTGAGACTTCCTTCCCATGCTTAGTTTACACACCCTTCTGATTCCACTCTCTCTGCAGACAGCACATTGTACAGCCATCTTGAATAAATGGTTTGATTTTTCTTGAATTTCCTTTGCTCCTGTTGGCCTCCATTAGCTTGTTTACATATCAGTTCATGCTTTCTAGATTTTTTTTTATGTTAAAGGGTATATCTGCTTATTATTCATATATATTTATATATACGTAAGTAACTGGGGTGCATAAAAATGGCAGCAGGTGCTCTGGACTGATGAGTCAAAATCTTAACTATTTGGCTATAGCAGGAGGCAGTTTATTGGTGAAGGGCTGGAGAGCAGTACAATGAGTGTCTGCATGCAACTGTGAAGCATGGTGGAGGTTCCTTGCAAGTTTGGGGCTGCATTTCTGCAAATGAGTTGGAGATTTGGCCAGGATTAGTGGTGTCCTCACTGCTGAGAAATAAAGGCAGATACACTTATCCATCACGCCTTACCACCAGGGAGGCGTGTGCAGGGCAGCCATCAGAAATTTTGTGGCCCCTTACACAGCTTTAGACCTGGGCCCCCCTGTCTGACCACCAACATTCCCCAGGGCCCGCTCACTGGCCATCCCACCACATCTGCCCACTGGCCAGGGTTGTACACATGTTGCAGCCCCAGTAGGAATTATACACCCTGTCACACTTACCAGGTGTAGCCTGCAAAGCATGACCCATTCAAGTGAAGTGTGCAATGCATGCTAGTGTGGGATCCAAGGGGTTAAACAAACAGTGCACAGGCAGCACAGCCTCACCCGATGCTTGCAATAAGACCTCACGCCGAACCATAGGTGTTGGAGGTCCCAAACCTGGACCAGTTGTGGTCCAGGGGGCCCTCTCCATGGGACCCAAGTTTGGTATTTTTATCGCCTATGGTTCGGAAGAACGGTGTCCTCAAACCGGGTGCCACCCTCCCATAGACTCCAATGTTAAGTCCGAAATTCACCTGACAATTGCCGGTCAATGACTGGTCATTTTGAGGACCCGGTACGGCTGAACCATAGGTGCTGGAGGTCCCACGTATTTTTATTGGCTATGGTTCGGGAGAACGGTATCCCCAAACTGGGTGTCCCCCCTCCTATAGACTCCAATGTTAAAGACTGCTAAAGTCTTTGTTGTAAGGGCCCCTTGAGACACTGGGGCCCCTTACAACAGTACTGCCTGTACCCCCCTGATGGCGGCCCTGGGCGTGTGATTGCCTCACAATTTATTCTGCAGCCAGACAAACCGAAACTTACAGCCAATGTCATTAAGAAGACCAGATATAGTGAATGCAGGGTCCTGGGTTTAGTAAAACTCCTATTTATGTAAGCATTCTAAATTTACAGCATTATTTCACACCTGTCTAAAACTTTTGCACAGTACTGTATATCCTTTTATAAAGGTGTAGGTATTTTCTATACTCCTCAGCGCCATCTACTGGTCGTAATGTGGTATTTTACTACTGCCCGTAATAAAAGGGCATTTGTTCAAAACATAAAATAGCATAAAGAATATTTATTATTGCCCAGTTTGCACCAAATGAATGTGCTTGCAGATTAACTGGACAAATGGCTATGCACAATTTTTATAAATAGGGTTAAGTTAAGTTTTATGGTTTGGGTGGGGTCTTTGGGTCAGGGAATGTAGGGGGATACCACTACTTTCACAGCCTTGTTCTAATTATAAAGGAATTATTTTATCCACATCCTTCCTAGTATGTTTCATCCATAGACCTTCCCTATTATCCCATGTTACAGCGTTGCTGTCTAGCTGAATCCTCTTACGTCCGTAGCACGCAGTATAAAGTGGCTGAAGATTATAGAGTGACAGTCTTCCTTCCTTGGCCATTCCTGGGCATTTCACGCTGTCAGCTGTCACTCTGTCACCGCAGGGAAGGCTCAACAAGGGATAATGTGACTTTTCTATCACCTGCTCTTTCTATTTATTTGAGATAAGAAGCCGTTTATAGCTGAGGGGGGGATCAGCGGGCCCTCTGCAAGGGGCTCAGCAGTAGGGTGACAATAGGCTGCGGTTGCTGGTACAATTACAGGGCTGCTTGATGGAAACCTCTCTGGCAGGGGGTATAATATAGTCTCTTCTGACTGAGTGGTGTCTGTGTGCACTGTGCAATATTTCACCTTGACTGTGAAGGAATTCAGTTTAGAAAAAAAAAAGATATTCCAGTATTAGATGGAGGAAGTAGGCTGAATCAGTCACTTGTTTTTCCTATCTCTCTCATTTAACCGATGGCTTTTATGTAGCAGTCATTGCTGCGTTGCACAGATTTTAGCCAAGGGAAGTGGTCAGAAGCAGGGTGGATAAAAATCAATGATTTTTTTTTTAAAAATCTTATTTTTTTTAATTTAATTTGTATTTTTTTGTTTTATATCAGATTTTTTATCAAATTTATTTTAATTAAATGCTTTTGGAGTAAAACTATATCTAAAGATAGTTTTCTATTTAAGATGCATTAATAATTTTGTTTATTCAGCATGAAATGGAGCTTAGTTATGTAGCATGAGACCATATATTCTGCAACAGTTACATTTTTGGTAAACTCATTCAATGAATCCATGCTCTGCAAGCTGAGATAACACGCACTGCATTGATGTATTCATAGAATGTTACAGTAACCATGAGATAAAACAAACTTCAGGAATATTCCTTTATCCCATTGTTTTGGAAATCTATGTACACTACAAACTGTATGATTGAATCGGTTCTGATATCGCTGTTTTACTAACCTGACAGCTTATCATTCTAAATAGGAAACCTTCATTTTGTTTGCAAATATTAAAAATTCTAACTACCAGCAAGAATAAGTCCTTACATTTAAAGAGCACCTGTCATTTCAGATCCATCATGGCGTCGCCTGTTAGTGGCATCCACTCACCTGCTGCCGCCACGTCCCTCACCTTGTTGCGTCACTGCCGCGTCACCAGCCGTTCCATTAAAGTGAATGGGACTGTCGGTGAGTCAACAGCGGGTCAGAGGACGAGTCGCTGTGGGACAGAGATGACAGCTGCTCTTTAAAAATTATGATTTAACCACTTCACCCCCGGAAGGATTTCCCACTGTAGGACCAGAGCACTTTTTGCGATTCGCCACTGCGTCGCTTTAACTGACAATTGCGCAGTCATGCAACGTTGTACCCAAACGAAATTGACATAATTTTTTCCCACAAATAGAGCTTTCTTTTGGTGGTATTTGATCACCTCTGCGTCATTTACGATCACCGCTATAAACAAAAAAAGAGCGACAATTTAGCAAAATAAAAAAAAACAATATTTCTTACTTTTTTACTATAATACAAATCCAAAAAAAAAAATAGAAAAAAAACAAATTTATTCATCAGTTTTGGCCGATTTATATTCTTCCTCATATTTTTGGTAAAAAAAATTGCAATCAGCGTATATTGATTGGTTTGCACAAAAACCATGAGAATTCATTTCTGGCGTTTTTACATTTTTCTTTTTTTTTTTTTTACTAGTAATGGCAGCGATCTGCGATTTTTATCGGGACTGCGATATTGCAGCGGGCATGTCGGGCATTTTTGACACTTTTTTGGGACCAATGACATTTATACAGTGATCAGAAATTTAAATATCCACTGATTACTGTATAAATGTCATTGGCAGGGAAGGGGTTAACTTGCGGGGAAGATCTAGGGGTTAACTGTGTTCCCTCGGTGTGTTCTAACTGTGAGGGGGCCGGGCTACCAGGGGCATAAGAGATCTAACTGATCCCAGTGACAGGGATCAGTAGATCTCTTAGATGCCGCCTGTCAGAACGGGGAACCGCCGTGTTTACCTCGGCAGTTCCCTGTTCTTTCCCTCTGGCAGCTCATCGTGGCTCGCCGGCGGACATCAGGTCTGCCCGAGCCGCGGGCACACTCCTTCAGAGTGTGCCGGGCATGAGCGCACACCACCGAATGCTCGTGCCCCCTAGCTGCCTGCCCGTAAATCGCTGCCTATTTACAGCGATTTGCGGTATGTGTCCACGCTGTCGCTGCATATAGGCAGTGCACGGTCGGGAACCGGTTAAATCAAGTTGACTTAAATGAGGCCTTTTTACTATTGATTTAAATCTTGATTTAAGTCAAATCCACCCTGGTCAGACCTCTACCTCCTCTTATTATTCATTACTGTGGATACTTCCATGCAGAAACCAGACTATTGCACATGGACTTTAAAGAAGAATTCCAGGTATTAATATTTTATATATAGTTACACTGGAGCAGCTTGGACCAATGTAACCATGCACATACCATACCAGGCCAATGCCCCTGGAAAGCTGGAAATCACAGAAATAGACACCATTACCCCTGTGATCTCCATTAGCTTTCCCGGGTCCTGTGCTAAGGTGCTGCATTGTAAACAACATTCACTTGGGCTGGGCGCTAAATTAATACAACATGATAAAAAATATACTGTACTTAATGTGCATAAAAGTCTAATATAAATGAATGATAAAAATCTCAATTCATAAAGTACACAAATGTGAAATGAATGCAAATTTTTATTTCATAGAAAATAAACCAACCTTTTAAAATTAGTGTGTTGAAAACCCAATATTCAAACCCTATAAACAAGTAATAAGTCCCAATTCATGAAAAAAATCTAAAAAATGGGTAATTCATGTGCAACATCCAAAAATATATAAGGTGTATAGTCCCATATCCAAGTGCAAGTGAATGTCGCTCTTATCCAATAAATATAAGCAATCCAAGAAACAGATATTTGTTACATCCAGTGCTGATTACCACAGTGATATCAACGGGGCATCAACAGCGCATTTAAAATAAGCAGGCCGTCTTCCTGTCACTCCTCATCCTCTTGCTGTGAACTCTCCCAGCAATGCAATGTAAAGCAAGAAAACGACATCTCAGAGCGCAATATCTTTAAAAAAAATCTGTATCTATAAAAACACTTAAAGTGATTGTAAAGGTTCCCGTTTTTTTTTTTAAATAACAAACATGTTATACTCACCTCCTCTGTGCAGCGGTTTTGCACAGAGTGGCCCCGATCCTCCTCTTCTGGGGTCCCTAGGTGGCGATCTTGGCTGGTGGTCTCCCATGTGGGCGCGCTCCCAAGTTCGGCTGTTGCGTGTTTTCACACATACAGCGGCACTCGGCCCCGCCCCCCGGCTCCCATGTCACTGGACTTGATTGACAGCAGCGGGAGCCAATGGCTCCCCTGCTATTAATCCATCCAATAAGGACCGGAGCCAGCAGCTATAGGGACAAGGCTCATCCCCAGCGTGGGATCGGTTCGGGCTCAGGTAAGTAAAGGGGGGCTCTGGGGGGGCTGCTGCACTTAAAAGGTTTTTCACCTTAATGCATAGAGTGCATTAAGGTGAAAAAACAGGAGACTTTACAACCACTTTAAGGTCCAGCCGACCTTGTTTTACGTCGGTACTTTGACGTGGAATACCGTTGTTATTACTCTTTGTATCCTCCTCTGAAACGGTGGGCAGCTGGCTTTCAGATAAAAGTGGTCTCTGCGCCATCGCGAGATAACTTTTATCGGCGGTGGGAGAGGTGCCACACTCCGTGCGTCTCCGTCGCTTACCAGAGCCGTCGGTAGCGGTGGAGACGATTGGGTCTTCTCCCCTCTGAGATTGGATGCCGAGTGAGGGAAAGATGACCCCCACTCGGCTCCATAACATTAGATGGCGGAAGCGACGTCAAACGTCACTTCCACCCAATGCTCTTAAAGGGGAATTTTTTTCAAATGATGTTTATTTTATTTTTATTTTTTTTATTGAATTTTAGTGTAAATATAAGATCTAAGGTCTTTTTGACTCCAAATCTCACATTAAAAAGGTCCTGTCATACTTTTTTTTTATTACAAGGGATGTTTACATTCCTTGTAATAGCTATAAGAGTGACCCATTCTTTTTTTAAAAGGACGGTGTAAAAATAAAGAGTAAAATAAATAAGATAAAAAAAAAAAAAATGAAAGCGCCCCATCCCACTGAGCTTGTGCACAGAAGCGAATAGATACATAAGTCGCGCCGGCATATGAAAACGATGTTCAAACCACACATGTGAGGTATCGCCGCAATCGTTAGAGCGAGAGCAATAATTCTAGCACTAGACCTCCACAAGCGGGCACAATTTTGAAGCATGACATGTTGGGTATTAATTTACTCGGCGCACATTATTTTTCACAAAATAGAAAAAAATTGGGCTAACTTTACTGTTTTCTTATTTTTTAATCCAAAAAAGTGTATTTTTTCCAAAAAAAATTGTGTTTGTATGACTGCTGCACAAATACGATATACGAATACAATTTCCGATCTCCATTTTATTCTCTAGGATGTCAGAAAAAAAACATTAAAAAAATATATAATATTTGGGGGTTCTAAGTAATTTTCTAGCAAAAAGAAATGATTTTAACTTGTAAACACCAAATCTCAAAAAGAGGCTCGGTTAATAATGGCAGTGTACTTACATATTTTCTACAGTAAATTTGCATTTCCCAAGCAGGCAACCTCCAAACACCGGTGTTCCGGCAGTAAGATAGCGTAAAGGCATCACCTGTAGGCCCTGCCTGACGCACGTTTTGTCAAAAAAATGACATTTTCAGGGGAATTGACCAAAAATGTTGAATGTTTTGCATTTTCTGAATGAATGCAATGTGTTCTCAGATTGGACAAGGTGGAGAGGCGAGTAGGTAACGTCATGCTTTTCACCTTGTCCAAAGAACACTTTGCATTCATATGGGATATGCAAAGAATTCCCTGAATGGTGCCAGTACCGAACAGTTGACCTCCTTTGTTCAAAACGCAGCAGAGCATTTGCTGAGTGCGGGGCCCGGAAGCGAGTGGAGATCACTGGAGTAGCGGTGTCTACACAGAGATCTCCAGCTTCCAGGGACATCGGCCTGGTATGGTATGTGCATAGTTACATTGGTCAAAACTGAAAACTGAAATACCCATACCTGGAATACTTCTTTAAAGGAGAAGTAGGGCAAAAGCTCTTTGGGCACTACTTCTTCTGGGGATCTCAGGAGTGCACTTAGTTTTGCACTCCTGTTACCCATAATCAACAGACAGTGGGCTACCACACCCTGTCAGCTGAGGTCACTCAGCCAGTCCAGACTCTGAAGTGATCCGCCCAGATGCCTGGACCTGCAGCTGGCTCAGCCTCCCAGCAAGCCGCTGAGAGCCTGAGTCAGTCGCTCCCACCCCTCCACAGCCCAGAGCACCAGTGAGTGTTGGAAAGGCAGAGCAGAGAGCTGGTGACTGACAGTCAACGGCTCTTTGCTCACTGAAGACCAAGAGACCACTGATCGCTCAGTTCTCGGTGTAGAGTCAGCAGGGGATCAGATCCAGCATCGATCTACCTAGGTGACTATAAATGTTTTTTTTTGCTTTTTTAAACCCGAACTTTAAAGGCTAACTCCACCTTTTGGACCATATTACATGTTACACTGATATCTGTGTATAAATAGACTATGTCCCATCTGCCACTGATGGGACTTGTAGTTCTCTTGAATCACTGCACTCGTTAGTTCACAATTCCTCCAGCCCTCTAATTGAAAGTCTGTACCTCCGTATATACATAGAGCTGGAGGAAGAGTCTGTAGGAGCCTGGCACTGCACCTGTGCTCCACTGATCGCCGGTTTAATGGTTTGAAGGCTGATTTACAAACAAAAAAATAATAAATGCTCTTTTTTTTTTTTGCTGCACGTATTTGTACAATTATTATTTTTTTTAAAAGGAGAATTTAGCCTTTAAAGCGGTAGTAAACCACGGCAGAGTTAAAAAAAAACAAAAAAAACACCTGTAAGGCAATTGCATAATGTGCTAGTGTATGCATTGCATCCTAGCACATCATGAAATACTTACCTTAGAGCGAAGCCCCCCAGCAGCACGCTGTCACCGCTGATAGGGTTGACATCTTTCCCCGGTCTTACTTTCGGGATGACGTCACTCCTGCGCATGCGCACAGGGGCCCTTGGTTCTGGCACGAACCTCTGATGGTCTGGCACGGTATGCCGGACCTTCAGAGCGCATGCGCCGGTGATGTCACTGGCTGCATTCAGGGTGAATATCTCCTATACGTGAACTGTAAGCCTGAGTTCACACATATGCAAAGAGACATTGCATGTGATTCACACCCGCACTGCAGTGCCAATCACATGCAATGTCTGTGCACGCATCACAGTTATATGGCTGAACTCGCATTGGATTTGCACAAAAAAGGTGCAGGAATTTTGTTTTCCCCCGCAGTGGAATCAGACCACATGGGATCACACCCATGCAATCCAATTCCTGTCCGAAGTCATAGTTTACACTGCAATCAGTGAATCGATCTGGGGGTGTCATTAATGTTGTATTGACACCTGCAGCGGCTTTCAGAGGGCAGTGTGAACTACCAGCGGGAGAGATGCGATACAGGGACCCGCACTAACCACATCGCATATGTGTGAACTCAGGCTAAAAATCACAAAGTGGCCTTTACTTCCAATTTAAGTTTATGAATATGCACATTTTCCTGTGTTCTATGTTTTTAAAAATGCTGCAAGTATTGAAAAATACCAGTCTGAGATAGTAATACTGCGCAGCCTTATGGGAAAATCTTGCCAGTGTGTGAAATAACTCCCAAAATGCAGTAAACAGTGTTCATTCGGGTGCAAACTTAACATATACTTCAAATGATTGCAATCCCTGTCCCGTGCTCACAGAACTCTCACCTCAAATACATAGGGCAATCGCCTGTGTATAAATACTCCTAGTGGGGTTATGGTGCCTTCTCCTTTAAGACCCGTCCTTGCTGTTCTTATCCAAGACAATCCGCTATCATCAGTCTGCCGCTCATTTAGATGAAATGACGGTGGGGGCAAGAAAGAAGAACTCCCATAGTGTAGTATGTTAAAAAATAACTAGAGATTTATTGTGCCAAATACTTGCTTACATAAAAAGAAAAAAAAAAAAAAGAGTTCTTCTTTCTTGCCCCCACCGATAGGGCGATTGCCCTATGTATTTGAGGTGAGAGTTCTGTGAGCACGGGACGGGGATTGCAATAAGTTCCCTGCACCCCTTTTGGCGGAGCGCTGAAGACTCCCCCCAAAAATTGGCTGGGATCACACGTGTGAATCACCTCAATGCGTTTCGAATAATATTGCACATATTGCACCTTATATGTTATATCACAGAGACTTTCTTTGAGCACTACCTGCAGAACCACGCTGTAGCCATCAGCAGTGGTCTCACTATTTGAGTTGGTGTTTGTCATAAGATTTCTTATTGTATACATGTTTGTTCACGTATTTGAATATACTTAAGGTATATCATCATTTGAAGTATATTTTAAGTTTGCACCCGAATGATCACAGTTTACTGCATTTTGGGAGTTATTTCACACACTGGCAAGATTTTCCCATAAGGCTGCGCAGTATTACTATCTCAGACTTGATTCATATAGTGTGACCTATATTACATACTGCAGCAACCTGACACCAAGTGTTTTTTGTATATATTTGGGACCACGTTATTACACCTGTTTTCCTTGTCATCACTACACATACACACCTAGTGGCGCGAGGGCCCATTACACAATTCATTGAAAAATACCAGTTGAACTTCCAGAAATCCAGCGATTTCCTAGCTTCCTGTTTGCTGACAATGCTGCCTCCACTGCATTGAAACCCCAAGCTGCGTTGTCAACCCCCAATCTGAATTCTCCCTTGCTGGGTTGCAGAACTCCTCTACTTTATGTACAAAGATGAGGAGAGGGGGATGTGGGGGAGCCAATCAGCGGGTGGGGCGGACTCAATATCCGCCGGCCACCTGTGATCGTTCCCCCGCAGGGACAACTGTGTAAACAAGGCAGATCTCCGTTCTGACTGGGGAGATCACACAGATCCTTGTCTTTCTGCTATGCAGGAATATGGATCTGTGTGTTTCCCCAGGCAGCCCATCCCCTATACAGTTAGAAAACACCTGCAGGGAACTCATTTAACCCCTTGATCACCCCTAGTTTTAACCCCTTCCCTGCCAGTGTCATTAGTACAATAGCAGTGCATATTTTTAGCACTGATACTGTAATAATGGCCTGGTCAGGAAGGGGGTAAATCCTCCCAGTCCTTAAGTGGTTATAGGAAAATTATTTGTGTATTTTGTTATAGCTTTAAAGTATATGTGAACCCTCACCCTGTACAACAACCCATTTAGTTTAAAATAGAAATGAAAGGCAAAACATTTGTGCATATATATATATATATATATATATATATAACATGATTACTGTGACCGTCCCTTCCCCAATTTTGATCCCCACTAGTTCCCCAATTTACTCAAGGGACGTCCACAAAAGATTGACATATCCCCTACCCGACGGACCCCTTTGTGTGTCTAGGTATAAGGACGT
>BLSH010481670.1:4186629-4206525 GCA_018402905.1 Glandirana rugosa | reverse complement strand
GATGTGTGTAAGCACATAAATATTAATTTAAAATTTTAAAAGACCATATGCAAAGTCCATAGGCAAAGCCCATAGGCAAAGTCCATAAGCAGTAATCTTCATATATAATAGTCCATATCAGACTGGTGAAAATAGGGCAAAAAATGGAAAAGGTCAGGAAAGGAGAAGCAAACTGAAACGTAAGACACCAGAAGCTGGCATCCACGGTGATCAAACCCCAACTCACAGAACCTGGAAGAAACGGAAGAGAGGAGGCGCTTCTAAGTGCAATATGCCAGTACACTTTATTAGAAAAAAGGTTAAAAACACTCACAAGATAACTGTGTAAAGAACACATCCAGCATCCAATACAAGGGGGAACCAAACGCTCATCCCATCCGACCGGGTGGTCCTTCGGGAACGATGGTCATCCAAAACGATCGTTCGTCCTGCACGCTGTATGATGGAAGAAGCCGGCTCGTGGCGTGTAGGAAAAAAATTTCCTGATTACCCAACAGAGTAAAAAGTATGTTCATAATCAACCCTAAGTGCTCACACATGCTCACAAATGCAGTCACGCCCACTCCCCCCTAACAAAAACCATCTACATTGGCACACACAATTATCTACAGACTTGCATGCACCCACCAGCTTACACTCACACATACATAAATACATACAATCATAAGTATACATTCATTCATTCATTATGCAAGTATGATTGTATGTACAGTATGTATGTGTTGGTGGGTGGGTGGGTGCGTGCGTGTCTGTAGATATTTGTGTGTCTATGTAGATGGATTTTTGGGGGTAGTGAGGTGGGTAGCAGACTATTCGGCTGCTAAACCTGTCAAGCCTATTAAGCCATGAATTGATGTGGACAACACTATGTACATCCAGCATTGCAGATAGGCTTTGTGTCTATCATGATATGTTCCTCATCACTGCCATGGCAATATAGTACAGGATCACTCTGTATATTTTCACAACATGAATATTGGTGGTTTTATATGATTTTAATTGATTGTCCTAATCAACATAGTTTTGTATTTTAAGTGTTTTGTAATTTTCACATGTGGCACCTTAAAAGTTTTTTTTTTTCCTGTCCAATTTGAGTCATTTAGGATGTAGGACCTACATAACCATTACCCTATTGGCTTGGTTCCTGCTTTTTCAAAAATACATTTTTAAAATTTACTTTACATGGTCAGTTGCAGCGTTGTTGGCTTTGAACCATGTCAAGCCTATTTTGCCGTGAGTTAATGTGGACAACACTGTGAAGATCCAGCACTTCAGATAGCCCTTGTGTCTAACAATATACACTCAGGGGCCAGTTTATTAGGTACACCTTACTAGTAGAGGTTGGACCCCCTTTTGCCTTCAGAACTGCCTTCTTCATGGCATAGATTTACAAGGTGTTGGAAACATTCCTCAGAAATTTTGGTCCAAATTGACATGATATCATCACGCAGTTGCTGCAGATTTGTCGGCTGCACAACCATGATGCGAATCTCCCATTCCACCACATCCCAAAGGTGCTCTATTGAATTGAGACCTGGTGACTGTGGAGGCCATTAGAGTACAGTGACCTCATTGTCCAGTGGTGAGATGATTGGAGCTTTGTGACATGGTGCATTATCCTGCTGGAAGGAGCCATCAGAAGATGGGGACACTGTAGTCATAAAAAGATGGACAATACTCAGGTAGCCATGGTGATTAAACCATGCTCAATTGGTACTAAGGAGCCCAACGTTTGCCAAGAAAATATCCCCCCCCCCCACCATTACACCACCACCACCGTCCTGAACCTTTGACACAAGGCAACATTTCTGACCCTACCATGTGAATGTTGCATCTGAATGTCGCAGCTGAAATCGCGACTCATCAGACCAGGCAACGTTTTTCCAATCTTCTGTTGTCCAATTTTGGTGATCCTGTGCAAATTGTAGCCTCAGTTTCCTGTTCTTAGCTGACAGGAGTGTGGTTTTCTGCTGCTTTAGCTTCAGTTGTGTTGTGCATTCACAGATGGTATTCTGCATACCTTGGTTATAACGAGTTACTGTTGCCTTTCAATCACCTGGAACCAGTCTGCAAATTCTCCTCTGACATCAACAAGGCATTTTCCTCCACACAACTTCTGCTCACTGGATATTTTCTCTTTTTCCCACCATTCTCTGTAAACACAAGAGATGGTTGTGTGTGAAAATCCCAGTAGGTCAGCAGTTTTTGAAATACTCAGACCAGCCCATCTGTCACCAACAACCATGCCACGTTCAAAGTCACTTAAATCCCCTTCCTTCTCCATTCTGATGCTCAGTTTGAACTTCAGCAAGTCGCCTTCACCACGTCTAGATGCCTAAATGCATTGAGTTTCTGCCATGTGATTGGCTGATTAGCAATTTGTGCTACCAAGCAATTGAACAGGTGTACCTCATTATGTGGCCTGTGAGTGTGTGTTTTTCATCATTATCATGGCAATATAGTACAGGATCACTCTGTATATTTTCATAACATGAATATTGGTGGTTTTAAATGATCTTAAAGTGGAATTCCACCCACATTTGGAACTTCCGCTGATCGGATCCCCCCCCCCCCCCAACGTGTCACATTTGGCACCTTTCGGGGGGGGGGAGAGGATACCTTTGACAGGTATTCTTTTCCCACTTCCGGGAGCCCGGCTGCGGCACATTACGTCAGCAGCCCGGCACCCTCTTCCTCCCTCCTCCGCCGCCGGGCCACTGACAGAGCACAGCGCGCTTCATGCATGCGCAGTAGGTGCCCGGCCCCAAAGCCAAACGGCTTCACTGCCGGGTTCCCTTACCCGCAATGGCCACGGCTGCACCTGACCAGCCGATCCGAAGATCGTCGGCGGTGTTGACATCGCTGGTCTCCAGGACAGGTAAGTGTCCTAAAGTTAACAGTCAGCAGCTACTGTATGTGTAGCTGCTGACTTTTAATTATGAAATCGGTGACGGATCTCCGCTGTAAATTATTGTCATTGTATTTTAAGTGTTTGGTGAGTTTCACGTGTGGTGCCTTAAAAAGTCAATTGTACAATTTGAGTAATTGAGGATGTGGAACCTACGGTACATAACTCTATAGGCTTGGTTCCTGCTATTTCCAACATACATTTCTTTTATTTACTGTACATGATGGCTCATTTGGTTTCTGAGCTCAGATCCATCTTGGCATGTTCATGGTTTGCCCTTTCGGAGAGGCCTTTCTCTGTGGCCTTCCTGTCTCTGACACACGTGAAAACCCTCCTTTTTTTCTCCAAATTCCCCGAGCCACTGTGCATTTTGACGATTCTCAGTGCTCAGAGATCCATGACTCAAACTCAGCTTCAGAAAGGACAGTTCTTTAATCCCCCCAGCCACAGGGAATAAAATGCCATTTCATTTTCAGCACTATTAATGCCCTATCCGAGGATAAAGCCCAGCTCCCAAAAGGCACTGGCCAAATGTTTTTTTTGCCTGCCTTTTGTCTCCTTTTGAGTGTTACATTTAGATTAGCTTGCCACGGATTAAACCTTATTACTCTGCTGAATCAGTAAAATAAAATCGGTGAATGGGTTGGCAGCTTACTGCAGACGTTATAGAATTATCCTTAAAGTGCTCGGTGCTTCTTCAATTTTTTTTCTCTCTCCCCCCTCCATTTTTTAGCTTATCTTTTTTCCATGTCTTGCACTGTTCGTGTACTGCTCACGTGCCTTTAGTATGCTTGCTTTCATTATTACTTTTAAAAGGTAACGCTGTAGAGAAGAGGATTAAGAAGTTGTTAAGCGATAAAATTATTCAGAGCTAAATTATGTTTTTCCACCCTCACTTCTCATTATGAATGGATGGCTGAATCTTCTTTTCGAGAGCCTGTGTGTTTTTTTTTTCCAACTAATTTATTTATTTTTACTTTAATTGTGTGCAGAGCCGGAGCTTATAGAAGCTCTGACAATGGATTCTGAGCGCGGCCAGTTAAAGGGCTTCTTCACCGACTGTGCAAACAGCCTCTATTTTTATGCGGTTATATTGATATAATCTAAAGTGTATTGTTATGCATTATTATGTTACATAAGTAACACGATTATAAGCAAATGTTTGCATAAAATATATCTTTGTAGTGAGAGAATAGTGATGCTGTTGGTTATATTTGGACATAGGGATAGCAGTGATGTCACTCCTAAAAAATTAAACTTTTATTTTAATGACGGTGATGTCACTCCTATGTATAGAACTTATATTTTGTAAGTTGTGATGTCACTTCTGTTACATAGAACTTATATTTGAACAGTACTGATATCACCCCAATAAAATGGAACTTATATTTGGAGGATAGTGACCTCACTGATAAAATAGAACGTATGATGTGCGATTATTATTATTATTATACAGGATTTATATAGAGCCAACAGTTTTTTTTTTCAAATTTTTATTTAAGAAAAAATTGCAGCTTCCAGATAGTCATATATGTACACAATAGAAAGAGTACAATAGGTCCAACAGTAGTAAATCACAATACATGACAGCCCCAATAAATGTCTGAGCTGATACAGTGAGCAGGATTGAATATCCCTTAGAAAAAGCAAACTGGCCTGTTGGGATGTAGTTTTAAGATGATCCCCAAATATGATTACTCTCTAGGGAGGGCACTCTATAGTAAAAAACAGAAGTAGGGGAAGAAGAGGAGAAAAAAAAGGGGGGGGGGGTAGTCTGAGTTGGACAGTCTGCTGCTGTGACATATAAAGGTATCACCAATCTGTAGGCGTCATCTCGATGAGGCAAACATGTTCCACAATGTCCAAGTGTGCGTGTTAGCCTCTCTTTTCTGCCGGGTGGTCAAAACCAGATCCTCCATCCGGTTCTACACCTCTACCCTTCTCAACCATAGCCTAATGGTTGGAGGTTGGGTCTGTCTACAGGGGAGGGGTATGCAAAACTTAGCCGCGTTCAGAAGGTGACGGAGAATCTATTTTTTAGATACCCTATTGGGGATTGAGGAAATGTGCAACAAGAAAAATGCGGGATCCTCTGGGATCCTGTAATCAATGAACTTTTGGATAGTCTCGCGGACCTCTTTCCAGAAACTCTCCAGCTTAGGACAAGACCAGAAGGCATGTAGCAGCGTCCCGTGCTCTCTAGCTCCAACAGTTTATGCAGGGCTTTACAATATAAAAGGCACACAATACAGTTACAATACAATACAAGAGGATTAAGAGGGCCCTGCTCAGAAGAGCTTACAATCTAATAGGGTGGGGCAGGTGGGACAAAAGTTTGTAACTGTGAGGAATGAGCTAATGGAAGTGGTAAAAGATTAGCTGGAGGTGTGATAGGCTTCCCTGAAGAGATGAGTTTTCAGGGATTGCCTGTAGGCAGCTACAGTAGGAGATAGCTGGACAGGTTGAGGTAGAGAGTTCCAGAGGATGGGAGAGGCTCTGGATAATTGAATTTATGATTTAATTCCTGGAATACCTGCAGTGTACCACTATGGTGGTGAGTTACACAGTCATTCGCACTCAAGCGTGTTCTGACATGTTCTAACGTGCACTCGCCTGGGTTGCAGACCAGTTGACTCAGTCTTTAAGGAGTAGTAGAAGAAATAACGTGTGTGTGTGTGTGTTGCGGTGTTGGTGGAAAATGAGTCATAGGAATCTAGTGAAAATTGGCAAAAGTGCGAGTGAAATTTTAGCTCTGTTGAAACGGGCTTATGGCAACATTTCATGAAGGAACCAATGAATGGCATAGGCAGTTTATGGAGAGGCAGGAAGATGACCACGATGATGCAAGAAGTGGACAGCCAAAAACGAGTTCATAGAACATGGTACAACCAACATTGTTAACATGCAAATTCTGAAAAGGTTATGGAGGAAAAGACTGGAACTCTGCCCTAACAAGTGGATTCTCCACTACGACAATGCTCCTGCACTAACATTTTCTTTACAGTCCATTCAAAGAAATAAATTGTCACACCTTGTATATTTGGAGGCCGGTACTGTATATCAGTCCAATTAAAGAAAAAATGATACTTGGAGAACTTAGAACTTATATTGGAAAGTGGTGATTCCATTTTGTAAAACAAAACATTCAGTTTGTTGATCACACCTGTGAAACGGAAGCTATATTTGGAGAGTGGTGATGTCACTCCTGTAACATAGAACTTATATTTGGAGAGTGGTAACGTCATTCCTGTAAAACAGAACTTTTATTTAAGGAGCACTGGTGTCGCTTTTAAAAAAAAACAACAAATTATATTTAGAAAGCAGTGATGTCAATCCTGCAAATCCTGTTGTAAAAGTAATTTTATACATAATGTATAATATATAACGTAACTATATACATATCACCTCTTTAAAGCAGAATCTGTATTTGCAGGAGTAATGCCACTCCTGTTGCATGGTAGTGGCCAACTACCACCATAGTAGCCCTCATGGTTTTTGTGCCTCTATAGTGAAATCATTCCCCATTTGGACCTCCGTCAGCACAGAAACCGTGATAGCGCAGCAATCGGTGTCGTCACCTATAAACAAATACTCAACGGAGGAAGGCTTTCACTTGCAGCCTTTCTTTGGAAAGGAAGCAAATATTGGAAGCTTTCCTATGCCAGTTCTTTGTACTTTTAAACAATGTACATTTTTCCTTTTATTCCAACCCCCTGGCTAAAAAAGACCTTCCTCCCCCCTCCACAGACCTGTACTTACCTCAATATCACGGCTGTATCCTCACCCGCCATGGTAAGTATTGTACAATAGTGTTTTATTTTCCACTAAAACTTTTTGCTATGGGGCCCTGTGATTTTTTTATTTATACCCATGTAAGGTATATGTACAAAAAATAAATGGTATGACCACAGATCATGTACATTCTTGAGCTGTGAGATGTGAAGATTAAGGCTTCTTTCACGCGATCAGACCGCTCAGATCCGCCTGTCCGTTTTTCAGGCGTATCTGAGAGGGCCACCTATAGACCTCTATGGGCAGGCGGATGTCAGCGGAGATGTGTCCACTGATACCTGTCTGTCATCCGATCCGTCATGATCCGCAAAAATAGACGTATGGGTGATACGTTCACCATCCATCCAGCGGATCGGATGGGATTGGATGAAAACGGACAGGCGGATCTGTTTTCATCCGAGAGAACAGCGGGATCTGACAGGTCCGACCCTGCTCAGTGTGCAGAGACAGACCTGAGCGAATCCGCTCCGTGTGAAAGGGGCCTAAGGCTGAACTCTAGGCTAAGGACTAAATGCACACATGAAGTGCATATAAATATTTTACCTGCCAAATACTTTTTGTATTATTGTCCACCCATTTCTGTGATTTTCTTTTCTACAGAGCACATCCCCATTTCAGCAAGGTAGGAGACTTGACTTTTCTGCTACCATTGTGTCACTAAACCCACATCATTAAAAATTACCAATAAATGGAGTATTGCATGCTTTTCATACTCACTCAGTCACTATGGGATTTGTTTTCTGTATTCTGAAAAATCTGGTTTATCCTGTCGTTCTCTATTTCTCCCTCCTCTCCATGTCCTCAGCGTAGTTGTGGCTTCTGCAGAGCATTGTTGGCAGCTAGTGCATATGTTCAGTTTTCAG
This sequence comes from Glandirana rugosa, assembly GCA_018402905.1. Classification (NCBI taxonomy): domain Eukaryota; kingdom Metazoa; phylum Chordata; class Amphibia; order Anura; family Ranidae; genus Glandirana; species Glandirana rugosa. Next base: position 4,198,962 of record BLSH010481670.1, on the reverse strand, counting down.
TGCATTTCTACCCTGAGCATATCCTTCCTATCTCATTTGAGCAGGCCATGTGACTATAGAATCACACATGTGGACGTATACACAGTGGTAAATGACAGCCCACTCCCTCCCTCCTCCTCCATGTCCACTAACCAGCTAAACACAATGGGGGTAAGATATTACATCTAGATTGACAGAGGCTTCGCCCCCCCCCCTTACTCTAAAACACAGGCTGGAGGGGTATAACAGCCTGTGACTGGCAGAAATCCGCCCACACCATGTCGTTGCCAAAAAAAAATAAAGATTTATTTTCCAATATATATTTATATGACAATTTAAAACAGTTTATTGATATTAATTATTTATTTTTACTCTGTATTCCAAAGGCTGATTTTTTTTTTCTTTTTTGAACATGTGATCAGCAGCAGAGGACTAGGAGCTCCTCCTGCTTATGTTTCCCTGCAGACAGGCTGGGAGAGATCTGGGTCATGTGACAGCTGCATATGAATTAGGAAAAAAAGGTACTTAGATTTTTTTTTTGTTTTTTTTAATTAAAATAATTACAGTGCCATCATCCACATACAGAAATAGAAGAGATAATCTAAATTAAACAATGTGTTTGGTATTAGTTTAAGTAACCCTTAGAGGACTTGTCCTTCCCCCAGTCTGTGACTGGATAGAGAAGGGGAAGCAGTAGGCTGATGATATTATCTATCACACTATCACTCTGGTCTTCATTCCTATCAGCACAAGCACTGCAACACATGAGCACTGCAGCATAATTGATTGGCGCCTTGTGCTGCTTCACTGTCTAAGTTCTGCTGTACAGGGACTGCAAGAGGCTGATTTCAGGTCAAATTCTGTTACTGAAGTATGTGTTTGTTTGTGCGTGCTCACATTTTTGTAAATATTTTACTATAACTTTTCATGTGACAACACTGAAGAAATTACACTTTGCTACAATGTAAAGTAGAGAGTGTACAGCTTGTGCAAGTGAAAATGCCCAAATTGGGCCCAAAGTGTCAATATTTTGTGTGGCCACCATTATTTTCCAACACTGCCTTAAACCTATTGGTCATGGAGTTCACCAGAGCTTCACAGGTTGCCACTTGAGTCCTCTTCCACTCCTCCATTACGACATCACGGAGCTGGTGGATGTTAGAGACCTTCACCTTCCATTTGAGGATGCCCCACAGATGCTCAATAGCGTTTAGGTCTGGAGACATGCTTGCAGTCCATCACTTTACCCTTTATCATGTTGGAATACTGCCCTGCAATCCAGCCTCTGAAAGGAGGGGATCATGCTCTGTTTCAGTATGTCACAGTACATGTTGGCATTCATGGTTCCCTCAATGAACTGTAGCTCCCCAGTGCCGGCAGCACTCATGCAGCCCCTGACCATGACATTCTCACCACCATGCTTGAATGTAGGCAAGACACACTTGTCTTTGTACTCTTTACCTGGTTGCCGCCACACACGCTTGACACCATCTGAACCAAATACGTTTATCTTGTTCTCATCAGACCACAGCATATGGTTCTAGTAATCCATGTTTTTAGTCTGCTTGTCTTCAGCAAACTGTTTGCGGGCTTTTTTGTGCATCATCTTTAGAAGAGGCTTCCTTCTGGGACGACAGCTATGCAGACCAATTTGATGCAGTGTGCAGCATATGGTCTGAGCACTGACAGGCTCACCCCCCACCCCTTCAATCCCTGAATATGATGCTGAGCACGTGCACTCAACTTCTTTGGTCGACCATGGCGAGGCGCTGTTCTGAGTGGAACCTGTCCTGTTAAACCACTGTATGGTCTTGGCTACCGTGCTGCAGCTCAGTTTCAGGGTCTTGGCAATCTTCTTATAGCCTGGGCCATCTTTATGTAGAGCAACAATTCTTTTTTTCAGATGCTCAGAGAGTTCTTTGCCATGAAGTGCCATGTTGAACTTCCAGTGATCAGTATGAGAGAGTGAGAGCGATAACACCAAATATAACACCCCTGCTCCCCATTCACACCTGAGACCTTGTAACATTAATGAGTCACATGACACCAGGGAGGGAAAATGGCTAATTGGGCCCAATTTGGACATTTTCACTTAGGGGTGTACTCACTTTTGTTGCCAGCGGTTTAGACATTAATGGCTGTGTGTTGAATTATTTTGACGGGACAGCAAATTTACACTGTTATACAAGCTGTACACTCATTACTTTACATAGTAGCAAAGCGTCATTTCTTCAGTGTTGTCACATGAAAACATATAATAAAATATTTACAAAAATGTGAGGGGCGTATTCACTTTTGTAAGATACTGTATATATATATATATATTGGCAGTCCCTGAGTTACAAATGTGGGACTCGTGTAACCTGGCTAACTATGTAACTTAAGAACAGAGGCAGCGTGACACCCCCGGGCAGCCATCTTGCTGCTCACTGCATGCTGCCCCCTACTGTCCGGCAAACCTGTCAGCAATTGCACATCACTGCATGGCCTGTTAACCCTTCCCTATGCTATCCAAAACTTAAGATAATTGAGAAGTAGGGAAAAGCGCTGTGCCATAAATGAATGAGCATAACTTTAGAAAGTTAAAGACAACAGTTTATTCCATGGGTGATAAGCATACAGGTACCGAGAGACAGCCAACCAAACAATATTGCAGGGCCAAAGGATCCTGGAATGTTGTATACCTGAGTCTAGAGCCATGTGGATGACAAGGAAAATCTTATGTAGGTTGGAATGTTGGCTGGACTGCGGGCAGATGGAAGGTGATAGCCGCGGCCAGGGGTTCCAAAAGGAAGACTGTGGTGCAGCTTGGTGAATCGGGAGATCCAGGGGTGAACTCCTGTGTGATCCCGGAGATGGAACGAGCTGGTGACACCAGGGCGGATGGGGAGTGCTGAATGTGGCCGGGACCCCCGGAAGTTCCATATAACCCGAACACATATGAATTGCACAGGTTCTGAGGCTAATTTAATGCAGATGAGGCACCAAGTGAGTTTAATTACCACCTTAATCAGCCACAGAACCTGTGTAATTAATATGTGTTTGCTTTTAAATGGATGAGGTGGCAACCCTAACCCATACCAACAGCCAGACGTGATGTAAAGGACTGGCGGATGTGAGCAATGATGTTCTGACGGCTGAGGGCAATGCCAGACACAGAAATATTATTTTGGCTGGAGTTACACTTACAAAAATGTACCTGTTCCAAATTATAGCCGTAGCCAAAAGTTTTCAGAATGACACAAATCCTACTCCTGCTTCAGTGTTTTTATATCTAGTCAGATATTACCATAGTATACTGAAGTATAATTACAAGCATTTCATAAGTGTCAAAGGCTTTTATTGACAATTACATTAAGTTTATGCAAAGAGTCAATATTTGCAGTGTTGACCCTTTTTCAAAACCTCTGCAATTCTCCCTGGCATGCTGTCAGTCAACTTCTGGGCCACATCCTGACTGATGGCAGCCCATTTTTGCATAATCAATGCTTGGAGTTTGTCAGAATGTGTGGGGTTTTTTGTTAACCCCCCCCCCCCTTGAGGATTGACCCCAAGTTCTGGGGAGTCTCCTGGCCTTGGACCCAAAATTTCAATGTTTTGTTTCCCAAGCCATTTAGTTATCACTTTTGCTGTATGCTGGAAAAGGCATTGTTTGTCACCAAACTGTTCTTGGATTGTTGGGAGAAGTTGCTCATAGAGACTTTTCTTGTACCGTTCTTTATTCATGACTGTGTTCTTAGGCAAAATTGTGAGTGAGGCCACTCCCTTGGCTGAGAAGCAACCCCACACATGAATGGTCTCAGGATGCTTTACTGTTGGCATGACACAGGACTGATGGTAGCATTCACCTTTTCTTCTCTGGCCAAGGTTTTTCCGAATGCCCCAAACAATTGGAAAGAGGATTCATCAGAGAAAATGACTTTACCCCAGTCTTCTGCAGTCCAATTCCCGTAACTTTTGCGGAATATCTGTCCCTGATGTTTTTCCTGGAGAGAAGTGGCTTCTTTGCTGCCCTTGACAACAGGCCACCCTCCAAAAGTCTTCTCCTCACTGTGCATGCCGATGCCCTCACACCTGGCTGCTGCCATTCCTGAGCAAGCTCTGCACTGGTGGTGCCCCAATCCCGCAGCCAAATCAACTATAAGAGACGGTCCTGGCCCTTGCTCCACTTTGTTGGGCGCCCTGAAGCCTTCTTCACAAATGCAGTGAAAATGTTTTTTTTTATGGGATTAAGTTCATTTTCATGGCAAAGAGGGACTTTGTAATTAATTGCAATTCATCTGATCACTCTTCATCACATTCTGGAGTATATGCAAATTGCCATCATAAAAACTGAGGCAACAGACTTTGTGAAAGTTAATTTTTATGCCATTCTCAAAACTTTTGGCCACGGCTATACATACAAATTCAACTTAAATACAAACCTACAGAATCTTGTTTGTAACCCGGGGACTGCCTGTAATTCAAAAAATAATGTTAATTATGTATTAATGAGTATAGAGTTGCTTTAGTTTGTTCCTTTTATATCTCCCTGGAGTTCAGCTTTATTAAACTCAATATTGACAGATAAGATCATACACATGTATTATCAAATCTAAACAATCTGGTCACTCTGTACCCATCTCCTATCTAGAAAAAAATACACTGACCACATACTTGTGGTCACCATTCAACTGGACTTTCCGGTGATAATGATTGAGTGCCAATAAAACACACTTTCCAAGCACAGGCAGATCTCCCTCAGAAGAAGTCTACAGCAACCTAACGTGGCTAGTAAGCGGTCTCTGTAGCCTTGAAGAAACAGGATAAATGTCGAAGAGGGATTGCTCATGTCCTTTTCTCTGCGACAAGCAGAAGGAAAAACAATCCAAAAGGCTTCCTCGGAAACAGCACTTGAGAAATCACTTGTTTACAATGGACTGCAGTGACCTGATTGGTAATTACCAGCCCCAGGCGAGGCCAGGGTCCCTCTTCGAGCAATCAGGCCATTAATTCAGCTCTCCTCTCCTCTCTGGAATAGTAATTGCTGTCTGGACTGGAGCAGGCCATAGATGTGCTTGCTGGTTTCACCATGTGAAATCTTTGTGGTTCTCTGGCTCCTTTATAGAGCAATTTTAAAGTCTAGAAATTCTCAATCTCTGTTATGTTACTTGCAGATTGCAGTAAAGTTGCTCAGTATAAATAGACTGAAAATAAGAGCAGTCATCAGTGTAGACATACATACACGGCTTTGGCAATGCATCAAGTCATTTTAAAGTGAAATGGTTGAATGAATATCATTTTCATCAGTTTGATGCATTTTGTAATGTGTTTTTAGCTAGTTATGGCTCATTTCAGAGCTACTTTTCATCAAAGCTATTAGCCTGACTTTCAGCTGAGAGCCTGGTATATGCTGTATGTTTTTGGACAATCCTCTCTGATCTCTGTTAGTCTTCCCACATCTCTATCAGTCTTCAAGGTCCCTTATCCCTGCTAGAAAAATAGTTTCCTTACTCCTTGTAGTAAAGGCACTTTCTACACTTCCTTCTAAACCGGACATAATTTAAAGTGGTTGTGAACCCCTGCACTGAAAAATGAATGAAGCATATCCTCATATACAATATCTCACAAAAGTGAGTACACCCCTCACATTTTTGTAAATATTTTATTATATCTTTTCATGTGACGACACTGAAGAAATTACACTTAGCTACAATGTAGTGAGTATACAGCTTGTATAACAGTGCAAATTTGCTGTCCCCTCAAAATAACTCAACACACAGCCATTAATGTCTAAACTGCTGGCAACAAAAGTGAGTACACCCTAAAGTGAAAATGTGCAAATTGGGCCCGAAGTGTCAATATTTTGTGTGGTCACCATTATTTTCCAGCACAGCCTTAACCCTCTTGGGCATGGAGTTCACCAGAGCTTCACAGGTTGCCACTGGAGTCCTCTTCCACTCCTCCATGACAACATCACGGAGCTGGTGGATCTTAGAGACCTTGCGCTCCTCCACCTTCCATTTGAGGATGCCCCACAGTTTCTCAATAGGGTTTAGGTCTTGAGACATGCTTGGCCATTTCATCACCTTTACCTATAGCAAGGCAGTGGTCATCTTGGAGGTGTGTTTGGGGTCGTTATCATGTTGGAATACTGCCCTGCAGCCCAGTTTCCTGAAGGGAGGGGATCATGCTCTGCTTCAGTATGTCACAGTACATGTTGGCATTCATGGTTTCCTCAATGAACTGTAGCTGCCCAGTACCGGCGGCACTCATGCAGCCCCAGACCATGACAACCCCACCATCATGCTTGACTGTAGGCAAGACACACTTGTCTTTGTACTCCTCACCTGGTTGCCGCCACACACGCTTGACAACATCTGAACCAAATAAGTTTATCTTGGTCTTATCTGACCACAGGACATGGTTCCAGTAATCCATGTCCTTATTCTGCTTGTCTTCAGTAAACTGTTTTTGCGGGCTTTCTTGTGCATCATCTGTAGAAGAGGCTTCCTTCTGGGACGACAGCCATGCAGATCAATTTGATGCAGTGTGCGGCGTATGGTCTGAGCGCTGACAGGCTGACCCCCCCACCCCTTCAGCCTCTGCAGCAATGCTGGCAGCACTCATATGTCTATTTCCCAAAGACAACCTCTGGATATGACGCAGGGCACGTTGAGTCAACAACTTCGGTCGACCATGGTGAGGCCTGTTCTGAGTGAAACCTGTCCTGTTAAACCGCTGTATGGTCTTGACCACCATGCTGCAGCTCAGTTTCAGGGTTTTGTCAATCTTCTTATAGCCTAGGCCATCTTTATGTAGATCAACAATTCTTTTTTTCAGATACTCAGAGAGTTCTGAGGTGGCATGTTGAACTTCCAGTTGCCAGTATGAGAGAGTGAGAGCGATAACACCACATTTAGCACACCTGCTCCCCATTCACACCTGAGACCTTGTAACACTAACGAGTCACATGACACCAGGGAGGGAAAATTAGTTAAATGGGCCCAATTTGGACATTTTCACTTAGGGGTGTACTCACTTTTGTTGCCAGCGGTTTAGACATTAATGGCTGTGTGTTGAGTTATTTTGAGGGGACAGCAAATTTACACTGTTATACAAGCCGAACACTCACTACTTTACATTGTAGCAAAGTGTCATTTCTTCAGTGTTGTCACATGAAAAGATAGAATAAAATATTTACAAAAATGTGAGGGGTGTACTCACTTTTGTGAGATACTGTATGTACTTGCTTCAGTCTCTAGCACCTAGGGTGGATCCTGTCTGCTCTCTCCTTCCTCTGCTATCTGCATGAGTCATCTCTGACAGTTTATCCTGACACTAGGCAATCCCAGGAGCCCCCCCTCACTCCAGCACACACCAGGCGATTGGCAGCCTCGGATGTGCATGTTTCCCTATACATGGTGTAGAGGGAGGATCGGGGTGTCCTTTCCCTCCACTCAATTCTCAGATTACACTCAGCTCTGTGCTGTACAGTGTGTGGCATCAGATCCCAGATAAGAAATGCTGTCTAAATTCTGTACACTTCATAGCTGTGTGGAAGAGAGGGCTGCAAATAAACAATTGTAGCTTATGCAGGAGGATTTCATTCATTACTGTGTATCATCTGAGGCTAGACACTTCAGTGGGTATTTAAGGAGTTATTACCCCTTTAAAAGGAGTGGACAGCCTGATTGGCAAATTTAGAATGTTGTGTTTTTTCAATTTAATAGCTAAAACGTGTAGGTGGAGGCAATTCAGGACATCCATATGAACTTCTCTCAAAATTACACATGATGTAACTGTAACATGTGAACAGCCAATGGGGGTCCTAAATGGGGCTAAACATGAGGCCACAGTTATTGTGATCAGTCTGAATTGGTATACCTTAATATGCAGATGTGAAATACCCAAATGCAGCTGAAAACACCAATAAAGAGCTAAAGTAGAACTATAGGCAAAACTTTTTTTTTTCATTTTGGATAGTGTAAGGGACCCGTCAGATTTTTTTTTTTGCCATCTGTGTCCCATTGGGGAAACTTACCTTCACATCCTGTCCCATAGCTAATCCAGGAAGTGAGAGGAAAGCCCTGCAAATTAAAGTTGAAGTCCATGCAAAAACTAAAATTCCTGTATCTATAGCCACTGACATTCTAACACTAAGAAAAATCAGTATACACACTTTTTCTGCAGGCGATCCGACCTGATCCCACGCTGAGCTGTCAGCCGCGGCTTCTGCTTCTTCTTAAGTCTATGGGTGACGTCACTTCCCATTCATTTCACAGTCGTTGGCCGTGTCCTCTGCAGAGCTTCCGCCGCTGGAGATCGGGTCAGGTTGCCTTCAGAAAAGGTATGTATACTGCTTTTTTCTTCACAGGGTTAGAGAGGTTAGTGTTAAAATGATGGTGTCTATAGATACAGGGTTTTTAGTTTTTGCATGGACTTCCACTTTAAGGAAATCCCTTTCCGCATTTGAAGATTTCATCTCTACTACTTTTCTGTGGACAACCCAAAATTTGTGATTTTCTTTTACTTTCACTTTCAATGATAATAGTAAACAGGACAAATAGTGAAGATGTATCTCCCTAACAAGGGTACAGACAGCAATGAAAATTGACAGGGGTTCTAACCCTCTCCACTCTAACCAAAACTAAAAAAAGGTTTTGCCTTTAGTTATTTTTTTAAAACCTAATCCTAAGCTGAGAACATAATAAAAAGTGGGGCTGATAAAGAATTTTATTTAGCATATTTTTCTAAGGGATGATCAACCATGGAATAACAGTTACGCTACTATAAGGTCCTGTTCACTCTAGAGCTGAAATGTGACCAGGCGTTCCTACATCATCAAGTGTAATGCGGAACTAGTGGCCACATCATTAATATGGAACATGGCAACTGGTCCTTCGTTGTTCATGAGAACAGTGAGAAGGGTAGTGATGAGACCAGACTGAGACCAGCAAGAAAAGTGGCTTTGGGGGACTGGTTGGCAAAAAGAGAAATGGAGGAAGACTGCAGGCTGTGGAATAAGGTAATGTTAGATCATCCCTCAGAAAAAATAGCATTTTTTTTTACCATCTGAATAAGGCAATGTTTTTTAGAGAATAAAGTTGTATTAAAAAAAAAAAAAAAAAAGCATAGTGCAGATACCACCAACAGGCCTAACCGGAACACAGCCCCCTCTCAATACAAAAGAGAAGGTCAATAAGGTTCAGTAAGACCACATATTAAACCAGAAGGCCAAGCCAAACCGAGCAATCAGTAAGTTCATTGTCATGCCAGAGTTATGTGTCATAACAATTAAAGTGGTTTTAAAGCTTAATTTATTTTTTTAAAATAACAAACATGTTATACTTAACTGCTCTTTGCAATGGTCTTGCACAGAGCAGCTCCAATTCCTCGTCTTTTCAGGTCCCTTGCTGCTGCTCCTTGCTTCTCCCCCTCGAGCAGTGCTCCCAGAGAAAGCATCTTGCCCAGGGGGCACCACTGCATGCTCGATCCCAATCCGCTGCTCTATGCATTAATAAGACACACGGAGCCACGGCTCCCAATACCTTCCCTCCGCTCTCTTCTCATTGGCTCATTCCTTGGCCCGGCACTGCTCCCGAACCATAAGGTTTTGGGACCCAAACTTGTGTCACATGTAGAGGGAACCCGGGACCCCCTCTGGTACAAGTTTGGGTCGGTTGTCGCCTACGGTTCACCCGTACCGGGTCCCCAAAGTCACCAAACCTTGACCGCGAGCTACCGGGAAAAGTTCGGGCTTTAACATTGGCGTCTATGGAGAAACTTGGCAAGCTTGGCGAGAAGCTGTTCCCGAACCATAAACGACTGGAACCCCAAAGTTGGGTCACATGTAGAGGGGACCCAGGAGACCCTATGGTCCAAGTTTGGGCTGGTCCGCTGGTACTGGGGCTCCAAAGTCAGCAGACTTACTCAACTCGTCCAAAAATATCAAGTCGACTTTCGCACAACGCCTGACGACTACGTTAATCCCAGTTAGGGTGTTTTTCGGCCCGGGGCACCTCCTCGGTCCTTAAATCCGCCCTGTTGGAGCCTTAAGCCCAGTAACTTAAGCCACTCACCCCCCATTGTACCTCACCAAGCTGAACACTGACCCTTACACTTACCCCCCACTGGTTTGCCAATCTGGCCGGCGACTATTGAGCTGGGTGGGACTTGCCCCACTGCCTTACCAAGCTGTTACCCTGCCAAGCTGACCGGGTTTTAGGCTAAGTCAGTGTCCCCCCCAAACAGCTTGGACGGCGCTCCTGGCCAAGCTGAGACGAGTTTCGGTCAGCTGGTCAAGCTGGCCCGAAAATCGGGGGTTGCAGTGAAGCCGGAATCGCTTGACCGGGGTAACCTTGCCAAGCTTGCCAGTTAACCTAGCCAAGCTAGTTTTTTTCCAGCGGCCGCCACGGGAAAACCATAAGTTCCAGGAACCCCCAATTCGGTGTGCTAATAGTGGCTGGTGAGTACTAGCACCCACCAAAATTTGTGGCCCTGAGAGCCGAGTTAGGGGCCACAGGTTTGCGGGCTCGCAGCACGGCGACCAATGGGCTCCCGCTGCTGTCTCAGCCAATGAGGAGGGAGAGTCCTGGGACATGGTAGCCAATCAACTTCTAACTTCAGCTTGTTCAATTAAGCTTTGACCAAAAAACCTTGGAAGATTTTGATGCAGAGCTGCACCCGATTTTGCATTTTCCAGTTTTAGTAAATCACTCCAAACAAGTCCATAATACAAAAAGGAAACAAATTAGAAAGGCAACAATAAACATAAATCAGAAAAATGAAAAACTACAGCAATAGATGCCCAGGAGAGAAGGAAGAGATGGCTCCTGAAGGTGAAGTTGAGGACAACGTCGGGGTATCTTTGAATTCTGAAGAGCCAAGATAAATGATCCAAGTAGTCCATGAATCCATGTAGGATTATAAAGTCAGGCATTCAAGTCCCTCTGTGCATTGTAGGAGGGACAGCTCAGTAGCCCATTCTTGCATCGGAGGGGTTTGATAGTCCTCCAGTGGGATAGTCCTCCAGTGTCAGGCGATACCTACCCTGGCAGCTAGCATAAAGAAGCGAAGAATGCCCTTTTTAGCTGTAGAGATGGAGCCCAAGTACACAGCAAAATAGTTATTTCTGGAGCACAGGAATGTGCAAACCCGTCATTGCTTTATAGATGGTAAAGACACTGGACTAAAAAGGTTTAATCCAGGGGGAAAAGACCACCACATATATAGAATAGGCCCGATCGCCTTCTCACAATGCCAACAGTGATCAGATTGGAAAAGCCTCTGGATATCATATGGAGCTGGCAATTCTGAATTTTTTTTTCACTTCCCAGTGTAGCGATGCCCCCGCCCTCCAGAGGCCTGATGGTGACCTCCAGAGTCAGGGACGGCTGACATTGCTCCTCAGGGTGCAGGTTACTAGTGCAAGGTGGAATGATTTGGCACTAGTCACTTTTGACATGAACAAAAAGAGATTTATTGTCTCTTAACAGGAACTGGGGGAGAGAGGGTTTAGAGCCAGGACACCCTTAGGCAAATGCAATGTGCAAACAGGCAGACTCCGCAGACAAAAATAGAAATAGGCTAACAGCGATAGAGAAAAGGGCCTTTAAGCTCAATGCAGTAATCTGTATTTTCGTAGCAATTGCTGTCTCCTATAGCAACACTTCACTTCAGCACTACGCTGTAGATCTGCACACGTAACTCATTGTAGATCTTTGCTTACATCTCACAGTATCCCACTGTAGATCTTCACTCACATCTCACAGTATCCCACTGTAGATCCCTCAAGCTTCACCCATGCTGTCCCGCTGGATCCCTGGATTTACTCACAGCTACCCGCTGTATTTATCTTCAAGGTGTACCCATACCTCCTGCTGGGCTCCCGAATGAGACTACTGAAGCTTTCCCACCTCTTCACCGTCCCCGGCTAGTGAAATGGCTGCTCTCGTACTTCTTCAAATCTCCATCTTCTCTACACCTGCCTCTCGTAACAGGAGTGGTCGTCCCTTTGTGGCAACTGCTTCTCCTTTACCGCTGGCACATGATCCGATTCTCCCTCAGGCAGAACCTCTGCAACTCCCGACTTGAACCCTAACCCCACGCTGCTGCTTGGATTTCTGGATAGGCCTCAGACAGGCCTAGCAACCAGGTGTTCCCGGATAGGCCTGGATTTAGGCTTGGATTTCTGGATAGCCTTCAGACCTAGCAACCTGGAGCAATACGACACACGGTCATCCAGGCAGCTGCCTGGGTGGCTAACCCTTCCCCCCCCCCCGATCACCTGACTCCTCCCAAATAAATGGACTATCCTAGCATGCTCTGGGGCTAAAAGAAACCCCTGCTGATTGGCTGAGATAACATATCTAT
>BLSH010481670.1:4145617-4166691 GCA_018402905.1 Glandirana rugosa | reverse complement strand
ATTGTATTTTCTTAGTGTGTACCTCCCATCCTCTGTGAGCTATTTCCTCTTCCTAGTTCACTCTACTCTGTAACTTCCTGTTCCGGGTGCACTCTGCTATTCTAGTTCCTCTTCCTGTGTCCTCTCTCTCATGAGGTAAAGAATATGGCCACACGCTAGAAGGCCTCACTCAATCTACTCGCATCCTAGGACACATTACTATGTTTTGACCTGCAGTTACCATCTTTCGACCATCTGTCACATTTGTTGTATGCTGTACCTGCTATTCCAATGAATAAACGCTCGTGGAAGAAATCGGTAATTGGTGAGTCACTATCTGATAAGAACTGTCTGCGGTGATCATATCTGCTTATACAGGCCAGGCATAGAGGTCTCAACAAGGGATAAGTCGCCATTACAACAGTTAGGAGTCAGAATAGGGGTTCTAAAGTCAGAAGGTTTTTTTTTTATCTTAATGCATTCTATGCATTGAGATAAAAAAAAACCTTCAGTGTGCAGCAGCTCCCCTCAACTCCCCTAATACTTACCTGAGCCCCATCTCAATCCAGCAATATTGCACAAGAGTCTCGGCTGCCCAGTACTCTCCTTCCTCATTGGTTAATACAGCGCCATTGGCTCTCACTTATGTCAATTAAAGTGAGTGAGCCAATGAGTAAAGAGAGGGGGGACACAGAGCAGCGGCTCGGGTGCCCCTATAGCAAGCTGCTTGCTGTGGGGGCACTTGGCAGAAGGAAGGAAAAAGGAGCGCCGGTGAGGGACCCGAGAAGAGGAGGAGCGGGGCTGCTCTGTGCAAAACCATTGCACAGAGCAGGTAAGTATGACATGTTTGTTCATTTTTAATGAAAAAAATGAACCTTAAGTACCACTTTAACCACTTGGGACACCTGCCTTTACACGCACATGTACTTTGATGGCATCCCAGTCTTAGTCCGTAGGGTTCAATATTGAGTTGGCCCACCCTTTGCAGCTATAACAGCTTCAACTCTTCTAGGATGGCTGTCCAAAAGGTTTAGGAGTGTGTCTATGGGAATGTTTGACCATTCTTCTACAGTGCATTTGTGAGGTCAGGCACTGATGTTGGACAAGAAAGGCTGGTTCCACAGTCTCTGCTCTAGTTCATCCCAAAGGTGCTCTATTGGGTTGAGGTCAGGACTCTGTGCAGGCCAGTCAAGTTCCTCCACCCCAAACTCGCTCACCCATGTCTTTATGGACCTTGCTTTGTCCATTGGTGCGCAGTCATGTTGGAACAGGAAGGGGCCATCCTCAAACTGTTCCCACAAATTTGGGAGCATGAAATTGTCCAAAATGTTTTGGTATGCTGACGCCTTAATAGTTCCCTTCACTGGAACTAAGGGGCCAAGACCAACCCCTGAATACAACCCCACACTATAATCCAAATGAATTGGACCAGTGCACAAAGCAAGGTCCATAAAGACATGGATGAGCGAGTTTGGGGTGGAGGAACTTGACTGGCCTGCATAGAGTCCTGACCTCAACCTGATAGAACACCTTTGGGATTAATTCGTGCGGAGTCTGCGAGCCAGGCCTTCTCGTCCAACATCAGTGCCTGACCTCACAAATGCGCTTCTGGAAGAATGGTCAAACATTCCCATAGATACCCCTAAACCTTGTGGACAGCCTTCCCAGTAGAGTTGAAGCTGTTATAGCTGGAAAGGGTGGGCCAACTCAGTATTGAACCCTACAGACTAAGACTGGAATGTCATTAAAGTTCATGTGCGTGTAAAGGCAGGCGTCCTAATACTTTTGACAATATAGTGTATGTGCGCTTCCACTGTGCCAAGCTGGACCAATGTAAGTAGGCAATAAAGGTCATTCCTGGAGTTTAGCTTTAAGACAATGAAATCTCACTGAAAACTAGCGCAGAGCTTCAAAATGTGAACTCATAGGAACCAGCGAACTGTATCTGAGAATTATATTTACAGCACAGCACAAATTGCATGATCTATGGAACTGTTCAGTAGTGTTACAGTGGAAGTCATTGTAATTTTAGAAGAGAATGAAGAAAAAAAAAGTTTTGGCAGGGGAAAAGTAGCCACAATATGGATTGTGCCCTCTGGTAGGCGCTGAGCACTTAAGCCTGTGATTTACCCTTTATAGCCGTTCAGAGAGCGATGCATGTGCCTCTTCTCTCTCTGTATACGTCGTACTTAGTCCTGAGTGATGTTTAGCGGCTCCTCGTCACTGTATTTTATCGGACTGGGAGAAGAAGACACTTAATTAGGTGAGAGCCACCCACTCTGCGGACTGCCAGTTGATTATTACATGCAGGCTTCAAGCTCCACTATGCATGTAAAATGAGGTAAACAATTAGTCGATTGCAGGCTGCCTCATTAAATCCTTTGTCTCTGGTTTGTATATCGAATGGGTAATAAGAAAATTAAAAAGTATCAGGCCCAGTTTTGCATAATGTGTTCCCTTTTATCCATGTTCAGCTTCTGCTTTCTAAGTGGAAAGGATTATTAAACTGCAACTGCAGCTTTGTTTAAAAAAAAAAAAAAAATCAGCCACATATTTTGTAAGATTCCTACTTGCTTCTACTCTATAGATATTACAGACAACCTTTGTGTAGGAATTGGTAATATTTTTCAAGCAGTAAATACTGCAAGGATGGCGGCAAGGTCAGTGCAGAGCTTGTCAGTAAAGGTAGCAAACCCTTAGCATATCCGTTTTCCCCAGCGGTGAGTCAAGCACAGGCAGAGGGGTGGAGGCACCGGGGGAGATTTACTAAAACTGGTGCACACAGAGGCTCTGCAAAGTAACCAATCAGCTTCTAGATTTTATTGTCAAAGCTTAACTGCTTCCCGACCATATCACATGCCGTACCTAGTATGTGATCCGTTACTTTCAGGTTAACGACCCAGCTGTGTTAACCCAGCATATGTCGATCAGTGGGTGTCGGCGAATAAATCGCCGCCGAAACCCACTGATCGCTCGGGAAACAGAAAGGTTAGGGCTCTGCCTATGTAAACAAGGCAAAGCCCTGCCCTGTCAGCGGGGAATTAATGGATTTCTTTTTCCCCGCAAAGCAGGGAATCAAATCCATTACTTCCCTTAGGACCCTTTCACACTGGAGTTTTTAAAGTGCTTTTTCATTAAAAAAAAAAAGCTCCTGAAAAGCTCAAGAAAAATGCTTGATTACTGCAACTCCCTCCCCACTGGCCTACCTTTACACAGGTTATCCCCCCTTTAGTCTATCATGAATGCTGCTGCTAGACTTATACACCTTACTAACCGATCCGTGACTGCTGCCCTGCTCTGCCAATTGCTTCACTGGCTTCCCCTACCCCACCGTATAAAATTCAAAAATACTAACCACACCATACAAGGCCATCTACAACATCGTCCCCAGCTACATCACCAATCTCATCTGCAGATATCGCCCCAGTCATTCTCTCTGCTCCTCCCAGGACCTCTTGCTCTCTAGCTCCCTTCTTACCTCCTCCCATGCTCGCCTCCAGGACTTCTCCAGAGCCTCTCCCATCCTCTGGAACCCCCTGCCCCAGAATGTCCGATCAGCCCCCACCCTGCCCGCCTTTAGGCGATACTTGAAAACTCACTTATTCAGGGAAGCCTACCCCTCCTCCGCTTGAGAACTGTGCTTGAGTCACCTCTACCAGATCATCCCCTGCAGCCATTACCTTTTTGTACCACCCCCCTTCCCTTTAGATTGTAAGCTCCACAAGCAGGGCCCTCTTCATGTTTCCTTCTCCCAAACTCAAAAAGATAAACTCATACTTTTTGCACATAAAGCCTCTATGGCAAGCAGATACCACAAGGGGGGTATAAGCTTCTTATTTGGTGGTACAGAACCCCTGCCAAGTTGCATTTGATATATCCTAAGGTCCCAGATACGTGTTGGCACAGTGGAGAATCAGTGGGAGCCCTTTTGCAAATCTTTTGGGAATGCCCAAAATTAAATAGTTTTTGGACTGATGTAGAAACCACGATTCAGACACTGACAGGTGTCTCCCTCAATAAAAATCCAGCGGCTTATCTCCTTTAAGAACTCCTTACTCAGACATTTACTTACAACAGCCAAAGGTTATATCCCAGCTCTGTGGAAGAGTACAAGTCCCCCTACAATAGCCCATTGGCGTAAAAGGATAGCAAATATTGGGGTTATGGAAAACCTTTCCATGACTCTGAAAGAACAGGAAGACAAGTACTGGAAGATTTGTACTCTCTATTTCTATTATAGGGATCAGACACCGTTGTCCTCACAGTCCAGTGGTACATAACGCGATTCTGGGAGACGGTCTCACCTTTACCCCCCCCTTTTTTTGTCTTCCCTCCTCTTCACTCTCTCTCTTTTGTTGCTTTTCTTACGGTGCTTCTTATGCACTCACAAGATCCAGGTTCGGTAATCGGGACCGATATCTCCATCTTTCTATTTTGAAAATATAAAATTGTTTGGGACATGTGCAGGGCGCTACGGAATCACATCCTAAAATGTGTACTGTTGTAAATGGTTGCAGATGATCCTTTTGATAGATGACCTAGCAACCCTTTGTGTACGGGCTTAGATGAGATGTGTTACATTTCTTGACAATGCTTGTTTTTGTAATGTTATACTTGAAGCGTTTGTTAACCCCCCAAAAATGCTGCTCCTGTCTCTTTAATGTGCAATTAGCAGCATGGTGCTTTTGCTTTTTAAATTATCCCTCTGTATCCCCTAAAATATCTGTTTGATAATGCTAGGTCATGACGTCCCCCTGTGTACTGACTCTCCCTGTATATAGCTTATCTTGAGAGCCCCGTGGTCTATGCAGGCTATGTCACTCCCAGCTCTCCTGTGTGCCTGTCTTCAACTCCCTTCTCCTCCCCTTCCCTCTTCTTCCTTCTTCTTCTCTTAGCTTCTCCTCTCTGCTCTCATAATTAACTCTAAAATCTCCTATTTCCTCTGTATTAGAAGAATAAGTTCCCTGTGTCTGTGTTATATCAGAAATATTGTTATCTATATAGATAACACAGCACAGCTCTGTCTCTCCAGCTGACATCAGCAGCAGTGCTCAGCCCCTCCCTCAGGACTTCTGAGCTGAGAGAGAAAAGCTGAAAAACTACAACTGATCCTAGTAAGAAGGTGTGTCATCTATACATAGAAGTATATATATGTTATAACACAGACACAGGGGAACTTCTTGTTATAATACAGAGCGGATGGGAACTTTTTATACAAGTGGCTTAACAAACACTTTAATGCCTTATGTTCATTTCCTTGACTGTAAAAATAAAGAATTTATAAAAACAAAAAGCAATGCAGTGCTGAATAGTAAAACACGCTTTGGTCATGAAGGGGGTAAAACTTTACAGAATTTAAGTGCTTAACCACTTGCCGTCCGCCAACCGCAGGTTGACGGCGACAGAGTGGTTCGATATCGCAAATCGCCGTCATTTGACGGCGGCTGCGAGATCGCGCACTGTGAGTGCGCGCTCACTGTGTTTGGGGAGGGCCAGGGAGCGGGTGCGGCGGTTTCGATTGCCGCCGGCTACCCGCGATGCCCCCCCCCCCGGAGTGAAGGAATGGAGGTCCGTGTAAGTAAACACGGACCTCCGTTCTGTGAGAGGGGGAAGGGCTGTGATCACAGCCTTCCTCTACACGGAAGCTGTGATCGCTTCCCTTCCCCTGCTAGGGCAGTCCCCCCACAGTTAGAACACGCCCAAGGAACATAGTTAACCCTTAGAGCGCCCCCTGCAGGTTAACCCCTTCACTGCCAATGCCATTTACACAGTAATCAGTGCATTTTTATAGCACTGGTCGCTGTATAAATGCCAATGGTCCCAAAAAAGTGTCAAAATGGTCCGACATGTCCGCCCCAATATCGCAGTACTGCTAAAAATCGCAGATCGCCGCCATTACTAATAAAAAAAAATAAAAACCCCAAAAATGAATTCTCATCATCCGTAAATGCGGCCACTTTTGCGCAAACCAATCAATAAACGCCGATTGCGATTTTTTTTTATCGCAAATATGAGGAAGAATATAAATCAGCCAAAAACGGTGAAAAAAAATGTTTTTTTGTATTTTTTTTTTGGATTTGTATTTTAGCAAAAAGTAAGAAATTTGGGGGTTTTTTTTGCAAAATTGTCGCTCTTCTTTTGTTTATAGCGGCGATCAGAAATGATGCAGCGATGATCAAATACCACCAAAAGAAAGCTCTGTTTGTGGGAAAAAAAGGACGCAAATTTCGTTTGGGTACAACGTCGCACGACCGCGCAATTGTCAGTTAAAGCGACGCAGTGCCGAATCGCAAAAAGGGCTCTGGTCCTAAAGTGGGAAATCCTTCCGGGGCTGAAGTGGTTAAAGAAGTACTCTAGTCTATTAAAAAAAAACTGTGTATTACATTATAGTGCTGAACTGCTAAAATAAATCAGTACAATCAATTCACATAGTTACTTATGTCCCTTTTGGGAAGCTGCTGCTATATAGTCAAACAGATGATGCTCCTTGCGCCTGTGCCCACCCACTACACCACATTGTGCTGATTTACAGCATAGTTCTTAAAGAAGTAGAGCAGTGGGTAGAGCAGAGTAAGCTCCCATTCTATCATGTAAAATGAGTCTTCGTGTATTTATTTATGGTATGTACCATGTCAGCTACATGATAAGCATAGCAAAAAGGGAAAAGCTGTGAGAGTGCGTTTAAGGAGGTCCGAATGCCATCATTTAGTGAGTATGAAGCATACAGAGAAATGCATAATGTTTTGGTGAACCAATCTTCCTTCATCAGTATGTGCAGTATGAACACCATAAAGTCTATTTATTTCCCCACGGGAGTTGTTTTACTATTGCTGACTATATTAGATGGTCAGAATAGTTTATTTTTTCATGGCCGCACAAATAAGACTTACAATTACATCAATTCTTCAGTGGACATCTTGTGTTCATGATGTTACTCACGTATGTGTTGAAAGTACACTTTAAACCCAAAAGTGGAACTTCTGCTTTAAGCAATCCTCACCCCCTTACATGCCACATTTGGCATGTCATTTTTTTTTTGTGGGGGTGGAGTGGGTACCTGATTTTGACTGGTACTTCCTGTCCCTTCTTCCTCCTTCCATCGATGGGCCGCCTAGGCGACTCCTCCTCTCCCCCTAGGCGAGCCCTCCCTCCTGGCAATCTTCTGAGACACATCACAGATCCCAGAAGATTGCCTGGGCACTAGGATCACGCAGCGCGACTTGCGCATGCTCAGTGCATGGCCGGCCAGGAAGCCAAAAGCTATCACAGCCAGGCGCCCACAGTAGTAATGCCGGCGCCGCAGAGGGGAGGGGGAGAGGAGCGAGACTCCAGACGGCCGCATCGCTGGACCATGGGACAGGTGAGTGGCTGTTTATTAAAAGTCAGCAGCTTTTTGCAGCTTTTAATAAACTTACAAACGAATGTGGAATGGTGGAACTCTGCTTTAGGGTCCATCGAGTTGTACTGCCTGCAGGTGCTGATGCATTGTAGCACTTGTTTTTTGTAGTTACGGTTGTAACTAATGTTTTGTATGCTATTGCTGAAAAGCAATAAAAAGAATTTCCAAAAAAAATGAAATTCTTCAACAGCAAATAATACACACTATATTAAGTATTGGGACACCTGCCTTTACACAAACCTGACTATAAATGGCATCCCAGTCTTAGTCTGTAGGGTTCAATATTGAGTTGGCCCACCCTTTGCAGCTATAACAGCTTCAACTCTTCTGGGAAGGCTGTACACAAGGTTTAGGAGTGTCTATGGGAACGTTTGACCATTCTTCCAGAAGAGCATTTGTGAAATTGTCTTGGTATGCTGATGCCTTAAAAGTTCCCATTTACTGGAACTAAGGGGTCAAGCCCAACACCTGAAAATCAACCCTACACCATAATCCCCCCTCCCCCAAATGATTTGGATCCGTGCACAAAGCAAGGTCCATAAAGACATGGATGAGCGAGTTTGGGATGCAGGAACTTGACTGGCCTCAACCCAATATGGCAAGTGATGGTGCGCAAAGGGGTAGATGCGTGCAATAAGGAAGACACGGGCATATGCTATATGAAAACAAAAAAGGAGTGAATGGGTAAAAACAAAGTAATGCTAAAAACAAGGAAAAATTTAGTCTATGCACCATATAAAAACAAGCATATAAAAAACGAGCAAAAGATAGGTATATATTAACCAGTCCAAAGGAGTGCACTGAGGGCAGCCTGAAAGTAAGGACCCAGATCACGTAGTCCAATAACTGCAAAGACAAAACACAAAGGAAGGCGTCTCTAAGTGCAATATGCTAAAACTGATCATTCTTGATTGCCTGAGGAAGTGGCGAAGGACACACACCACCTGACCTGCCAGCCGACGAAACGCGTCGCCTTTTGATGACGCCGTCACGCTAGGACTTCCGCCCAGCTGCATCCCAAGCCTTGTTCCCGCTTCCTACCAGCCGGCTTCTACATCTAGGTACGACGCGGATGAATAGAGGATTTGGCCCCAGCTCATTACATCCCGGATCTCCCCAGAGTGACAGCGATCTACATGACATAGGATCAGCCGACATGCATAGTATTGCTCTACCTTTGTGAGTGTTTTTATTCTGCTTTCTAATTAAACAGTTTTAGCATATTGCACTTAGAGGCGCCTTCCTTTGTGTTTTGGCCTCAACCCAATAGAACACCTTTGGGATGAATTAGAGCAGAGACTGTGAGCCAGGTCTTCTCATCCAACATCAGTGCCTGACCTCACAAATGTGCTTCTGGAAGAATGGTCAAACATTCCCATAGACACACTCCTAAACCTTGTGGACAGCCTTCCCAGAAGAATTGAAGCTGTTATAGTTGCAAAGGGTGGACCAACTCAAAATTGAACCCTACGGACTAAGACTGAGATGCCATTAAAGTTAATTTGCGTGTAAAGGCAGGTGTCCCAATATTTTTGGCAATATAGCGTATATACACCTCGTGTGCACCAAATGTCTATGCAAACCTAGATAATACCTTGTATATAGAATGGTGACATCACCACGGGGCAGTACACAGAGCTGTGTGCGGCAACCAACATGTCCACCCACTAGAGGCCGTCTGCCGAAGACTACAGGGGATGGGGACAATACCCATCTCCTTGCACAAGGAGAAAAAACTTGTTGTTTGGGTAGTAACATGGTTCTTGTATTTAGAAAATATTGCTTTATCCCTGATAATTGCCCTGTAGGTGTTAAAATTACAAAAAAGCAACTCTCATTACAATAGCTACCTAATCTCTGGTGCTGTCCTTGGTAAACTTGTCATTCAACCCACTTCTTGAGAGCCCAGGGAGTTAGATACACACCCCCTAGGTCATCAAGTCACCCAGGGTAATGCTACAAGAAACTGCACCATGTCATTGTGCTTTCTGCAGCAATCAGGGCTGCCCACCACCAGAAGAAGAAGACCCATAACCTCACGTGACTGGCCATCAGACTGCATTGTTTAAGGTATGTATAAATTGATGGTGGGGGCAGAGGAGACTTTAACGTTGAACTCCAGTCAGCTTTCGTCATTTAGTCAACGACGGGTGGCCTCCAAACTACGGTCCTTCAGCTTTTGAGGAACTGCAAGTCCCATGAGGTGTTGCAAGACTCTGACAGCTACAGGCATGACTCCCACAGGCAGAGCCATGATGGGATTTGTATTTCCTGAGAGCGAAATTCCCCCCCATGATGACTAATCCTGCAAAGCTGCTCTTCTTCTGCAGTCTGCTCCTCGTAATGTCATCATTACATGCAATGCAGGGGCAGTGGTCTCCAATAGTTCTGCATTGCACGTGTTGACGTTCAGACCCACTTTAGCCTCTTTCTGTCAGGACCTGGATCCCCTGCTGGTGGCACTGTGCTTCCCAGAGTGGAAGGTTTTAGTTATGGTGTCCCCCAGCGGGTGTCTCCCAGCAGCTAGCAGATCCCAGTAACCACCTGATGCTGGCTGCTGGGAGGGTATTTAGGTCCTCCATTACTAGCAGTTCTCACTCCAGGGTTTTGCTGCTGTCAGATACTTTTTGCCGTTGATTCTGATCTTGCGCCTGCTGTAAAGCCTGTACCCTGCTGCTTTGTACCTGCTCCCCCTTATTCCTGATCCTAGTTTTGGCTCCCGCTTCCCAACTGCTCCCTGCATTTCCATTTTCCCTCTGCTTTTCTATGTTCCCCATTTTGTATATATTGCATATATTTGTTTGCTAGTTAGACTTTTTTTTAGTAGGCCATCCTGCTGCTGATTCCTGACACCTTAGTTTGGTGGGATCCAAACATTTACCTCTATTCCTCTGCTATCTGGTGCCTTCTCATGCACAGGGGGCTTTATGATAGTGGTCCCTCTGTAAATAGTAGCCAGCAAACACTGCACTCACAGAGAATTTGTAGATGCAGTATTCCTATGTAAATATTGATTTGACCCCAATAGGCCTACCACTGTCATGCATAAGAGCCAGGTACACTTTAATTTTGCAGGTCACAGCTTCAAATCCCCTGCAGTCAATGGATCTCTCATTACAGCTCTTGTTAATGTATTTCTCTGCTTTCCTTCCCTCTCACCACAGAACTGCCATCTGTTTCCTGCCAGTCCCCTCTAGACACTTGTGCAAAGTGACACAATCAGGTTGAGAGAGAACAAGTCTCTCAGCTTCCATCTGCCCTGGAGAATGTCCTGAATCACTAACAAGATAAATGAGACAGCATGCCTGCTTCCGTAGTCATACGAGAGAAGTCGTGGCCTACGCCCTGGGATTTTAGAAGAGGTGTGTTGCCTTCCAACTAGCAGCAGCCTTGCAGAGACAAATCCTTTATTATCAGCACCAAGATATTGGGTGCAGAATGTCTGATGGCTTAGTACTGACAAGCTAAGTTTTCACTTTTAGAGAGGTTTAAAGGTTAGGTTATTCTTGGGTAAGAGTTAAGGTTGGGACAGAGAGGAATGAAGGGTTAATGTGGAATAATGCATACTACTTACTGGGTGAGACTGAT
Organism: Glandirana rugosa; assembly: GCA_018402905.1. Classification (NCBI taxonomy): domain Eukaryota; kingdom Metazoa; phylum Chordata; class Amphibia; order Anura; family Ranidae; genus Glandirana; species Glandirana rugosa. The sequence goes on along the minus strand of BLSH010481670.1, from coordinate 4,155,725 downwards.
GGTTTGTTCTGTACCAATACCTACTGCTCCACATATAGCTGAGTGCAGCTGCTGGGTTTCCTAAGGCACTGTCTGTGTCACGGTCTAGCCTGCAGTTCCTGCTTGCAAAAGTTGGTACTCTTACCACCTTGCCACAATGGTTCTGCTGGAGCTGTAGTTCTACTCACATGTGCTACTGGCTTCTGTGTTTACCTATGGGTGTCGCCTGCTCTACTGTGCATTTATATCCCTCTCCCTCATATCACTTCCTGTTCAGCCTCCTAGTTTGCTTCTCTGTATATAGATATGCTCAGTGCAATCGTGTTGCCTGAGCAACTTCCTAGTTTCTCCATCCTCCTGCTTTCCCGCTTATTATTTGTATTCTGTGTCTGACTTCACATGTATTGACCCCACAGTCTTCCACATTCCCTGACCTCAGCTCATTTTTCGGATCCTCTTCTGTCTCCTGCCATGTGTACTCTTCACACACAAGTGTTCTCCGCACCTTGAGCTGGGCGTACCTAGAGGCCACAACCTGGTTCCAGTCTGCTTCAAGTCCATCCCCACATCAGGTGAAGAAGCAGACTGGGGCTTAGCCTCCATTCCCTGGGGAATCCCAAGTTGGCCTTCTATAAGGGCTCACTACCATAGGAACCTGGCAGTCTGTTTAACTAGTCCTATCTCTGGAGAGGACTTCATTGTGTACTTTTTGCTTCATCATGATTTGCCTAAGCCCTCCGTTATCAAGTGCTAGGTCTAAGTTCACGCTACTGTGCTTCCTGTTGCCATGTGAGCCTTAAAGGTAGAACCTCCCCAACTTACCACTGCAAACAGTAGGGTATATGGATAAGAAGGGATTGGAAAAACAGGTTTGTAGAACATGAGATGTGGATATATGGACCCTGTCTAAACTTGCCTGAAGGCCCTGGCCAAAACACTAAGGCGAGTACTATTAGGCACATTCTGGTATAATAATGTTAAGTGTAGGGGTGTCATTCTGATAATTCCTGATGGTTATTTAACCATTCACTCTTTTGCTACTTTCATCACACTCCTATGCTTACTACAGCACACCACATGTGCTGTATCCCCTTTTTGCATTACTATCCTGCAACTCCCCACTTTAGGGAGACACGCTTTGCCATCTTTGCCTTGGGTTTTAGATGATTAATTGCCAGCAGTTTGGAATATCACTAAAAGTGGATGTAAACCCAATTACTAATATCTCATATGAGCTTAGCATGTTCATGTTATTTGGAATGTTTTTAGTCTTTTCAAATTTGCAGCTTTCATTAAAAAATACCTGTATCAGGAGCGTGTAACATTCCTGTTCCATGGAAACTGCTGGTCTCAATCCAGCATCCGTGTTTTGGCTAAGCTGCTCTCTCCCTGTCTGACTGTCCACCTGCAGAGTGATTGATGTAGCCCCTTCCTCTGGGTGGACACCAAACCTGTTTTAAGCCTGCCAAGCTCTTAGTGTCATGCTTGTGATAGTGTTTGCAACACCTGCTTTCAGCTCCCTGTTTGCCTGCTTTGTTCCTGTACCTTGACCTGTGCCTTTGCCTGATTCCACCCCCCGCCTGCTGGCATGGATACCCCTGTTATTGACCTTGGATTGAAATTGGAGTACTCTCTGAACTCTGCTTGCCTTTTGACCACAGATTGACCCTGACTACTCTCTAAACCTTGCCTGCATTGAACCAGGACTGCCATTGGACCACTCTGCCTGTCTGCCAACTGCAAGTACCTGTTGGCTGTTCTTAGCACACACCTGCCCCAGCGTGGTAGCCAGGAACTCTAGCATTGTATATAAGAGCTGGGGGTGACTGAGTTCTGGTAGGCCTGCTTGCCTTATGGGAAAGGGAGCTGCTATAGGTGAAGAACACAGAGCCGGCTATGGACCTGACCATCAACACTAGGGGTAGGCATAACAATCTGATGATTCTTCCATGAAGGTCATTTTCAGGCATTTCCAGTTATAAAGTGATACAACACTTTGTTTCCTCTAGTTGCTCTCCTGCTTTATCACATATGCTTCCATTGGAGATTATAAGCTGTAATGCCAATGCACACTGCACAAGCACGGCCCACCATTGTCATTATCAAAAGGCAGGTCCTGAAAAATACATCCAGCCATTGCTGGAGTAAATGTAGACAGGAAGTGACTGATAGAGGCTACAGGAAATCAGAAGATACAAAAATGAAAAAAGTAAAAAAAATATATTTTCTAAAACAAAAGAACAGGCCCACTTGTATTATACATGGTGCTTTGACAAACTTAAAGTCTTCAAGTTAGGGTTTATATCTACTTGAAATGTTTGCATCGACCTCTGAGTTTCAGGCGCCTACAATCCAATGTCCCCACCCAGTCACAGACCAGGACTCACTTTGGGAGGAAGCCACAATGTTTTGCAATTGTAAGTAAACTAAAACCCTCACTAAAACCCTCAAAGGAAAGCCACAGAGGCACAGACAGAACATGCAAACTCAATGAAGATGATGTCCTTACCCAAATCCTAACTCAGAACCTCAACACTAAAGGTTAGTACACACGGGCCAAATGTCAGGTCGCATTATGTGCTTCAATAGAGACACTCCGACATTCGGCTCGTGTGTACGGCAGCCGGTCCGACAGAAGTCGGCTTCTATCGAAGGTCCATGACTGAAAAAGGTCTGCCAACCGTCTTCCGGTCAGAGCGCTCAGCCAATGACTGAGAGCACTGACCAGTGTGTTCTGGGGGGCATCCCCTGTCAGAACACAATAAAACAGCTGGGGAGATCACTGTACTAAGGTTGGATGGCTAGTACAGTGGCTAGTAGTGTGTACGAGGCTTAAGGCAAGCAAAATGTTTTTCCAGTTTTGCCCGTTCTACGATGAGAAGTAGCTCCCATCTTTATCTTTATCATCGTCCGCGGAAAATATATATTTAAAAAAATGTAATATAAATTTAAAGTTGATTGTTGACAATCTAGTATTTGATGTCAAAGTTACCATGTTCCATCTCAGGCAAGAATCCTTACTAAATATTGAAATAATTGCAGAATCCATCTGACAGAGATCTGCTATATTTTCTTGATTACAGACTAACAAGACAAGATAGTCTGTGGCCAGGAGAGATAAGATGGTAAATTAGACTCTAGGGGAGATAAGTGTCTAAGACAAATATTGTAGGCTTATGCTGTGAGGCAAATTCCATTAAACTTTGTATTCGTTCTGTATAATATCCTTTGCAAAAACGGTTCTTATGAGTGCTGAACTCAAGTTGCAATCATTCTCAGCCATCGTGACACCAAAATCTTTTGTGAATAAAAACAGATATAGGCTGACATTGCGTATCGTTTCTGAAAATGCCAGTTCCATGTCCTAAAACAGCCTCTCAAATTATAACCTCGTCTATTGGGCGTCCAGGAACGGTGCAGCGGTGCCCTTATGTTGGAGCCTGGAAGTCTTTCATAATTAGATATGTTTAGGATTTCAAAGATTATTTCACATCATATAATGACATCAGCATTGAAACTCTGAGCTGTTTTCCTATTTATAAGCTACTACTTTAATCCATCTAGGTAGTGAAAGTGCAAGTTAAATGGATGAGGGCTTTCTAGTTACTACTTATGTACCTTTAACAGTATGAGGGGTTTATGTGAAGGTTCTTGTCCCACAGGCTAACTATCAGAAAGTAAATAGCTTCAAAAGTAAACAACTGTTAAAGAGGTTGCATACCTTCCTATATTATTTGTACCTATGCGTAAGCCTAGAATAAGGTTTAGGAGATATTGTATACTGTGCTGATAATGCGTGCCATTTCTTCAGAAGCGTGTGCGGTGACCGGCTGTTCCCACGCGCAGTTTACTTCCTCTTTTAAAGCACAATTCAGCAGATACCGGTATTGATCATGGCCCTCAAAAAATCCACTATGGGTGCTCATTGGCCGCAGGTTTGTTTAAGATATCCCCGGTGACATCACCCCCTCTGTGTGGGTTATGGGGTTGGTCCCAAACCTTAGATCATATTACTTAAAGGGGCATTGCCATAATATGAACTTCTTTCTATCCTCCTGAGGGACATACATTTGCAAAATACATTGAGGAAAGACTACTGTCCTTTCAAAAAGAAAGTCTAAGGACTTTCTGGAAGAATCTAGATTAATGATTTCTATCCTCAATCCTTAAAGTGATACTAAAGTCTGAGTTTTTTTTCCTTTAAAAATAACAGAAATATTATACTTACCTGCTCTGTGCAGTGGCTTTGCACAGAGCAGCCCAGATTCTGTTCTCTTGTCCCTCGCCAGCGATCCAGGCCCCTTCCTCCTGCCATGGGCCCCCACAGCACGCAGCTTGCTATGGGGGCAGCCAAACCGCTGCTCTGTGTGACCATTCAGACATGGAGCTTTGGTTAGGCCCCACCCCCTCTCCCCTCATTGGCTCACTGAGTTAGCTAATGGCACTGCACTGCCGTCTCAGGTAATGAGGAGGGAGACTCTCGGGCAGCTGAGACACTCCTGCAACATCGCTGGATAGAGATGGGCTCAGGTAAGTAGGGGGGCTGCAGCACAGAAGGTTTTCTTTATCGTAATACATAGAATGTATTAAAGTGGATGTAAACCTGATTCATGAAATTTGACTTAGGCACATGTATAGTGTTTACTTATCTCTCTCCAAAGCCCTAAGTCCAGTGTCTTTCTTCTGTTTTGTTCCTCTGTTATCAGCATGATAACTTCTGACAAGTTCTCAGAGATGGGAGATAAAAGCAGCTGAAAATTTGTGTCAGGGTGGGTGCTATAAATAGATTAGCAGAAAGTTTGTCTTGTCGCAGCACAGCTCTGCAAGTATCTTTGTTCCTCTGCCTTTGTGGAGGGGGGTTGTGCCTTTCCTCCAATCAGCTGCCACACAGTGTATGTCAAGTTTCCACTCCTGTTGAATGAGGAAGTAAAAATTCTAACACAATTAGAATTCTAAAGAATATATAAAGCTGAAGACAGCAGAAAAGTGAGTACACCCCTCACATTTTTGTAAATATTTTATATTTTTTCATGTGACAACACTGAAGAAATGACACTTTGCTACAATGTAAAGTAGTGAGTGTACAGCTTGTATAACAGTGTAAATTTGCTGTACCCCTCAAATAACTCAACTCACAGCCATTAATGTCTAAACCGCTGGCAACACAATTGGGCCCAAAGTGTCAATATTTTGTGTGGCCACTATTATTTTCCAGCACTGCCTTAACCCACTTGGGCATGGAGTTCACCAGAGCTTCAAAGGTTGCCAATCGAGTCCTCTTCCACTCCTCCATGATGACATCACGGAGATGGTAGATGTTAGAGACCTTGCGCTCCTCCACCTTCCATTTCAGGATGTCCCACAGATGCTCAATAGGGTTTAGGTCTGGAGACATGCATGGCCAGTCCATCACCTTTACTCTCAGCTTTTTTAGCAAGGCAGTGGTCATCTTGGAGGTGTGTTTGGCATCACTATCATGTTGGAATACTGACCTGCAGCCCAGTCCCTGAGGGGAGGGGATCATGCTTTGCTTCAGTATGTCACAGTACATGTTGTCATTCATGGTTTCCTCAATGAACTGTAGCTCCACGGTGCCAGAAGCACTCATGCAGCCCCAGACCATCACACTCCCACCACCATGCTTGACTGTAGGCAAGACGCAGATGTTTTGTACTCCTCACCTGGTTGCCACCACACACTCTTGACACCATCTGAACCAAATAAGTTTATCTTGGTCTCATCAGACCACAGGACATGGTTCCAGTAATCCATGTCCTTAGTCTGCTTATCTTCAGCAAACTGTTTGCGGGCTTTTTTGATTATCATCTTTAAGAGGCTTCCTTCTGGGATGACAGCCATGCAAACCAATTTGATGCAGTGTGTGGTGTATGGTCTGAGCACTGACAGGCTGATCCCCCCCCACCCCTTCAACCTCTGCAGCAATGCTGGCAGCACTCATACGTCTATTTACCAAAGACAACCTCTGGATATGACGCTGAGCACATGCACTCAACTTCTTTGGTCGACCATGGCAAGGCCTGTTCTGAGTGGAACCTGTCCTGTTAAACCGCTGTATGGTCTTGGCCACTATGCTGCAGCTCAGTTTCAGGGTCTTGGCAATCTTCTTATAGCCTAGGCCATCTTTATGTAGAGCAACAATTCCTTTTTTTCAGATCCTCAGAGAGTTCTTTGCCATGAGGTGCCATGTTGAACTTCCAGTGACCAGTATGAGAGAGTGAGAGCGATAACACCAAATTTAACACACCTGCTCCCCATTCACACCCTAGACCTTGTAACATTAACGAGTCACAAGGCACCCGGAGGGAAATCGGCTAATTGGGCCCAATTTTGACATTTTCACTTAGGGGCGTACTCACTTTTGTTGCCAGCGGTTTAGACATTAATGGCTGTGTGTTGAGTTATCTTGAGGAGACAGCAAATTTACACTGTTATACAAGCTGTACACTCACTACTTTACATTGTAGCAAAGTGTCAATTCTTCAGTGTTGTCACATGAAAAGATAGAATAAAATATTTACAAAAATGTGAGGGGTGTACTCACTTTTGTGAGATACTGTACATGTAAAACTTATGTAGGGAAATTTGTTTCATCCCTGTGTATCATGTGAGGCTGTTCACTTCACAGGGTATAGGAGAGGGTTTACATCCACTTTAAGATAGAAAGCCTTCTGACTTTACAACCACTTTAAAGACTTCCAACAGATCACGTTTTTGAGATTTCCTTCGTCTTGCAGATGTGCTTTATATCAATATCACCAGCTTGGTATTTATGGCAGCTATTTATCCAAGGGAAATTCATAATAAATGATCTGTTGAGGATACCTAAAGTGGTTCTAAAGTCAAAACATTTTTTTTATCCTAATGTAGAACTATAGGCACTTTTTTTTTTTCATTTTGGAGAGAGTAAATTTATTTTTTGCCATCTGTGTCCCATTGAGATTTCCTTTCACTTCCTGTCCCATAGCCAATACAGGAAGTGAGAGGAAATCCCTGCAAATTAGGGGAATCCCTTGGGGACCCCCAAGTCACCAGAACTAGTGTCCCCATTGAAAGTTTTCCCTCTATTACTTTTCTGGGGACAACCCAAAATTTGGGATTTTCTTTTACTTTCACTTTTAATGATAATGGTAAACAGGACAAATAGGGTGAATCTCCCTTAACGGGGGGCAGAGAAAGCAATAAAAATTGACAGGCATTCTTGTTTATAGCCATCTTGGCCAAAACTAAAAATGTTTTGCCTTTATTTGTACTTTAATGCATTCCCTGCATTAAGGTAAAAAAAAAATCCCACTGCGAGGGTTAAACATTCATTATGTTTAGGGGTTACTGTACAAGTAGCTTTACTTACCTTATACTCTGGCCGACTCCAGCACTCTCCTCTTCAAAGCCTGTCATGTGGGTGGAGCCTCTGCATCGTTATATATACATTATAGGAACAGTAACTCTATGGTATGCTGCCAGATGCTGGAGTAAGGATTAGGGTACGTATTTACTCCGTAACCCCTTCTTGCAGACTGTACGCAACTGTTTTTTTTTCCGTTGAGCTGCACATTTGTTTATCTCTCTTTTTGCCAGAAACGTGCCGCATAGTGCGCTCCCAGCACAGAGGCCGAGGTCTCATGGAGAGCCCCAGGCCTCGTACTAATAATCGGAACCAGGAACTCCCGATTCCGGGTCACCTGATCGGTGTGATAGCCTCTGATTGCCTATCACAGTGATCAGTCCCTGTGAAACCTGCCCCCGTGTTTTTTTTTTCTGTGTGAATGGAGGAGGGAGATACTTAGTATCTCTCTCCTTGCAGAGAAAAAAGTGTGTAAAAAATATACTGTAATTAAATAAAATAATAAAAAATAAAATACAAAAAAATATGTAGATCAAGGTTTGATCTAGGTCAGTGTTTGGGTCAAAGTCAGGGTCAAAGGTCAGGGTCAGTATAATAAATAATGATTGGAGATGGAAATAGCAGATAAAATTAAATATCTGGGGTCTATATAACTAAAAAACCCAACCAATATATAGGAGATCATTTAGAAACATTGATAGAAAATTTTAAAAACAAGAAAAAGGTATGGAATCGGTTGCCTTTGTCAGTTGCAGGTAGAAGCAACTTGATAAAGATGATCTGGCTACCCCAACTTTTATACATAATGCAGAATTCACCTATCTGGATACCAAATTTGCTTCCAGAGGATTGAAAAAATCTTCAGAGAGCTAATATGGAGAGGAAAACAGGCGAGAATAGGCTTACGTACACTACAACACCCGAAAAGCAAAGGGGGACTTGTGGTGCCTCACCCATGGAGCTATTTTCTGGCAGCACAACTGGTAAAACCGAGAGGATGCAATTTGCCGGAAGAGAGGGAGGTAAATGTGAAGTTGATAAGCTTAGGATCGGGTCATGGCTCCCTGGTTGAAGCTTTGGAGGCAGGCTCTTTCCCACTTGAAATCCCTACCTTAAAGTTGATTAAAATACTATGGGAAATGACTAAAAAAGTGTTGAGATATCAAGGTTTTACAAAATATTCACTGATATGGGATAACAAATATTTACAGAAGATTCAAAATGTGTAAAGAAATAAGGACTGGGAGAGATGTGGTATAAAAAGATGAATCCAACTATATAAATGGACAAGCTTCGAATCATTCCAGGAGATGAGAGAGGAATATGGAATACCAAGACAATCCTTCTATGTATACCTACAAATTAGACATTAGACTATTTAAATTATAGCCACTAAATTGGTGTGCGATAACAACCTTGCAGAAAGTAACAGAGGCAAACAGTCTAAAGGGATAATATCAGGAGTGTACGGAGATATCTGTGAAGTGGTAACGGTCAGAGATGAAAAACTTTCGTGCATAAATAGTTGGATAAAAGATATAGGAGAAATAACAGTGGAGCAGTGGGAAAAGATATTAGAGGCAGGTCCAACAGTGTCCATGTCTGCGTCTCAAAGGATATCACATTTGTTACTGCTTCACAGAACGTATTACACACCACGGAGGCTATTTCAATATGGACGGAGACAAGATGCAAAATGCCCCCGATGTGGTGGTGACAATGGTAGCCTAATCGATATGTTATGGAGATGTCCGAAGCTATACAGATATTGGGAAGGAATTGTGAATACCATAAATCAGGTTTTTGAAATCACTCTAGAGATGACCCCCGTGGTGTATATACTGGAATGCATAGGAAAAAATAGTATGACAAAAATGGACAGCGGTAATTAGGAGACTATTTACGGCAAGAAAATTAATTGCAAAAAGATGGATAGCAGTGAACCCACCAACCCAGACAGAATGGTGTAAAGAGATGGAAACGATGATTAATAAAGAGGGATTTGTATATGGTAAAAGAAGGAAAAGTGAAGAACATAAAAAAATATGGGGACCCAGGCTAAATAGTACAATTAGTTGAAAACCCTGATAATGAGGAGTAGATAGAAGTTTAATAACAAATTAGAGACAACAATAAAGGAATTGATAATAATACATGAATTTTATTCCAGGATGTTAATTAAAGGTTCATTTGTGTAAAAGTCATAAGATAAGAAATGTTTTTCTAAGAAATATAGAATTCAAGTGCCTTGCGAAAGTATTCGGCCCCCTTGAACTTGGGACCTTTTGCCACATTTCAGGTTTCAAACATAAAGATATAAAACTGTAATTTTTTGTAAAGAATCAACAAGTGGGACACAATCATGAAGTGGAATGAAATTTATTGCATATTTCAAACTTTTTTAACAAATAAAAAACTGAAAAATTGGGCGTGCAAAATTATTCAGCCCCTCCCCGACTTATTAAAACGTGCGGGTTAAAAAGTCAAAAAATAAACAATTTTTTCAAACTTTATACGTTATTTAAAGTAAGGTGAAGTACTAACACAGGGTGAACAACTAAGAAATGTTTTTTAATGTCAAAATATAGAAATACAAACTTTGGACTTTACACCGTTTTCCAGGGTTCAAGTTCCCCCGGCTTATGAAAGCGTTCCGTGAACTTAAGATATAAAGAATCTTTTTGTAAAGAATAGAATACTGAAAATGTGTTTACTTGGAAATTAATTGTAGGACCTTATTTTAAGTACATAATAATAGTTAAGGAA